>CM053401.1:87976059-88001361 GCA_028644305.1 Xerus rutilus | reverse complement strand
AGAAATGTGAACTTTTTCCTGAAGTGCACAAATCATAGATAAAAAAATAAGATAAGAGCTTCCAGTAGAGGTGAGGTGAGAACCTGGAAAATCTTAGTGAAGAAACATGGAAGGAAACTGTGCTGTGGGACCGTGGTCTCCAGCACCTGTGTGGTTCCGGAGTTCTCTTTTGCTCCATTGCATTATGCCGTTTTGACATTGGCATTACAGAAGTCCAAACCCTTCTGCCAGAGCTGCCACTAATCCATCTCTGGCCGCCTTGTTACCAAGGCTTCCGGGGCCTGGGCTCTAGTGAACTACGTGTCTGAGTAATTAATCTTCTCAGTCCTGGAGCCTTTACATGTGGGCCGCCGCCACCAAAGCCAAGAGCAATGTTGCAGATTAGCTGTTTAAGTGCAGCCTTGAAGCTGCCTGCTGAGTGAAGTGGCACTAATCGAACCCTGCACCCTCCCCACCACCAGTGTCTGTCAGACAAGCCAGTGGCTAATTATGACCTGGAAACTATTTGGAAATTTGCTGATTAACTCCAGAGGGGTTGATTTGTTCTTAACTTAGAAACATCTATTTATTTAGGGTAAATCCATATAGTAAGAATTCTCTCCTGATCCCAAGTCTTTTTCTATTTATTGGGTGTCAAGAAAATTACTTGATGTTAAATGAAGAATTCCAAACAACTAAGCAAAGTGACATTTTTCAATAGTAATTATTATTTTTATTATTGTAGAAAACCAAAATACAGAGAATAAAGAATATGTCAAAAATATTTAACATTATAAATACAAAGAGTGGCATATTTCCACTGACCTATTTTTAGGCATTAGTCAATTTTATTTCTTTCAAAATCAGAATAGAATGTAAATTAAATGATTTTACTTAAATTTGATCTTTTTTCCTCTTTCAATACATTTAATGTAATTTAACTACCTGTGTGGCTGGTAACATCTATTGTAAATGTACTAATTATGTAAAACCCTTTCATTATGACTTGAATGGGGGTGAAGACTTTAGCTGGGGTCGTTGTTTGAGTTATTGTGAAAGTTCCATTAACATTTCTTTCCTGTACCAAATTTAGTGCTGTCAAACTTAAAAATCATAAGAAATGAGGAAACATGTGGAATGAGATAGGAAAAAGTAATGTGCTCTGCAAGCAATATTTTAACAAAATCCATTGCTACATAAGAGCATCATCAGGTTTTGGTCTTTTGCGGGAGGACCCAAAATTCTGCAGAATCACTATCATCTAAATGGGTATAAATTGTGAACTTGTCTCAGTGTGTGTGTGTGTGTGTGTGTGTGTGCATGCAAGTAGAAATACAGTTTTGTTTTCTAACACTACCCCCACATAATTTGTTGACATTTTTTAATGTTGGAAGTAAAGAGATGTAAGACAGAAAACAAGGAAAACTGAAGTCTAGATTTATAGTTTAAGCTGGCAGATTGAAAGAAAAAGAACTATAGTAGAAAACTTGCTCTTTGTTCTAGGTAAAGAGAAAAACTTTAAGACAACACAAAGAAATAATCCTATAGATGGTCACATCTAATACTGAAGAACAATAATTTATAGACAGTGAGTGCCAGGCACTTTCTGGATATTACTTGATTTCATCCCAACCAGTCTGTAACACAGGGGCCTATTTTCTGGCCATTTCAGAGTTGAGAGTACTGAAGATTATGGAGAGGTAATGCAATCTGCCTGTTTCTAGACAAGATAAAGGCAGGACACAAAGCACTATGGCTTTCCAGAGAATGCATTATCAACTACCATATTGCTCACCTCTGTTCCAGTTTTAGAGATTCAAACATGCTGGCAAATGACTGCAAAACTCCATCCATAAATCACAAGGTAGAAATTCTGTAGGTTAATACTGCTCTTTTTTTTTAACTTTTAAATAATGTTTACTTTTTTTAAGTTATACATGACATTAGAATCCATTTTGATATAATTATATAAGCATGTATTGCTTTAAGGGTAACACTGCGTGGGTCTGCTCAACGAGTTGGGGATCCTGAGAGACGGAAAAAGAAGGGGTCTCCGGGGAAGACGAAATGGAGTCTCCCAGGACGGTGATGGTTCACGGGGCCACTCTCCCCAGACCCCGGGGTGTAGGTAAAGAACTGCTCTGCCAGAGTGAGTTGCAGAAACATCGTTTATTCCAGAAAGTACAGAAGCTTATATGCACTCCTGGACCAATCAGGCCCAAAGTTACAAACAAAGGGGTGCTCTCTGTCATGTGCACAGTCCAATAGCATAGAATGGGGAAAGATGGAAGGAAGGGGTTGAAGGTATGGAGAGTGCTACTACAAGCATGGAATATATCTTATTCTAATTAGGACCCCATTCCTGTGGGTGTACATGATGGTGAGATTCACTATGGTATATTCCTATATGTATATAGGAATATTATGTCAGATTTATTCCACTGTCCTTCCTTTTCCTATCCTCTCTCATAGCCCTTCATTCCTCTTTGTCTAATCTACTGAATTTCTTCTTCTCCTTCCCCCCTTATTATTGTGGGTTATCTTCCACATATCAGCAAAAACATTTGACCTTTGGCTTTTGGGGACTGGCTTATTTCACTTAGCATCAGAGTCTCCAGATCCATCCATTTACTGGCAAATGTCATAAAGTCATTCTCCTTAATGACTGAGTAATACTCCATTGTGTATACATACCACATTTGCTTTATCCATTCATCTGTTAAAGGGCACCTGGTTTGGCTTCATAGCTTAGCTATTATGAATTGAGCTGCTCTAAACATTGATGTGGCTGCATCACTGCAGTATGCTGATTAATTGCAATAACAGATGAACCCTTTTTCTCAGATAACCTTTAAGGCTTGCATTTAAAATGCTAGGAAAGCAAAAAGAGGATGTATATCCTCTACCTGATGTCACCAAAAGATATCACCAAAGACGGCTTATAATTACCTCAAAATATTTCACTCAATGACAAAAAGATGAAGATACTGGGCTGAAATCTCCAGGCACTGGTTTTATTGGTTGTTATATTATTATCATACCTGAAAATGCATTTCTTTGTCTATATGTAATGAAAAATTTTATCAGGAATTTACCAATGAAATAAAATGTATCTTATTTCCTTAATTCTAATATGTATTTTTCCCTCAATTTTATATTTCATATATGGTAGTTTATATCATCATTGCCTACTTTAAGTTGGGCTTTTCCCTGAAACTGTTACCAACCTGGTGGCACAGTTTGAAAGCAGAGGATATTGTGCTCTCTGGTTCCTCCCCTTCCCAGAACCACATTCTCAATGTTAATTCTCCTGACAAGGTAAGCATGGCCACATTACCCAGTGTCAGGCAAGCATGGAGTGTGCTCTGTGAGTCAGAAAAGGAGAGACAAATCAACCACTGATTTGACAGCAGGTGAAAACCTCTCAATAAACACTAGAAATAAATATCTTCAAAACCAGTTCCCAAGTTAAGACATTAGAATTTCTTGTAGCAAACCAGGTACCACTGTGTGTCACATTGTAGAAACGATGACAAATACTCAGAATTGTAATATTCATTTTGAGATTTGATTGCCTGAGCTGTACCTATATAGCTATTTAGAAGCAAAATTGTGCACAACAGATAGAAACTGGAAAATTATTCACAAGTAGAGCATAACATTGTACAATATCGCCACTGTCTTAAGATTCCAAAATATTTGTGTCAATTGTGGTCCATTTTATACTGCAAAACATTTCCTGCATGATCCCAGGTACTGCCAAGTACGGTAGATTTAAAACTAAAATGGCTTGCTTGTTTCTAAATAATCCCTGAGGAAACAGTTCAGTCTAGACCATTATCTTGATAGTTCATAATTAGGTTCAATAATAAAGCTTGTTTTGCTGACCTAGGTCAGATCGGCATGTCCTTAGCATCTAGGCGCAGTGACCTTGCTTTGAGAGGGTATTGTTAGAAAATCCATTATTATCATCACATACACTTCAGAGAAGTGGCTGTTTTGTGAATTGATGGTGTGATGTTGCCACTTTAGATAAAACAGTCCATGAATTATTGACTTAATGAGTTAATGTTGCTTGATTTCACAACAAAGTCTTCGCCGTCTTGATGCAATTTACTGAACACATAATCATAGGATATGAAGGAAAGCACAGGTAACAGGCTCTGCTCCGCACTTATGAGTCACATCAAATCTGAAAAAAGGCACAAACATCACAGAGGCATCACTGTCTTCCTTGAAGGCATGATGCCTTGGTCAGTATGTCTAAAGCCAACTCATGAATAGTTGCTAAAGTTAGCTTTCTTTACATTATTTTTGTCTTAAACACAGCTCAGTTAATTGCTTTCCCAACTCTCTAGAGTTCCCTTTGGGCCCTCAGTAAGGTCTGGAGGTTGGTCCTGTGTAGTCATTTTGGCTGCGTGCATGGCTGCTGCTGGGGAGGTGTTCGAAGGGAGCCCACAGAAAAATCCCATCACAGGGGAACTATGCCAATGTCCTGATACTTACCTGTGCAAAACTGAAGAACATCTACTATGGGATAATATTTTCTTCAGAGTACCCCCAAACACAGGAAAGATAGTAAAAATCCAGGCACAAAGCAATTAACAGATTTTCCAGAGATGCTGATAAGCAGGTGTGACTCATTGATTCAGCAAGTTGTTTCCTAATTTTGATGTTGCTATTGTTCATTGAGTGCTCATTATCTGCTAAGATACACAATATTTCATCAAGTCCTCCCAACACACTTACAAGGTAAATGTTATTTTTCCCACTATACAGATGAGGTAACTGAGGCCTAAGGAGGAGAAATAAATTTCTCACAACTGCAGAACTATCATGGAGGAACTGGGGGTTCAGAGTGGATCTAGCTCTAGAGTAACCACTGCAGCCCCCTGACTGACCTGCTTTCTATGCTTTTCATCTGTTTGCCACTTAACAGTATATAAGTTACTTAGCCCCTGAGATCAAGCTAAAAGTCCACAGTATTCCAGCTGGCTCACATCTCGGTCCCAGAAAACTCCACTTCTGCTTGCATATCCTCCACATTTTAAGTCCCAGCACATCCTTTTGCTTATTTACCAAGACCTTGAAGCAGATCATCCCTTCCTGTCTCTACTGAAATTGGATAAATTCTTCAAAACACATGATTTGTGTTTTTGTTTTTATCAACTCTTTGTAGATTCTTCCATCTCCATTAAAAATTATTTCACATTCCCTTCTTCAAATCCTGTAGGGTTTTGTTTGCACCTGTTTCCCTCATGGGATTTCATCAGCCACCTGTGATAACTACTTGTGGTCTCATCTAACTTCCTTCTGTGGGAACTGAAAGCTTTTGAGGGAAGGAATCATGTCGCTGTCTCCAGGGGTCAACATCATATTTAGAATGAGGGATACACAATAAATGTTTGTGTGATGAATATTGAGACAAATGAATGATCGTGAAGAAACAACCAGACTTTGAGCTGGGTCGTGGTTCAGAGATCCTCCATGCAAAACCTTGATGCAGGGACTATGGTGAGAGGAGGTAAGTTGGCTTTGCCCATTTGTCCTTTTGTCCCAGTTAGTGTCTTGTTTGTATGTTAGAACTGGATATGGGATGGGAGAAGACAGACTGATATGTAGGAGTTGCTAGGCCCTATCTCATTGACCCTATTCTTTGTCTGAAAGGAGCCATTAACCAACCAAACTGGGAAAATTCCTGCTCCTTTTTGGGAAAGTTGCCTGACTGCACCATACCTCAGTATTGTCATGTGCCTAATGGGAGTATAAGAGTACTTGTTATTATTTACATCTTTGGTGTATATGCACCACATATCCCTGTTTGTGATTTTTCTTTTATAATGGGCTACTCTGTCAGCAAGTTATCCTTTATGTTGAGCTAAAATCTGTTCCATTAGTACAGGGTCTACCTGTTCAGCATGCAGAATGAATCTAGGACATTTGTGCATAACACTTTTTGGGGAACAAAAATTCCCATTGAGTATGCACATATACACTTATTCAAGCCATAGACATTCTGCAGATGCTCCGTTACATAGGAACCATTTGGGGAACTTAAAGAAGCAGCATCTCAGTTCATGGCTCCATCTCTAACTTCTTGTCCTCTGCTGTAGGAGTCAGTCAGTGTGATGTAGTAGGGAGAAGGTAAATATTAAAGTTACCTGTTCCTGGACTCAACTCCTGATTCCAATGCTGGATGTAGGGCAAGTCACTTCTTTGAGTCTGTACACAAATAAGCTACTTTGGAAGGTTATTTCACATTCCCTTCTTCAAATCCTGTAGAGTTTTGTTTGCACCTGTTTCAAAGTTGTTTGGAAATTGAATAATATTAATAGAGTCAAGTGCCCAACATAGACATTCTGAAACTAACAGCTCTCTTATCCTTCAGTTTCTTTTCTATATATTTGGTAAAGTAATCAGGGGCTCTACATGAAAGAAAGAAGCAGTAGTACCTATTCTGGTTTCCATATCAAAATACTTTTCCAAAAAGTATCAAACATTTATATTAAAACATTTAATAAAATAACACTAAAGAATTTTAAAATATTCCAATCAGTGACCATTGATCATCCTTTCTATATGAATCACTTTGCTAATTTTTTTATAATTTAAAATTAAAAATCAACAATAATGATAAAAATAATTTTAGGTCATTTGTCTGGGATTTATATGAAGTCAGAGTAAAAGCTGAAAGCGTCCTTTGTTATTAAGTGGTTGAAAACCATCAGCCAAAGTCTTGCAGAATGGCAAGATGGAGCTAGAGGCTCAGGGAAAGGTGTTTTATATCCACTCACAATCCCCCACACCTGTGCCTCCTGACAGGACAGCTTGAGTGAGAAGATCTGAGTCCCATGGTGAGAGTGTTGCACTCCTTCATAAGGGGGTAAACCCCAGTACTACTCTTTCCCTGGGTCCTCCCAGCTGCCCCACATCTTTCCAAGCCATAGCTGCTGGGATCCTCCAACTTCAGGACCTTGGACAACTTCTCCCAGGAATGCGCCAGGGAAATGTTTCAGCTCAACTATTGGTCACCCATGGAATTAGAACACCTTTGTGGGAAGTGGAACCTAAGAGGAAGAACCCATAGATCCCATCAAATGGGATGTGAGAAACAGACTCTCTGCTACTTAAGAGCACCATGCTTTGTCCATCTCAGTCCCTTTTTTTCATAATTGGTCAATAGCAAAGACTTCTACAGTGACCTCCTCAGTGACTTGCATTTTGTTCCCTTGTTTCCATTCCCACTGCCTTTGTCCTAACTCAGACCCTCATTAGTGCTTGCCTAGACCACTGTCACAGCCCCTTTCCCCACCATTTGGTCTTCCTGCTTCCAGTCTTTCCCAGCTTCAATGTATTTTTTGCACTGTTCCAGAATCATTTTCCTGAAATACTTCTCTGTTCACGTGACTCCAGTTCCTATATCCCTGATATCTGCTCATTTCAAGACCCTCCATGATGTGAGTCCAGCATCTGTCTCATTGCTCCTCCCAGTTTCCCTGCCTTCCAGTGCTAGAATGCTCCTGATTTTTTCTCTCTCCCTTCCTTGATTCATGTCCTTCCCATGTCTTCATCAAACCTAGCAAAGTTTTCACATGCTTTCCCACTGAATTCTTTACAATTTCTCTGAGCAGAACTGATCTTCCTCCTCCATATTTTGGTAACTTTTAGTTATCATTTGGTATAGATCTTAGAAGGAATTTGTTCTTTTTAAATGTTTCTGTACACTGGGATAAGTGGCTTATGTATCTGTCCTTCTAAATTCTCACAATTACATGAAAGAGATTTTATTAAAATCATTTTACAGATAGAAAAACTGAGGCTCAGGTAGGTTGACCAAGGCCAAATGGACAGAGAGGCACAATGACTCTGCAGGCCATGCTCCCTGTACTCTTCTGACCGTCCCAGGCCACTTCTTTTAATTGGTTATTCGACCTCATCCTCTCAGAAATGCCACAGTACTCCAAGGGGGCCTACAGGACCCACGAACGTGACAAAGGAGCTCCGACTTTAAACTATCCTAGCCACACTTCTTCCGTTGGCGTTTCTACTTTCAGACCCTCTTCTGATATTTTGTTACTGTTGCCTTTTAAAAGTTTCATTATTATGCATAATGTATTCATTGAAGGGCAGCATTTCCTGTAATTTATGTCTCTTCATTTTACTACTCAGCAATTCCTCAGTATTTAACCTCATAAATTTCCAGTTATTGTCCTATATTTACACATTGCATCTGCCGGAGAAGTCCGTGCAATTTAATACGGGGTGGAATCCGAAGGGACACTTACAAAGAGACTGAGTGGGCTGGGTAGGCTGCTCCTAACAGATTGCTCATGATCTAAAGCAAATAGTCTCTCCTGTCCCCCTCCGCCATCCCCCTCCATCACCTGCATTATTTCATGAAATAACAGGAAGGCCTGATTCCCTGGACTTTTTGTAATCATCCCAGCCCGTTCCTGAGAGCTGAGTGTTGGCCTCCAAGTCCCTTTGTGACTGCATTTCATATGCTGCACCTCTCCCTCAGCCTGCCAGGCTGCCTGTTTCGTCCTCTCTGAAAGGCCAAACGGTACTAAACCCTCACCTCCTCTAGCTCTTGGCTCCTTTTGTTTCTCTTATATTGTTCTGCAATTGCCCTAAGGCCAAAAGATCTTTGGGGCAGTGGCCCTGTTTGGTGTTTGGCACAATTTCATTTACTGAACATCTCTATGTACATTTATGATGCCATATAACTAATAATAAAAACAAGACAGCCTAGGGCATCATTTTTTATTGTCAGCTCATGGCAGCTGTGGGGGATGGGAAAGGCTGAGGATAGAGGGGCAGGGAGGATGTGGGCTGGCCTACGCTGAGCCGTTCTGCAGAGCCACATCCCTTGCCAAGAATCCAAACCTTGTCAGACCCCCTCATAGAGCCATTCCAAGCTTCCTGAACATTCTGCAGTGGTGGGAAAGACTGGATTGGAGGATTCCTTGTACTACAGGGGAGCTGCCTGGGCTATGTACCCTGGTATTTTTCAAGCAGAATGTTTACCCACCTCTGGGTGTGTGCAAAATGGACCACAGCAGAGCTCACACTGTTCATCACTGCCTGTTGCTAAATTGATGCGGCTCTCCTTGGACGCCATCAGCTGTGCAGTAATCCATATTGATGGCCAGGCTTTCCAGCAGCCGTTTGTATGCTCTGCCTTCCTCTGTGGCCATCTATTCTTTGTGAATGTGGCTTGGGTGGTATGTGCCCCGGATCCTCTGACTTGGACTTCAGCATGTTGAAAAAGCTATTATGGGGTTTTAGAGGCAAACATTTGTTCCTTGAAGGCATTATTAGAAGGCAGAATAGAATAATGGAACCAACCCTGAGTCTGAAATTAAGTGGCCTGATTTTGTCTCAGGTCTGCCCTTTACTAGCTGTGTGACCTTGCATAAATCACTCAACTTCTCTGAACCTCAGTTTGCTCTTCTGCAGCTAGGGGAGGTAACTCTCTACCCTGAAAACTTGTTAATAGTCCTATATAGTCTTCTTTAATATTAAAGCATGTTTATATATGTGTGTGTGTAATACATATGTAAATGTATTTTATTTTCTGAAAAATATTGTCAAGATGTCAGTGTTATTGATACTATATTGAAATATCTTTAAAAGGAGAGATGCAGAAGAAAATATCTGTTATGTATGTTGCTATGGAGATATAACAAGGTGATCGTATATCTTGAAACTTCTACTAAGAATGAAGGAGAAGCCGGGCGCGGTGGCTCAAGCCTGTAATCCCAGCACTTAGGGAGGCTGAGACAGGAGAATCGCGAGTTCAAAGCCAGCCTCAGCAATGGTGAGGCGCTAAGCAACTCAGTGAGACCTTGTCTCTACATAAAACACAAAATGGGGCTGGGGATGTGGCTCAGTGGTCGAGTGCCCCTGAGTTCAATCCCTGGTACCAAAAAAAAAAAAAAAAAAAGAATGAAGGAGAAATAAATTGCTCATTTCCATTCTAGATGATTCCTGCTATTTCCGATGCCAAGAACACTTGGCAGAGCTCTGTCACAAGTGTGATTATTGGTAGCATTCACTACAGACAAAGCAAGTGACTCCTTTCTAAGCTTAAAATGAGATCAATGCTGACTTTTACATCTATTCAGAGTGTGTGGTTTGTAAACAGTTAATGGAGCTTGTTCTGTGGGCATCCATGGATTAAAGGCTGAAGAGCACACCGGTGGGATGTACCGGAAAAACGGATTCTGTTCACCTGACTAGCAATGACTGTGGAGACACATGGCTAGCTGGAAGCAGTCCTTGAAATTCGCCAGGGCCAAAAGGACTGAATCTAGTTTACAAAATGTGTGTCAGTGAAAAACAGACTCTTTTAGGGTGGGCTGCTTCATCATGGTACCAAAGCAAACTCCACACACAAAAGAAAGTGGACTGACCGCCTGGACGACAGCCAGCATGCATCCTCTTCTGAAATTTCTTTAATGACCTCAGCTGTTTCTGCCTCTCCTGCTGTTTGTTAAGGCACCAATTCTCACCATCTTTTAAAAAGGTTTCTTCTTTTCTGTATGCAAACTTCCTCAGTGCACATGGTGCATGCTATTTGGAGGGTTATTACAGATGAGTTAACAATTTTCTCTGAACTGTACACATTAAGTGTTCCACTGGGCCCTGCAGAAGCAAGGGCTCAATTTGATATGTTCTGAGGCCCTAACAGATATTTTCAGAAACAGAAGATGAATGAAGAAGGAGAGATGGTGTATTTGGGAGAATATTTTGCTTTTTTTTTTAACAAAGAATATGCCTCATAGCACTTTTTTGACTTCCCAATCTGCTAATTTTTACAGAAAATTTGAGCTATCTATCTTTATCTATACCTGAGGAGTCCATTTGAACTTTAAAAATGATAAAGTCAGAAGGAGGTGCTTCTTCAACAGCAGGCAAGAGAAAACGTGGTGACTCTCTCAGATTGGCTCTTGTCACTTCTTCTCTGTTGATTTTGACTGCTAGTTTTTGTGCACCTGAAGGGGTATCTATCCGATGGTCCAAACCCAGTATTTCAGGTTTCTTCAATCATTAGCAGGAAGGAAGGGAGAGGATCAGGGCCGACACTCACAGCCATTTATCTTCTTCTTCAAGTGCTGCATTCTTTGTAAAGGAAAGAGGCCAATCGATAGGGCAATAAGGAAGGAGGACAAGCAGCTGGAGGGACCCACTGCATGGTGAGTGGTGAGGTCTATTCATGGCTAGGGCCCCATGCACACTCTGTCCCAAAGGCATGACTCATTAGCATTCCAGAGAGAAATGCCAGAGGATTTCTTTTTTTCCTTAGAATTAGTTCTCTATTAAACAGATCAAGATGGTTATGGTGAAAACTTTAGTTGTTGACATCTCTAAAGTAAATGTACACATCAATTTAACCTGGCGTTATTGTAATCAGGCCAGTTGTGCATTTGCCATCAATCAGAAGGCAGTGCTCTGGAGGAAAAGTCCCAGGTTGGGAGTCAGGCAGACTGGAGTTCAAATCCAGTCTCTGCCACTTCTTGGCTGTCAAGGTGTACAATCACTTTGAGTTTCTGAATTCCCGTTTGCTCATTTGTCCACTGAACAGGTAACAGTATCTACCATAAAGATTTTGATGACCTGAGACAATTTATGTTAAAGTATTTTACAGAATGTATATACCAAATGCTCAAAAACATGAGTTCTTCTTAGTATGGCATGAACATCGAGATGCTAAAAGTTTGAGGAAAGGAAAGAAACAACTTCAGGAGAACCATATGATCCTTTGAATCTACAGTTTCTCTGAGGAGAAGCTATTTCCTTAATGGTGAGGCTGTGCTATTTAGAAGGAGATGAACTCTATGAATTGGCTGGAGATGACAGGCAATATGTGGAGTCTGTAAACATCACTATCCCAAATCTCAAGTGGTTTTTGTTTGGTTTTTGATACCAGAGATTGAACCCAGGGGCGCTTTACCACTGAGCTTCATCCTCAGCATTTTTATTTTTCATTTCGAGATGGCATCTTGCTAAATTGCTTAGGAACTTGCTAAATTGCTGAGGCTGAACTTTGAACCTGTGATCTTCCCGCCTCAGCCTCCCAAGCCACTGGGATGCTCAGGCATGTGCCACAACGCCCAGCCTCCAGTGTTTTAATCACAAAAGTTTTGACTAGATCAGAACCCTGGAGCACATAAAGCCTCATCTACTCATTGTGTGGAAGCCCTGAAAGAGGTTGGGTGACTTGTCCAGAGTTGCATGTTGAGTTAGTAGGTTGAGCTACATTTTGTTTTTTTCATTTCCCAGGACTCTTTAAAGAGAGTTTACCAACAATAAGAAAGTATTAAACAGTATACCAATCAACTGTGGAAATACTAAAATACCCTAGGCAAAAAGCATATAAAATTTTTGGTTCCTTGTTTGAGAGGTAGAACCAAGAACCCATTAGAAAACTCAAGTTTGAGTTCTTTCCTCAAGTCTGGGCATTTTGTCTTTGGCTAGGTATATCCCTGGGATGCCCAAGTATTCCCACACTGATCCTTGTCTTGGCATCCAGTGGAAATACTGTGAGAGTCAACAGAGTGACAGACTCTGCCACATGCCCCAGGCTGTCTGTGGGCAACAGCCCTCTGGATCACCCACAGAAACTCTGACTGACTCTAAACATTGGATTTCATTTCCTTGGCACAGCAACACATCCCTGCACCAATAAGTATCCTGCAAAGAAAAGTATTCCAGCACTCCATGTCCAGGTGAGGGTTATGCATCTCTAGGAAAGATGCCATTTACCATCCTATTTTTGGTGATAACAAAATTACAAAATGACCTCCCACTTCCTCTTCCTACGTAGTGCCTCTTACTCCCAGGCTTAATTTCTTTTGGTGACTTTAGCCCGGGATTCTAAATATAATACAATAAGGAAAAATCATGGTAAAATGACATGAATATGACCTGAGTCTATTTTTTACCACAATTGCTACTTCTAACATAATTTGTAAGTCATTGCTTCCAGAACTACACGATTCACTGTAGTAACTTCCAGAACTACAGGATACACTTACCTTATGTACCAATGATGTAAGCAGGCAGAATAATGTATTATAATAAAGTCCTTGGGCTTCAAGGTCAAAGAGATGAGAGCTTAAATTCGTTCTACCAATTACCAGTTCTGTGTTTCTGGACAAGTGACTTAACATCTACAAGACTCAGTTCTTCCAGCTGTAAATCACACCTGCCTTACAGGGTTGTGTGTTTTAGAGACATCTGTTATGCACTAGACCTAAAATTGGATGCAGAATCAATGCTGATGATAATTTGAGTCAGAGATTTCTATGGATAAAACATTCTAATGAAAAATATCTATTTTTGACATTTTATATTACATAATATATAATATTATATATAATATTATATTTTACATTTTATATTATATAATATATAATATTATTTTATATTGTGTTAAATATTATAACACATACCTAGGAACATGGAAATATTTGAAAGAGTCATTGCAGACTTAGGATATAAGATACTGGCTCAAATATTTTAAATTGATGTACTCACTGGTACAAAAGAAAAAACAATGACTAACTGAGATACTTGTTGAAGCACAGTAAGGAAGACTTGATTCAGGATCACTGTGATGGGTTTAGGGATTTTGCAGTGGAGGAGAGAGGTGGGCTGAACTCCAAATACAAATGGCAAAAGTGGGAACTTGTGGTGGGAGGGATGTTAGTAGATGGAAAATTACCAAGAGGAAACATCATGGAAAGGGTGACATGGATTCAACTGACCTAATGAGATTCTTGCTGAAATAGGCCAAGGAGATCAAATATCACCTGGGGGATGGCAGAGAAGGAAGAACACAGTCAGATATTGTGGGTGAAGGGTTCTTGCTAAATTGACTTAGCAATGTTCTTGTGAAAACTGGATTTTGAAAAGAGGATACACTTAGGAGAAGGTTGAGGATCCTGCTTAAAATCTACCCAAGCAAAGAATCTTTGTGACTGGTTAAAGATACAAAATAAGGGGTTGATAAAAGCCAGATTTTCAAATATAATATGACTGTTTTTCCCATCTTCTTTGTGTTTTTTATTGGTTGTTTTAGTTTTACATCACAGTAGAATCTATTTTGATATATTTATACAAGCATGGAATTTATCTTATTCTAATTAAGATCCCAGTCTTACAGATATACACAACAGTGAGATTCACAATGGTGTATTCATATATGTTCATAAGAAAGTCTGTTTCCCATCTCTGGATTCTAAAATGTGATAGATTTGTTTCTCTAAAATTCACTGGCTTTAAATATCACAGACTTTGACGTTGCAAATAATGATTGTCTCCACAATTTTATTCACACATGGCTCCCAGTCACAGTCCCACATACACAAAGAGAAATACCGTTTTCTTCTCAACTTTGCTTCCAGCTGTGGAGCACATTCTTCCTAAGCTCCTCTCCTCCCCCATCAGCACCAGGTCCCAGAGACCAGCGAAGAGGTCTTGACGACAGAAGAGAGGTTGAATTGACTCCACATACGGAGTCTTGGCTGCGGGATCCTTTTGCAGATGAAGATGTCAAAAGGCAATCTGCAGTGAGAATGACAGTGTGATTAACCAGAATGAGGCCTAAGTCAGAAGTAGCACGGACCATTGGGAAATTAAGGCACCAATTTTCACCGTCAAGATCAGCTGTGATAGGGCAGTATATCCTAGCAACAGCAGAAGTCTTAACCTTGCCATCACAGCAAAAACTAATTTTGTGGTGTTATCCGTTCCAATATCTTTTAATTCAAGAAGTCTTTAAACAGAAAGTAAATACTCACATATTTCTCTTCCTAGATCTGCGTTTTACCTCTAATTGGGAAATCCTTAATTCAGTGAATTAAAAGGTTATTGAGTCTTAACACAAGTTTCATTTGCTTTCATTCTTGATGCAACTGTAGGAAACCTCACTGAAGAGACAGAGCATGATAGTTAAAATTAATAATATTCATAGAGCAAATGATACTTAAAATCACCCTGGTGTACCTTAAAGCAATCATACCAGATTTTATTGTCTGGCTGAACAGTGTTAGAGCACATCCTTGTTATGTTGATTCAGAGTTACTACAGGCAGTGTCTTCTCTTACAATATGATTCCACATCAACTGATTACCCAATAGAGATGAAGGTTTCTGTTCCTCAACACTCGTGTTGAAGAGGCGTGGCTTGGAGACACATTTAGAAACACAAGCATCATGGAACATTAGCTGCTAGTCTATTCTTATGACAAGATAAATCTGTGATTTCATCCACAATATTGAAATATCACGTCAGAACATGAAGTTTCTCTTCTGGAAAACAAGCAAATATAAAACTGCTTTTCAATAAGCCTGCTCCTCCAAGTAAAAGTAAAATTGCACCAGAAGCCAAAATTTATTTGCATAGCCCTATATTTCTGGTTAGAAGACCCTTACTTCAGTTTTCCAAACAGTCCCAGACACCCAGAAACCTTCTCTGAAGCAGCTATTTTGCGCAGCTGAGCTCTTCATTCAATTGAGAGCTAAGCCTTGTGCATGGGACTCAGTGATGGATCGGAGAACTGCAGAGTAGGCAGAGCAGCCATGACTAGTGAGGTAAGAAAAGAGCCCAGGCCAGGTGGGATCAAGAAAGCCACAGAAGAGTATAGTTTTAAGAAAGAGTTGGAGGTTTTTGTTGTAGAGAGTTTCTATATCTCTGGTGATCATGATAAAAAATCTTTTCCATGTGCTATTATATTCAGTTTGCTAGCATTTTATTGAGGATGTTTGTATCTGTGCTCATCAAGGATATTATCCTGTAGAGATGTGTGTGTGTGTGTGTGTGTGTGTGTGTGTGTGTGTGGTTGTCTGCTTTCAGTATCAACATAATGCTGACCTCATAGAATGTGTTTGGCAGTATTATCTCTTCTTCAATTCTTTGGAATAATTTAAGAAGAACTGGTATTAGTTCCCCTGTAAATTGAAGAGAACACCAACAAATGGAAAGACATCCATGTTATGGTTTAGAAGAATCAATATTGTTAATGTGTCCATATTACTTAAAATGAGATACAAATTCAGTGCAGGTACAAATTTATGTCCTTGGTGTCAAAATATTAAGGGCATATTTCATGGAACTTGAAAAAATGATGCTAAAATATACATAAAACCACACACACACACACACACAGCTTGAATAACAAGAACAAAGCAAGAGGCATTACATTACCTGCCTTCAAAAACACTACAAAGCTGTAGCAATCAAAACAGCATGGTACTGACATAAAAACAGCCACACAGACCAATGCAACAAAATAGAGAGCCCAGAAGTAAATATATGCATCTACAGCCAACTGATTTTTGACAAAGATGTTAAGAACAAACATTGGAGATAGGACAGTTTTTAAAAATAAATGTTGTTGGGGAAACTGTGCAGAAGAATGAAACTAGACACGTATTGCTCACCATTTACAAAAATAAACTCCAAATAGATTAAAGTTTTAAATACAAGTTCTACAATTATGAAACTATTAGAAGAAAACCTAGAGGAAATGCTTCAGGAGCTTGGAATGGGCAAAGATTTTTTGGACAAGATCCCCAAAGCAAAGAAAACAAAGCAAAAAAAAAAAAAAATAGACAAATCAATTATATCAAACTAGAGTTTCTACTTGACAAAGGAAACAATCAAAAAAGTGCAAAGACAACCTACAAAAAGGGAGAAAATACATATAAACTATACATCTGAAAGGGATTAATATCCAGAACATGTAAAAAACTCAGAACACTCGATAGCAAAAAACAAATAACCTGATTTTAAAATGGGCATTAGACCTAAATAGACATATCTCAAGAGAAGACAGACAAATGGCCAGCAGGCACACAAAAAATGCTCATCATCACAAATCATTAAGGAAATGCAAATCAAAACCACAATGCAATATCATCTCTTTCCAATAGCTATAATGAAAACACCGAAGATAACAGGTGTAGGCAAGGATGTACAAAAAAGGGAACACTTGCACACTGTTGGTGGGAATGCAAATTATAGAGCCACTATGGAAAACACTACATATATTCCTCAAAATATTAAAAATAGAACTACCATATATATGATCCAGCTGTCCCATATAAGGTATAGAGCAAAAGAACATGCAATCAGTACATCAGATACCCGCACTCCATGAAAAGTGTTTAACTAGATAGATACATGTAACTTGATTTAAATGCTACACAGTGGATATATGTATCAAAATATCATGTGGCATCCCATAAATATGTATAATTTTTATATCTCAGTTAAAAATAAATGTAAATATCTTTTTATTTCAAAAATAGAGAAAGAAGGAAGAAAGGAAGGAAGGAAGGAAGGAAGACAGGAATGAATGGAGGAAGGGAAGAAAGAAGGAAGGAGGAAGGAGAAAGACAGCTGGTGGGAAACACAGCCTAGATATTACAGAGCTTGAGGACCAAGGGTATGTAGATGGATTTGGAAGACAACAGTGACCTGAAAGAGATCTCTTTCTGTGGCTGCCTAGATGCAAAGCATAAGGATTAAAGAAAGAGAAGGATGGTGAATGAAAAGAAAAGAAACATGCTAGTTTATTCAAATTTTTAACTTTTCACCCACCGGGTATGACAGGGGCCCCCGCCCTGGTGTGACTAGAAGATGTTGCAAAGCTGGCCAAATGCCTACCCTACAGGTGCACAGGTAGCCCTAATTTAGAAGACCAAACGCTTATGATGGTGGATGCAAAATCCTTCCTATCCCAGAAATTCATTTTTGAGATAGATTGACAAAGCTTTCATCTAAACACAAATTCCATGCCAATTCCTAAGGGAGAAAAGAGGCAGCGAGAGAAAATTCAGAGCAGATAGCAGGGTAAAGAATCCATTTGTATGTTTCTCTTAAATTCAAGCAAAACATTAGATTTGGTCAAACATGGTTGAATACAGAGGAGGCCCTCTTCCTGTGCACATTAGTGGCTCTTATTCTCTGTGATTTATCCAACACAAATTTGCCTTGGTGGTACTGAGTGAGGGCTGGCTCTGAGAAGTCTAGCAAGTGTTAGAATTTTGCACAGAAATAACAGTGCAAGTTTGCTTACGTCTCCCATTCGTCAAAACTTCCGTGGTACTACTGTTCTTAAGTATGTATGAAGTTGCATTTTAAAAATCTTAAGTATATACAGTGGCCTTCTCGCTTTCAGAAATCTATGACCACAGTCTGTCACTCCATCAGCCATAGGCAGTTCTTGTCTCTGAGGATCAGCTTTGGCATTTCTTTTGCTGTCTGTGCTGCTGTTGAGCTGCTCTTGCTAAAAATAAGCTGCACTTCTCCCCACTACTGCCCGCAAAATTGGGCTGCTCCATGCCCTCATCTCTCCTTCCCACAGCTTCCTGCCATGCTCAGAGCTGCATATCACTGTGCATTCTTCACTCAACAATTTCTTTACCTTGCTGCACAAGCTCTGGCCTGTCAATCACTCAACTTACTTTCATCCTCTCTCCTCCTTTCTCTTAGATGCAGCATAGTAAGTGGTAGATGCCTAAATGTTGGGACAAACTGCCTGCCCTGAATCCCAGCTCCAATATTTGCTAGCTGTGTGACCTCAAGCAAGCTACTGCTCTTGGTCTTTTCCTGAATGTCAAGTGAATGAATAGTATATAGTATCATATCCTATATAGTATCATATCCTATATATCATATCATATCCTACGTACTGGTTAATTTTATTGTCAACTTGACTGGGCAAAGGAATGTTCATATTACTGGTAAAACTTTATTTCTGAGTGTGTCTGTGAGGGTGTTTCTAGCAGAAATTAGCATTGGAATCAGTAGATTAAGTAAAAAAGATCACCCTCACCAGTTTGGGCAGGCAACATCTACTCCGTTGAGGGTACAGACAGGACAAAAAGGCAGAATGGTGAAGTTAACTCTTTTTCAGCAAGACATCCATTTTCTCCTTCCCTCAGGCATCCCTTTGGACTTGAGGACTTATTCCCATGATCCTCCTGCCCGCTATTCTCAGGCCTCCAGCCTCAGACTGAAAGTTATATCATCAACTTCCCTAGTACTCAGATTTTTGGACTTGGACGAGATTATACAATTTCCTGATTTTTCAGTATCATGGTACTTCTTAGAGTTCATACTTACATGAGTTGGTTCTCATATGTATTAGTTAGTTTTTCATCACTGTGACAAACTACCTGAGAGAATCAACCTGGAGGAGGAAAGATTTATTTTGGCTCACAATTGCAAGGTTTCAGTCCATGGTCAGTTAAACCCATTGTTTCTGAACCTGTGATAAGACAGAGCATCCTGACAGAAGGCATGGAAGAGCAAAGTGGCTTACTTTATGGTGGCCAGGAAGCAGATAGAGAAAGCGAGTGAGAGTATAAGGAAGGGGCCAGGGACAAGAAATACCCTTTCAGGGCACATCCACATGACCTATTTCCTCCAACAAGGTCCTTCCTCCTACAGTATCCACCACTTCCCAATAATGCCATCAGCTACAAACCCATCAGTGGATTAATCCAATCCATTCACAAGGTCAGAACTATCATGATTTGATCACTTCCCAAGAGCCCACCTCTAAGCATTGCTGCATTGGGGAATCAAGCCTTTAACACATGAGCCTTTGGGGGGCATTTCAGATCCAAACCTTCACACCATAATGCATCTCCTCATATATATCTGTTTATCTCTTACCAATCTGGTCCTGTTTCTTTGGAGAACATTGGCTAATACAGTATCTTTGGAAGCTGCTTCTTTCACCTTAGTAAAATGGTTTCATGATTCATTCAAGTTGTGTGATAGTTCACTTCCTTTTTATTACTGAATAACAGCCCATTATGTAGATGCACCACCATTTATTTATCTATTTACCTGTTGAAGTGTATCTTGGTTGCTTTCATTTTTTGGCAATTATGGATAAGTCTACTAAAGGTACTCATGTACATGTTTTTTGTTGTTGTTGTTTTGTTGTTGTTGTTTTTTGTTTTGTTTTGTTTTGTTGCTGTAAGTTTCAAATCAGTTGAGTAAATACCTAGGAGTACATTTTTTGGTCACATGTTAAGTAAGCCTATATTTACATAAAAAGTAACTATCAAATTATCCTCCAAAGTGGTTGTACCATTTTGCATTCCCTCCAGCAATGAATGACAGCCCCCATTGCTCTACACTCTTACCAGCATTTGGGATTTTCAGTCTTTAGGCTTTAGTCCCTCCCCTACGTATGCAGTAGTAGCTCATTTTTGTTTTAATTTCCATTTCCTTTGCTGTGTTTTATTTAGGTTGCTTTCTTGTTGATTTTTAAGAGCTCTTTGTTTCCTGAATAAAGATACTTTATGAAATATGTGACTTGAAAGTTTTTCCCCCTGCGGCTTGTTGTTTTATTTTGTAACAGTATTTTTCAAAGAGCAGGAGTTTTAATTTTCCATGAAGTCCTATTTATCAATTTTTAATGTTACAATGATTTTGGTGCCATTTCTAAGGAATCTTTGTTAATCCAAGCCATAAAGATTTTTATCTATGTTTTCCACTAAAAGATTTTGTTTTATATTTTACATCTAGGATTATAACTCATTTCAACTTAATTTTTGTGTGGTACAAAGCAAGGATTGACATTTTTTTTTCCTCATATAGGGATCTAATTGTTTTAGCACCATTGTTAAAAATTATGCTTTATCCACCAATCAGCCTTTGTACATTTGTCACACGCACATTAGCCCATAAGTTCATGGGTCTACTTCTGTGTTCTCTATTCTGGGGATACTGATGCCTACAACTTACTGTGGAATGCATCAAAAAATTAAGATGGATTGGTGAAAAGCGATGCATATAATGAATTTGATTAAAAAAAAAGTATGGTAAAATATTAATGGAAAATCTGGGGGGCAAGCTTATGGATGCCCACTGTGCAACTCTTTCATTTTTTTGGTATGTTTTTATAATCAAATGTTTGAAAACCATAACTCTCCCAAAGATTTTGATGAAGTTCCAGAATACCATTAGCCTGTGGGCCAGTCTTTAAGAACAGATTCCTGCAACAGTATTTCAACCAAGCTGTTGGTGTTTGGATTATCCAAAAGTAGGTAAGAAGCACCCTTTAGAGAATAAACTCTCCATAAAACTCATTTCTTTTTGACTATGTTACCCATAATGGCCTTTACCATTGGTTTTTAAAAATTTTATATGTCTTTCTGATGAGTTTCCTCATCAACCTATTATTGTCAATTCTATTATGTTTTATGGTGGTGGTGATAGTGATGATGGTGATGATGATGCTATATGTTAAAATACTGTGCATTGAAATAGCTGGATGTTATTTGGCAAATGTGCTTTCACACACAGTGATCTTCAATAATCCTGTGAGGTAAAGATCCTAATATGTGTTATTGTCTGCATTCTCCTAATGATGACTCACAATTTAGAGGGAGTCTCCTTTTCCTAAGGCCCAAAGGCTAGCAAGTGGCAGTCATCACTCCACACAGAGCACCATACTATCATGTTAAAATAAACAATGGAGATTTCACTTACACTTGCAAAGTGAAATGTTTGTGGCCCCTACTAATCTTCTCAATGATTTTGCAGTCAAGTTTGATTGTATTTTGATTCATTCTTTGGAAAATATCCAACAGAGATGATAAACGTCAGCTCCTGTCAAAAGAATGGCCGGTTTGATGCAAAGTGATGTGTGAGCACCAAAAGGATCCTGTTAATAGATTCATCAATGCTGCTATGTGTGAACAGATGTGATGAAGTGTAAAGAAGTATGTGATGTGGATGTGGCAGATCTGTCACAAACAGAGGACTGTGACCATCAGAGATGACTCCTCAACTACCATCTGTCTTTCTGTGCCAACACCTGCCCTAAACCACCTTGACTTGGCAACTTCAAGAAATGGTGAAGAGACATGTGCCCCCTTGATGGATACCTGAGCAGGATAGAAATATAAGGCTCACCCTGGACTTGAAGGTGGACTTTCTAGAGGAAAGGGATCATTTCTTTCTTATAGTTAAGAACAAAGATCATATCTAGGAGTAAGATTTCTTTTTAACTGAAAAAAGTGCATCCTCACTAAAATCCATTCTTAAGAAACCTAAATAGAGAGAGCCCTTCAGTCAGTTATAAAATATCCTCATTGAAATGCAGCCAAAATGAAAAGCCCAGGAAGGATTAGAAAAGAAAAGCACAGCCAAGCAGCTAAGGCCAGAGAATGACAAGAACATACCCACAAAGAAGAAAGAGAAATCATGGTAGAAATGGCTGTGTAATTTGGTGTTGTCTATACCTTGCACTCTTCCAGGAGTCTCTGGTTACCTGCAACATGTTTCTTCCTCCCTCAGAACCAATGAGAGGCTAGCAAGCCAGAATATCATCAGCCTGTTCCTGTGCACTAGGAAAGTTGGATAATCTCTGGATCTGAGAGTGGAAATGCCAAATCCCCCACCCCAATCCTCTCCCACATACTATTCTCCTTTTAGCCCCAGGCTCTTTATTGTTGAGATTCTTCTGCATCCCTCCAAAACACTAAAGTGCTATGATGGTGGGGGTTAGCAGGGAGGGCCTTAGAAGAAGAGGTTAGGTAGAGTCTGATGTGCAGCATTCTAATTGGTTATCACCACCTATGGAAAGGAGGGAAAAAATCATATGGACAGAGGGAGAAATGGGACTATGATGCAGATCAGAGGTACCAACCCACTGGGAACTCTTGGAGTGGTATCTCCCAGCTGGGTGATTACCTTGCCCTGGTTTCCCCTGGATTTTCCTTATTTTAGCACTAAGGGCCCACATTCTGGGAGCTGCACAGATTTGGGAAAACCAGGACCTGTGCCTAGTATCTATTCTACCGGTGAGTTTCACATCTCTCTGAAGCTCAGGTTTTAACACCAAGGCAGACTTTGAAGTGGTAGCAACTGAGGAGCAAGCCCTTGCTAGAAGAGAGGCCTGAGAGGTGTATGGTTTAACCATAGGAAGAAGGGAAATTAGGCCCCACTTCTGAAAGGATTAACTCTTTTTTATTTTTTTCCTGTTCTAATCAACCTGCCATATTTGAGAATAAACATGGCCCTTGGAGAGAGTCAGATCTGAGTTTAAATTCTAGCTGGACCACTTATTAGTCATGTGACCCTGGGCAAGTCAACCTCTGATGCCTCATTTTCCCATCTTATGGGTTTATATTAAAAACTCAATGAGATCATATATACATAGAATTGGCACAGAGTAGGTCCTCAGTGAGGAAAAGTCAACATATTTTTGATGGATAATCTCCCACCTTGGAAACTGGTGACAAATCTACCCTAAGCATCCCCTACACTAGGCTGCTTCCTGACTCCCCATAGCTTCCCTTACACCCCTTGTTAAAGATGCCTCTTACCTTTACCTATCCCCTGGGTGGTTTCCATGTCTGTGTAACACAAAGCAGCCACCCCAATAGCCAGAAATTCTGAAATACATGGTGGCAGCCAGAAGAGAATAGCTTTTACTTGGGAGCTGCATGCTGGTGAAAATTTGAGTCAAAGAAGAATGGAAGGCATCAACAGCCTGTGCTCAGCAAGGTCCCTGCAGTTCCGAACTGTGGGCAAGGAAAGGCTAATGCTGACTGAGCTTGAAAAAGTGCAGTGGAAGGCAAACAAATAAATGATTTAAGGTTTTGGAAGAAAGACTTTTGAAGAAAGCTTGACCTTAACCTCTGGAGCTTAGAGCAAACCTCTACTGAGTGAAGGTGGGTTGCAATAGTAAATTGGTCTGGACAAAACACATAGAGAGTCCTTATGAGAGCAGAACCCCCCCTCACCTTGTTGGGGCAGTGACTGCTGATAAGACACGTCCTTAAAGGGCAGCCTGCTGGGAGGAATTGGACTAAATTCAAGGACAATAGCAATCCTCATTAGGACCTAAAGCCAGAGGCTATGATATGGGAGCCAGCTTTTCAGGCTATTTCATGAGCTGCATGCCTATGGCTAGTTGGCTCAGTTGGACAGAACAGGGAGTTAATGAGGCCAAGGGCAAGAGGCCGAATTCCTGCAAAGACCAGTTAGTAGCAGTTACGCTTCTACTGCTATGTAGTAGTCTACTGCTGAGCCCGACTGTGCAGCTCACACACGTGTGCTTCCTTGTTACCCGTATCTCAAAGTCACTCTCTGGGGGTTTCATGGAATTCCTAGCAAATGTCTATATGTGCTTTTTTTTTTTTTTTTTTTTTTTTTTAAAGCTAAACCAATGGTCTAGTCTAGCAGTAAGATGTTAGTTCAATTACATTTTTATTTGTTCTGTCAGTTGACAAATATATGAATTCTTACTCTGTGGAGGTATTATGTAAGATGTTATGAACATGATGATAATCAAGAGAAATTGAAATGATAATCAAGAGAATGAGAAATACAATACTGGCAAGAAGCAAGAGGATTCCTGAGGTTGATATGAACGGAAGTTCCAGCAGGACCACTGAGAGTTGTGCAGCCAAACTAGGGAAAAAGTAAACATTTACTGACTAGAAAAAAGAACAAAACTCGAGCCGGGCGTGGTGGCTCACGCTTGTAATCCCAGCACTTTGGGAGGCCGAGACAGGAGGATCATGAGTTCAAAGCCAGCCTCAGCAACGGTGAGGTGCTAAATAACTCAGTGAGACCCTGTCTCTACATAAAACACAAAAAATAGGGCTGGGGATGTGGCTCAGTGGTTGAGTGACCCTGAGTTCAATCTCTGGTACCAAAAAAAAAAAAAAAAAGAACAAAACTCCATAGAAGTGATTTTCACAAAATAAATAAATGAATGTTGGGGTGATCAAAGAGTCTGAAAATTTATAAAAATGTTTTAGTCCTATTGATAAGTTTGGAGTAAATATGTGAGGCATGGAAAATCAAGAAAACAAACAAATAAGACAATTAATAATTCTAGAGAAAGCAATGATTGTACAAGACATGATATTGCAGTACAGGTAACAGAGTCGAAAGAAGTTGTATCTGGGAAGCTGAAACCAGGAAGCTAGTGTGTGGAGAGGCAGGGCTGCTCTTTTTCACTATTAACCTAGAAGTATTGTTTTGATTTTTTTTCAGATAGTACACTTGTTATCTAGATAATATATTTTTTATTTTTTTATTTTTCTCAAAAGTTGCATTTTAATACATGTTATCAAACATAACAGAAAAAAAGCAAATTTTCAGAAGCTGTACACATTGTTCACTGAAAACATTTGTTGAGGCAAATAGAAAAAAAAATTGTTACAATCATAATTTTTCTAACTTTGCACAAACTTATAAGCAGATTACATTCTTCATATTAAACACCTTTATATGCACTTTCAATGAACAGTATATATATATATATATATATAT
>CM053401.1:87953977-87975559 GCA_028644305.1 Xerus rutilus | reverse complement strand
TGGGGTTTCATGGGGAAATTTGCCCAGGAAATTTGCCACTCCTGCATTTCAAGGCTGCATGGTGGTTTCATATGACCCAAGTTTGAATCCTGGATCTGCCTCTGGTGTCTATGCAACCTTGGGCAAATTTCTCTTCTGAAATTAAATTCAAAGGAGAACCAAAATGAGGATAATACTACTACTTGCCTTGCAGGGTAATCCACTGTAATCTCTCAAAAGCATGTGTACCGGGGCAGGGGCTGTAGCTCAGTGGTAGAGGGCTTGCCTAGCACGTGTGAGGCACTGGGTTTGATCCTCAGCACCACATAAATATAAACTAGTAAAATAAAGGTATAAAAAATACAATAACAAAAAAAAGTTTGAACTACCACTACTGTTGTTTTATTGCAGACAGTGTTCTAGCCCCCTCCCATGTTTCCTAAAGGGAATCACTTCTCATATCTTGCATCCCCAGAATACACAGACAGGAGAAATCTCTCAGCTGCCTCTCTGCCTGGTAGAAGACAGACCATGTCAGGTCATCAGCTGTCCCACAGTGGGAGCTCTGTGACCTAAGGGAGAAGGCTGGTTAGCTGTGCCCAAGCCCTGTGTCCAGGCCCTGCTGCTCACCACTTGTGAACTCAGGTAGCCTATACCTCTTCAGGCCTCCTGTCCTCATGTAGGTTCAAGGACAATGCATAAGCCCACATGCACCTGTGAGAATGAGAAACAATATGTATATCACCTGCCTCATGACAGGCTCTCAATAAATTGTAACTAGTATTTTGGTTCTTATTTCTCCATCTGATCAAAAGCTAATCCTTGTGACTCATGACAGAAGTGTGCATTTGCACACACACACACTTAGATATTCCCTTCTCAGGTTTAGATAGTCATGTCTTTGGGTGTGGCTTTCTTCTCTTGGAAGTAATTCGTCCAGCTACTAATTTTAAAAGTAATGAGGGTATTATGGTTTAGATACAAGGTATTCCCCAAAAGCTCATCTGTTGGTGATACAAGACTGTTCAGAAGTGAAATAATTAGATTATGATAACTTTAACCTGATCAGTGGATTAACCCATTTAAATGGTTAATAATTTACATGGATTACTGGGTGGTAATTATAGGCAGGTGGGCATGGATGGAGGCAGTAGGTCACTGGGGACATAGTCTTAGGGATTACATTTTGTCCTTTGCTTCTTGCTCTCTCTGTTTCCCAGCTGCCATGAGCTGAGCAGTTTTCCTCTGCCATGCCCTTTCACCATGATGTTCAGCCTCACCTCAGGCCCAAAGAAATGGAGTTGGCTTGCCATGGACTGAACCTCTGAAATGGTGGGCCCAAAATAAACTCCTCCACCTTTAAGTTGTTCTTGTCAGGTATTATGGTCATGGTGATGAAAAGCAGAATAACAGATGGAGAGATGAGGGAACTAAAATGGGAGGGTAAAATAGAAGAATAACTATAATGCCTAATGATGGCACTGCATATAACAGCTTGCAAACAGCTCTGAGGTTTATAAGATTCTTTCTCTAAAAGTTCCCCAGGTTATCTTTTAAGTGGTGATTAAAATCAGTACCTCAAACAAGACTATTCCTGAACCAGCAGACCTCACTGCAGACAATAAATAATTTCCTAAAATGTTTTCTTCTTGTTTCTTGGTTAATATCTTTGTGTCCCTATATATTTGAGCAATGATTATAGTTTGCACAATTGTATTTCCATTCCAAATGTTAGCCTTTCCCCATAAATCCTAAACTAAACTATAATCAGACTCCCTCTTAAGTGAATAGAGAAAGGCCATTTCACCTACCATGTTCTCCTTGTGTTTAACCTTTCTTTTTTAACTTTGTTGTAGAGCTGGTTTTAGATTCCAAACTCATGAGGCCCTGAAAAAATAAAACCAGTAAAAATTGATTGTTCCTCATTATACTATCTCCTGCACTACTGCTTTTCTCTTGAGGTGAATTCAGATTAAGACTAATTTACATTGATTTTTAAAATCTAAATTGCACATTTCTCTAACTACATTCAAAACACAGAATCACATTTTACATTATTGTTTAAGCCTATTGGCTAGCTTAAGTGAACAGCATTTATGGGTGACCTCAGTCTGCACTGAGAAAGACCTTGCTGCTTCTAGTGCCTTCCATCATTTTATGTGATGCCCTAGGAACTTGACAGTCCACTTTACAGATGTATTACCTGAAACCCTACGTTCCCTCATCCTCCACACCACACAAAACAAAAGGAGGCAAGAAAAACAGCCAGTGTTCCAAGAAGATGGGGATGAGAAATCTATCACAGGCAAGGTCTGACCATTATCTTGGTGCCTAGAACAAAACTCATCAGATAATAGACCCACAACAGTGATGGGAAACATGCACTAAAGCGGGGATAGTGGCACAGTTAACTTGAGTTTATGGTATTGAAAGTTGTCGTGTTAGGCGTTTGTATTTTCACATTTTCTAGCCAGCTTCCCTAGCATTTGGTGACTCTCCCCAATACAGTGCAAGTGTGTCAAGCAAAGGTAGCCATCATCCTCATCTCCAGAGATAGTTTCTGATTGGTCGTGATGAGGAGGGGGCAAACTTTGTCTTCTAGGGATGATAGTAAATATATTGGGTTCTGCAGGCTGACAGGCAACATTGAAGGTATTATCTAAATATTTATATAATTGTTTAAAGAGTACCTATTTTTAAAAAATAAAAATCCATCTTCTTAGCTCTTGGGCCAGAATCAAAGATGGCGAGCAAGATTTGGCTCACAGGCCATAGTTTGCAGACCATTGATCTAGGCCATCATGACAATGCCACACTTTATCATCAATGATTAAAAGACCTGGCTCAAGCTAATCAAAGCATGGCATTTCCCTAAGAACAATTACTAGTCAAGGGCTGGCACATGACTTGAGTTTATCCAGTAAGACCAAAGAGAATAACCTTATTCTAGGATTGGGAAAGCAGTTCTCTCTTTTTTTCTCTCATTCTCTTCCTCTTCCTCCCTTTCTGTCCCCTCTTTCATTAGACATGAATGAGTGAGCATGTTGAAACAATCACTGCTGATGGCCATTTTGTGGTAATTAAAAGCTGACCCGAGGACAAAGCATCCACATGGAAGAGAATAGAGTTGGGAGAATCACACAGAAACAGAAGAAAACTCTAATTAAATTGCCTAACATTCATCTCACTTTGGTGCTTTTTATTGTGTAAAGTAATACATGCAAATATTGTTTAGGCTAACAACTCAAGTGGATGGTTTCTTGCAGAATAAAGCACTCTGATACAATGTACAAATCAGGTTTCATTAATAAATATTAAAACAGCAAATTTTCTAGCTAATAGCCAGTTTCTACGTATATAGAAACTACCTGCTCTCCCCCATATCTTATATCTATCTCATTTATTTCTGAAATTATCTAGAAACATCTTACCTATGCTAAAAGCATGTAAACCCACGTTTTTCTGCTCCAGCCTCTAAGTCCTGATACCTGGAGATCCTGTCACTGCTAGATGGAAGTACTTGCCAATGGCTTATGTGAAGACATCACTTTTCCATCTCAAAAGCCATCTCCAGTACCCTTGCTGCCCATCCCCATTATCATACTGACAGAACCAAGTTGTGTTCTGAGCTGAACTTTGGGAAATATTCTGTTCTCTATAGTAGAACAGGCTAAGCTACTGCAACAAAGAGGCTCCACCATGCAGAGGCTTAAAAGAATACAGGAGTTTAGTTTTCTCATACATAATGTCAAGAGTGAGTATAATGGGAAAGATTTGAGGATAGAAGGTTCAGTTCTTCACAGTCTTTGAATTCCCCTAGCTAATGGGAGCTCTGCCATCTATACATTGCTTCTAGATCACTCTGTTGACTCCTTCCCAGAATAATAGAGGAACACGGAGGAGAGAATATGAGGACAGGAATGAAAGTGGCATGCATCACTTCTGCTCCAATTCCACTGGAGAGCCGGGCGCAGTGGCACACACCTGTACTCCCAGCACTTTGGGAGGCTGAGACAGGAGAATCGGGAGTTCAAAGCCAGCCTGAGCAACAGCGAGGCACTAAGCAACTCAGTGAGACCCTGTCTCTACATAAAACACAAAATAGGGCTGGAGATGTGGCTCAGTAGTCAAGTACCCCTGAGTTTAATCCTCATTACCAAAAAGAAAAAAATTCCATGGGAGAGAACATGGTCACATGGCTACACCTATCAAGGGATACATGCCAAATTATTATTCAAAGGCTGTGGAAGATGGAAGAATGGTGTTGATGAGTAGCCAGCAAGTTCCTGTACTTTCTTCTACATGCTACCACCCAGATCTCTAAGCCATACTACATGAGCATGAGAATCTCAAAGTCCTCACAGAAAGGCAGAGCCTTTGGCTTCCACCCTCACCTCAGGAACTATCCTAGAAGCTTGTATCTAACCATTATTCTATTTGATCCTTGAATTTCATTGAGAAATACTGGACATGTTACTGCTTCAAATTTACATACAAAAAAATAAGACCTTGAGAGGTTAAGAGATTTGCCTAATGTTACCCAAGATTTTGGTATAACTGAGATGTGACAAAGATTCTCCTGGATCAAACTCTTCACAGATTCCTCTGAGAGCATTGTCCTTGGACAAGAATCCATTTTAACAAGAATCCTCCAGAGTCCATTTAATTGGAATCCCCTATCTTTGGTATCTGACCAAATTCCTCACCCCAAATCCCATATATCTAATGATGTCTAATGAACTGCCTTTAACAAGCATCCCGTTAGGCTGGTTTAGTTAGAATTCCCCTATATGTGATGCTTTTTCTTAGTAATTTTCTATCCACCAACTCCACATCCCTCTCCAGCCCTGGCTATAAATTCTTATTTTTTCCCTTTTATTCAGAGTTGAGTACTATTTCTTAAAAAAAAAAAAAAAAAAAAAAGACATTACAGTGGTTCATGCATCTATTGCACTAGTCCTGAATTAAGTATGTATGCCTTACCACTTTAATAAGGTGTTTCTTTAACACATCAAAATTTGGGTATACTGGTTCAGATTGAGTGTGTTTCATGATACCATACAGAGTAGGCAATGGCAACACACACTTACCTTCAGTCACACACACTCATCCACAAACCTAAGTAGAAGACCACATGCCAAACACACTAGGAAAATATCCACCTGAGAGTCAATAGAGCAAAGTTCAGTAGGAAAAGGGTCTCAGTCTGCATCCTCCACACTTCCACCATTCTCTCTGCTCATTCTGCTTACACAGGAGAATTTCCTACGAACCCTTCCTGGCTGGGTTTCAACTAAATTAAGCCAACAAGAGGCACCACAAGAAATCAGAGAGTAGGAGGAACAGAAGCTGGAGTGTCACCCCCGTTGCTTTCCTGATTTTCTGGTAATAGCTACATTCCCATTATTGCCCCTTGCCAGGCAGCCCTTCCGCCTTGGCTCTGGGATCCAGTCATCCTCTGTTCTTCCCTAGTGCCTTCAGTATTAGCAGTGACAACATATTCCACCATTTCTAACATACTTTCATGGCTCTTGCAAACTTACCTTATCTTTGCTTCCTCCCTACATTAATATCCCTTCATTTGAACTATCTGCATTATTTCCTTCTAGAACCCTGGCTGATACAGAATTCATGTGGGACATCAGATTTCTAGCTAGAATAAGAGACTGAGAATCATCCTTACCTCTGCAATAAACATGTTATACTCCTACCATATCCATCACAATAACTTCAACTTCCTTCAATTCAAGGTGTAGGCATCTCTAGGGTACCAGGCCCAGCCTGTGGTTGCAGAGTTGAGATTTTTTTCTTTCTTTTGCAGATGCAGATTTTGGTCAATGCTTTGTGGCTTGTGGTTCACCTGCTGGTGATACAGTCAGCATTAGTGGGGAGGTTAATCAATCCCTCTGAAAGCAAATACAACATTGAGATGCTGTTTTATGCAGATTAGAATGTTTTTACAGACATTCTAATACCCAAATTCTCACCATGAACATGAGGGGCTACTATTCATAAAGGATTAATGATCGCAGACTTTGGGTAATATTTTAACAATAATATAATCGTGAAATTTCATTAAGCATGTATTTTGAGACAAGCCCAATTTTCAGGACTTTATAAGAATGTACACACCTAATCTTTGTAAAGGATGAAGGGTATGTACCTTAGGAGAAGGAAATAAAGTTTTTTTCTGACTTCAGAATCAGGGAACATTGGTATAGGAGGAAACTTGCTGGTCACTGAATTTACCTTTCTGTCATTAGATGAGGAAAGTAACATAATGTGGTTTCTCCAAATCCCTATGGATAATTAGCAGCAGTAACCAGGTGACATCTCAGATGTCTCTTCCTTCTTTAAATGTTCTAACTCTGCAAGTCAACATGATGGCATAAGTTATCACGTCAACAACTCATGAGTCAGGCTGACCCAAAGGAAAGGAAAGGATCCTCTTTGAAAGATAGTCTGCATGCTACTCTTTGCACATTCTCTGTTTCAGTGGTTGGACAGAAGAAAGACATGACAGGGGAGCCCTGAGCCTCACGAGGTTCATAAGCTCTTCTGAGACCAAGTGGTTCTTTATAGCCAAGACAAACCACACCCTTCCCAGGACAAACAGATTCTGAAGATGACCTTGTTGCTATGCCTATTGACTTCATGGAGGGGTCAAAAAACAACTCTAGAAAAGGGCAAACTCTATAACGGCCAGATAATAAACACTCTGGGTTTTGCAGGCCATACATCCTCTGTCACAACTATTCAACTTTAATGTCTCTTATAGCTCCTGTCTGCTATGGTTCTATTTAATTTAACTGTTATCTTCACAGTTTGGAAGCCAGTGTTTTAGGTGCTGCAGAGAGGGATAAATTAGACACTCTTTCAATATCTGATTTCTGTTTCTGGCAATATTGCAACTGCATCATAAGTTCAGAGAATCCTCTGTAAATGCAGCATGATTAAAACTTCTGAATAAAATATTTTTTAAAAATTAAAGATGGACTGTTCTGACAGAAAAGTAAGAGAATTTCTTGAAGATCAGAAAGAAAACAGACTGTTAATGCATGGGAATGAGGGTTGGAACCAGCATTTGCACTGGAGATACATGTCAGTTCTGGTTGTCTGTAATCAGAATTTTGATAGGCCTCTATAGAAAACAGGACACATAGCTTACAGCCTCAATAAAGTAAGAAAGTAGATTGAAGACCCATCTACAGCCAGGATTTTCAGGGGTAACATCCTCCATGGGAAAAATAGAGAAAAGTCTCCCAGCAGAAGAAAATAGTGTAGGGTGCATATTTGATTCAGCTTTGACACTAGATAATTTAGGAGTATAGAGGAGTGAGGGATTTTCCTGTAAGCTGTATTCTAGAAGGTCTAGGCTGAAATGTATACTGTGTGACACTCCCTCACCACAATAATATTTTTTAATTTAGTCCTTGTTTGTTAGTACTAGCAACACTGGTAGAAGCACAGATATTTTATGGAGTATACTTTGAAAGCAGGACTCAAATAATCTCCACAGATAGTTTGTGGTAGGCTGAATAATGGCCCCATAAGGTGTCCATGTTCTAATCTCTAGAACCTGTGAATGTCACCTTAAATAGCAAAAGAGACTTTGCAGATGTGATTAAATTAGGGATCGTGATGAGCAAAGACTATCCTAGATTATCTGAGCGGGCCCTAATGGTAATTACAGTTGTCCTGATAAGAGGGAGAAGGGAGGAGATTTGACACAGAGGAGAAGATGTGACGATGTTGCAGGGAGAGACCTGAGGATGCGACACTTTCAGCCCTAAAGATGGAAGACAAGAAATACGCCAATGAGTTGGCATACACCTGTAATCAGAGGGGTTCAGGAGGCTGAGGCAGGATGATCACAAGTTCAAAGCCAGTCTCAGCAATTTAGCAAAGCCCTCAGCAACTTAGTGAGTCCCTTTCTCAAAATAAAAAATAAAAAGGGCTGGAGATGTGGCTCAGTGGTTAAGTGTCCCTGGGTTCAATCCCTAGTATCAAAAAAATTTTTTTAATTTTTTTTAAAAAGCAAGGATTATTGCTCTGGAAGCAGAGATAGAGAAGGCAACTGACCATCCTCTAGAGCCTCCCGAGGAGGCACAGTATTGTCAAAGCTTTGGTTTTATTCTAATGAAACCTCCTTTTGACTTCTAATCTTCAGAACTGTAAGAGAATAAATATTTGCTATTTTAAATCCATTATGTTTATGATAATTTGTTATAGCAGCAAAAAGAAACTGCAAGGAATATAAGTCCAAAAAATGTAGCTCATAATATTTTATACATCATTATATAAGGGGAAAACTGTCATTAGAAAGGATCTGCAGAAACAACACACTGTGGTATCATATCGCACATATAACAGATATTGGACTTAATGAAAACACAATATAAAATAAAATTGATTGGTATGTTTGAAGAAATAAATAAGAGAGTCAGGAGTACAACAAAGAAATGAAACCATGAACTATGTTAGGCAGATTTGAGAATGATCCAGATATAATTTCTATATGTGAAAGCATATGACAAATTAGAAATTTAATTAGAAAGGGGCAGAGAAATTTTCAATATAGTAATGACTGATTATTTTCCAGATGTGATACAAGATATCAAATCCTCAGATTAGGAATATCAACATATTCAAATCAGAATTTTAAAAAGAAATCCACCTCTAGACATAGTGTGTTAAGCTGTAGATACCAAAGCTAAAAAGCAGTTTGGAGAAAGGAGTATGGGGACAGAGAGTCAAAAAACAAGACAGAATGACAACTGATTTAGTCAATTAGAAGTCCAAATTCTCAGAGTGCTTAGAGAAAAATTGCTTTCAACTTATAATTCTATATTCAGATAATTATTTAAAAGAGAAAAGACATAATTTTTAAATGACATAAATAAAAACTGAATTTTTACCAAAAAAAAGTGAGTAAAGAACATTCCAAGGGAAAAATTAAGACAACACAAAAGTTATATATGGAAGTGACAAATAAATTTACAAATTTGTGGAAATTTGTGATTATAAAGAAAATAATAGTAAATAAGTAGGCAAGAGAGGAGTGGTTTAAACCCTATTCTATTCTATTCTATTCTATATTTATTTTCCTTTGGAAGGAAGGTAAAAACATGATAAACTTTAGACTTTTAAATATGAATGCTAAACTTCTAACAAAGGACTAAGATAATATAAATAGACTTAAAATTTTCAGAAAAGTAGAGGAAAACATATAGTAAGGGAGAAAATGATCTCACTCAATCCCTAATTTTTTTAAAAAAAGAAGGAATAAATGTCTACAAAGTGCAAGGAAAAATAAAGCGTAAAAGAAGATATTAGAAGTTAATCAAAATACATCAGTAATTACAAATATGGTCAATTGACTAAATAGGTAAAAGACAAGGATTTTCAGATTTTTTAAATATAAAATTTTGCATTTTTACATTCAACAGACACATTTAAAAACATTATGGCATAGAAAAATTGAAAAAGATGACAGCACAATTGAATCCAATAGAAGCTGTGTTATATTAAGATCAGAGAAAACATAAGAAAAAACATTACTAGAGATAAAATGATTACTGTGTATTAATGGCCTAGTTTATTAGAAAGATAAACTAGTTCTAAAATTGCCTATTTTTAATAATATAGATTTTAAATATATGAATTAAATTTCAGAACTAAAAGAAATTAACACATCTACTAATGCCACAAAAGACTTTTAACACACCTGTGTAAATGATAAATCAAGAAGTGAAGAAAGAACAGAGAGACACATAGGTTTGAACCAAGGAACAAGTCTTCAGTCATTGATTCACATCATGCCATATTTCTAAGAATGAATAGAACATTTACAAAAGATAGTCATGCACTCAATCACAAAGCAAGTTTCAGTACATTCCAAAGTATCAGTATAGGGACATATCGTCCAACCACAATGAGATTGAGTTGAGCTCAAAAATCAAACAATAAATAAGACAATATCCCTGCCTCCAAGAAGTTTATATGCTAGAGACAAAGATGGAAAAAAACTAATGAGAATGAAAGGCAGGATAAGTACTAACAGAAATGCAAAAAAGCATTTTGAGAGAATGTTAAAAAAAAAGAAACCCAACTGATACTGATTGGTGGGACCTGGGGAAGCCTCATGTACGTAGTACCATCTGAACTGCCTGCCCAAGGATGAGGATGGAGAAGCACAGGAGAACAGTATTTCAGGCAAACATGGGATTAAAATCTAATCCCAGCAGTGGGCATGATCACAAGCTCAGGTTTTCTAAAGTAAAGATTATTAATCTGTCTTGTTCAACGGACTTTAGCAGTCTAGTAAAGCCTGTAGACCATTTTCTGTTTTTGTTTACAATACATTAAGTAAAACTTGAGATTCCAAAAGAAACAAAATATCGTAAAATATAGTTATAATATTAAAAAATATAATTTGTTTTGTGTTCGAATAATATGCAAGTGGGCATAACAAACGTAATTTCAAAGTCACAATAAACTATACACAATATGTTTCAAGAGACAACTGTAGTATTATATGAAAATATTTGCAACTTTTATTGATGATAGTCATGGTACTACAAATACTATTAAGCTTGATTTCCTGCATTTATAATGAAAGAAAACTCTAAACTCCAGCTGAAGGCTAGTGAAAATAAAGATACAGTTTCTCCCAGTATTTGGTCCAGATGTTATAAGAAATAAAACATAAGCCTGAAGGTAAAGTAGTGTAGGTGTTAGATTAAAGGAATTTGCACTTGTCTGTGGGCAATAGGAATTATGCAAGTTTTGGCTAGACATTTAAAGTTTCGTCTTTCTTCTTTTTTCTCTCTCTTGCATTAACAAATAACTAGATGAAATTGATTCTCCCCTCTTACCCTAAATATTTTAGAAAATGTCTTGTGAAAGTACATATATCTTACAGTAACTGACAAACATGATTTTAGCAGGGAGTTGAGAACATGAAGATTGAACCACAGAGAAATGCTGCCAATCTGCAAGTGCACATCTGTACGTAATGGCCTTTGCATAGGTCCTAGAATTTAAGTGTTTCTGTGATTCCCTACTGCTTACTACAGAGCCTAACTGTTCCTTTTTTTCTGAATATCACATTCAAGTCTTCACCTACACCTCATGTTTGCATAGCAAGTCTGCTTTAGTTGCCTAAAGTGCACATGCCTCATTTTGGTAATCTACTTTAGTCTATTTCTGTGCACTGAAAGACAGTCCAATTCAGTATTCCACACTTCAATATTAATTTGTCTTTTCAGCTATTTCAACAGAGGATGTGTGTCCTCTGCTACAACTTGGCTCGAATTCATCCGTCATTTTATTGACCTGCTGGAAACAATGTCCAATGCATTCCAGTTCACAGATTGAGTTTGCTTTAGCCACACATGAAACCAGGACACTGTTAAGTATCTTAAAAAAAAAAAGGAATTTTCATAACAGTGGAGATTTTCTGCAGATGAAATAATATGCATCATTAAAACTAATAGAAGAATAAGGAATTAGGAGCTTTCAAAATTTCAAAGGTTAAGCAGATCACTCAAAATTACAATTGTTATGGATGATGTATGCATTTACTATTGACCCAGGAACATTTTCATGCATTTCCTTTAAAAGTTGATTTATAAAGGGCATTTTCTCAAACAATTTTAAGAGAAGCACTGAGTAACACATGGAGATCATTTTAAAATACACTATTCGTTCTCTACACAGAAAATAGCAGGGTATTTTAGAGAGAGGGGCAGAAATTATTTTCCAGTATAAAATATAAAATTTTCCTTCCCCAAAACACGTTTGAGACCAAGAGATAAATTGTGTGTGTGTGTGTGCGCGCGCGCGCGCGCGCGCGCGCGTGCACACGCGCGCATTTAATTTTCTTAAAGGCATATGATCCTATTGAAATTTTACACAGAAAAATCTAGTGCAATTTTAATAATCTTTACTGGTGGTGCAATTCATTGCATTTATACAAATGAGTGCTGCAATTTATTTGCCATTTACATGACCGAAAACAAGTAGAAAACTAGCAGACAGAATTCCATAAATGTGAACAGTTCTGGTGGGGTTTTTCTTAAATCCCAAACCTGCAAATTTCAATGCAGGAGGAATGCAGTGCCTTATTTATCAGTTGAAGAGGGACTCCACTGACAGGACAAACAGAAAAGCCCCATCGGAATACTCCCTGTTCTTCATACTCTATTTACAAATGCCTGCTTCTCTAGGCAAGAAGCAAATTGTTCAGTCGGACTCCCCAGATTGCTCTGCCTGCAAAAGCTACATAGCATATTCTCTGTCTTTTGGAGTTGTTATTTTATTTAAAATGACATTGTTGCTAGGTTCAAAAAGAAGAAATAATTCTCAACTGCAGGTTTCTTCTAAAAACTTCTAAGAATAGCAGATTCTTTCTTCTCTCAAATACTAATATGCATTTTGGAAAATAGTCATTTTGAAAATCCATATTCCACAGACTACTGTCGAGATTTTCAATTGCATTTCAATTTCAAATCAATTTATACATTTTCCAGAAACACTGGTCCTAAAAATAAGTTCTTTTCTTTTTTGTTAATTCAAAGGTGCATGTGTGTGTACACACAACTTATAATCACAGAATATTTATAACATTGAAAACAAAAATTTAGATAATTGTTATACATATGAGTATAATTTAAGAGAAATACAAGGTGAGGTTTTGACAGAAGTTATCTTTAGAAATTATTAGGTGTCCAAACATCAACTATGGCTGTAATTCACTTCTACAAAGTTAGAATTTTCTTTTATGCACAAATTAACCAGCATTTTTCTATCATATGGATTGTTAATCCAGACTCATGTCCCTGTTTTCCCCCATTCTTGCTGCCTGACCTTGTAAATTGTAATCATTCAGAAACAGTAAAATGAGGATAAAATTATCCCTTTCTTAGATTTTGAGGATTAAATCAAAATGAATGTAAGCATGCTTTGTAAGCTATAAACTGTTACTGAAAGATTATTACCAATGTTTTTTAATGTACAAACTGAGATATCACTATTCATATTTGATATATTGTAAAATGTCTTTCTCACCCCTTTTATCTTCCTGAACCTCTCTCCCTCTCTGGATTGGCATGGAAACTTATTGTTTCTGCCAAATGAGTCTAGATGTGAACAGTCATTTATTTGAAGACATATGTCAACATTACTTGCAAAGAAAAAAATGTGCCAGCACACACTATTACAGAAATCACTGGGCCTTGCTGTTACCTCACTGGTTAATACAGATAGTTTTAAGCCGAACACATAAAAATACCGTCTTTGTAGGTCAGAAAAGGCAAAATAGTGGTACTTTTGTATAGTCACACTAGTACCTATTGAAATAAAAACAAAAAGAGGCTTCAATTCTGCATGACATAAGTTGAAATAAAGAACTATTAACTTTCTTAGAAATACACACATACATAATGAAAAAAATGATCTTCATGGACTGAAACCAGCTGCTAATAACATTTTATATTTTCCTCTCAACCTACAGTCTAAACTAGACTTTAGATCCTTTTGACATGAAATCACCTAACAAGTCACAATTAATGAGAGTCCTGATCAATAATATTGCACAGATCTGTTATAAAGCTTTCTTGTTGTTTATTAAAAAATGCTCATTTTAACAGATTTGAAAAATACATAAAAATATAAGCAAAAGAGCTTATAATTTCTATCACTTCATTCAGTAATAGCTTGTGCCAAACTTCCTAGTCTATTTCATTTTAAACTCTTCCTACACTTATTTTTGGGCATAGTTGAAATGAGATTGTTGATTCAATTTTACATTCTGCCTTTTTACATTCGGAAATTATACCATAAGTAGTTTACAATGTTAATTCACTCTTGGTAAATGTAATTTTTATAGAAAAAATAATTCCTATTAAGTGGGTATGTCACAGCTTACTAAATCACTCTATAATTGTTAGGCATATAGAGTTTTATGTCCAATATTGTGATGAATGCCATTATAAATACTAATTTTTCTGTTTCAGACTTTTCCTTAAAATCAAGTCTCAGAGAATAATTACTGAGTAAAAGAAAGTACTCTTTTTTACTCTTCTTGATACATATTAACAAAATGTTTTCATTAATTTATACCATACCGATAGTATAAGAAAATAATTACTTAACATGATTACTATCATTTTAAAGTGCTAAATGTTTCATTTCTTTCTTGTATTCTCCAGTAATTTTGCCTGTACAGTAGACTATAAGCATTCAGTTTAATTATTTTATTTCTTAATAGAAATCTATCTTTCCCCTAAAGAGAACAGCTTTACATTAATATTTTTGTGTTGCTTTGACATATCAAATGCACTTTGGCTTTGTCACTACAGCGGCAATTATATAATGGCAATTTTTTTTTCACTTATCTATGCAGTTGTTTTATTTATTCAGCAGATAGGTACCATACACATACTCATATACTTGCTACCATGTACTTGGAACTGAAAGTACAACAGTGATAATCAGAGACAATAAATTAGGAAAAAATGCAAAAGGTAACCTCAGATAGGAATAATTGCTTATGAAGGGAAAAAAAGTTTATTATAGAGAGGACTGGAAAGGATGGTCAGGAAAGGATTCTCCAATGAGCTGACACTGGAACAGGAACATACAATAAAGAGAAGGGTCTAACCTTATGAAGTTCAGTAAGGACAAAGTCCCTGAGGTAGGAATAAATGAGCTTAATGAGAAGATGACAGATTATTTTAATTCTTATAATACAAAAACCAAGATAATAGCTTGAAAATTCAATGGATCAGAAGTTTGAGCCAAGACTAAAAGCACAAAAGACACATTCCAAGTTTCACTGGGTCTGGGGTGTTTTTCACATAAATTGTATTATAATGAGAAAAACAACATGTAAACCATAATTGACCTAAGTAACTACAGTATGAGGAGGAGCTTGGAAGATTTTTGTGCAATACTCAAAGAATGAGATCTCAAGAAGATGAGCTTAGGATATAAATGAATGAGATTTTCTAAGCCTTTAATGAAGAACTTTTTGATTCTTGTACTAACATCATTAAAATCAGCATAAAGAAATGGAATGACTTCAAAACAACATTGTTCCACATTTTCAGCCTCATGGAATTTATTGCAAGAGAGAAAAATTCAGAATTAAGAGACTGTCCAGCTCATCCTTCTGATAGTTTGGGTGAAGGTGTGTAAATTCCTAGCAAAGATAGCAGCGTGCTATTCTGAAGGGTGGACCCTTTTATTATTGTCATTATAGAAAGTCATCCTCAGCTCAAGGTTTTCAGTAGGTAGATAGAGGAGTCTAAATGAACAATAAATATTTGATGACAATGGGATGACCATTAAAAAGGAGCTGAATTTTGAATATTGTCTCTATGACTTTTTCCTACTGTTTTCTTCAATAAAAACCATCATCAATCCATTCCTTATCTGTCCATTCCATTCTCCCATTGAGAGACAGAATCTATTCCAGAAGAATCAGTAAGTTCTTCACCTGGGTCAGCCTCAGTGACTTTCTTGACCGATAGAGTGGAATTGAAGTAGCATTCTGGGACTTTTGAGGTCAGAAGAAGCCTAGCAGCTTTTCCCTGGGCCTCCTGGAATATCCACTCAGGGGAAGCAAGCTGCCATGTAAGAAGTATGAGTACTTTGAAATTGTTGGGCTATACGAAGCCCGAGCCACATGGAAAGGCCCTGAAGGAACAGACATCAGAGTTGGAAGACAGAAAGACCAGGGGGGAAAAATATGTAAATGATGAAGTCATATTGAAAGTGGATATTCTCTCTGTGGTTGTAGCTGATTGTAGGGGGTCAGAGATGAACCTCCCATTTGAACCCTAGAAATTTTCTAGTTAAATTTTCTAGGTAAATTCTTTGCCTAGAAAAATCACAAATAAAACAAAGTGATTGCTGTTCTGTCACTAAGCTTAGGGATAGTTTGTTACCCAGCAATAAGGGTATCAAACCATCTAAATTTTAAAGTAGCTACTAAGGTCACAGAAACTTTAGTGTAGGTAAAACATACATTTCTAAAGGTAAATTTAACACAAGGTAATATTTAATCATGTCATAGGCAGTTTTGTTTAGATACTTGTATAAATGTCTTGAGGATCTTTTATTTCATTCAACAAACATGGTCGTCTATCAGTTGACAACATTTTATATTCTTAGGAAGCAGTACAAAAGACCTTAGTAAGTTGAAGAACAGAAGTGGACACCTTGGCAATTTTGGAAAACTTCACAAATATATAAAGATGTTCTTGAATGATTTTTTTAAAAATGTGTGTAGTTTTTCATTGCTGGTGGCACTGCAAATTGGTGCAACCAATTTGGAAAGCCATATGGTGATTCCTTAGAAAACTTGGAATGGAATCACCATTTGACCCAGCTATTCCACTCCTTGTTCTATACCCAGAGGACTTAAAAACAGCACACTACAGTGACACAGCCACCTCAATGTTTATAGCTGCACAATTTATAATAGCTAATCTGTGGAACCAACCTAGATGCCCTTCCATAGATGAATGGATAAAGAAACAGTGGTATATATACACAATGGAATATTACTCAGTATTAAAAGAGAATAAAATCATGGTATTTGCAGGTAAATGGATGGATTTGGAGAATATCATGCTAAGCGAAGTAAGCCAATCAAAAAAACTAAAGGCCAAATGTTTTCTTTGGTGGATGCTGATACATAATGAGGGTGGGTGTGGGGAGCAGGGGAGAAATGGAGGAACTTTGGATAGGGCAAAGGGGAGGGAGAGGGGGCATAGAGGTAGGAAAAATGGAATAAGATGGACATCACTACCCTAGGTACATGTATGAAGACACGAATGATGTGACTCTACCATGTTGACAACTAGAGAAATGAAACATTGTGCCCCATATGTGTACTGTGAATTGAAATGCATTCTACTGTTTTAAAAAAAAATACAAAATAAAAAATTTTTAAATGTATGTTTAGTTTTTTAAAAATATTTTTTTCTGGATTACTTATTTGTTCTCCCTACTGACTATTGTAGGGAGCTTTATAAGAATTAGAAAAAGGTAGTTTATTTTGCTTAAATAATTATCTTTAAAACACTGCTTTCCTGAGACAGAGGAGAATTATTTGAAAGAAATATCATCTTTCAATATCTTCTCCTGAGACATTTCCAGAGTGCAAATAAAAGAAGCGAGAAGAATACCGAAATATATAAAGATGGTGTAGTATTAAATGTCCAGCTAATAGTGAATCCTATGATTCAGTTCAACAGAGAAGGCTCCACTAAGTCTGTAATAAAAAAATAATGAGGTTTTATAACAAAACTGCACATCCTCTCTGAAATGCACATAGAAATCTTTTCAGTATAAAGACAAGAAGGATTTGGAATTGAATGGTGAAAATGTGTTGAGTGTGAAAATCAGGATTGATGAACTTTGACTATCAATCAATCCTTAGTTAAATGCATTAATCACAATATACAGTAATGTGTGTAATAACTGCCTCATCTCCTTCACTTTTTTAATATAATTCCAGTGTTAAACAATGAGCAGAGAGAGGAAAAGAAGGCACAGCTCAGTGGAATCATATGTGCCTCCAGATGTGTATGGGAAACAATAACGTTTTCAAGCCGGAAGGATCTTAGAGAACAAGGTTCACCTTCCTTATTTTACAGTTCAGGAAGCAAGAGCTTCAGCCAGAGTTAGTTTGCTCAAGGATGTGGCAAGTTTGAGCCAGAAACAAGACAAGAATCATGATATTATGACCCCAACCAATCACCAGGTTTCTTCCTCTAAGTTTACTCAAATTTCCCAAATTAATCACTTTTATTAGAGTTCCTAATAATATGTATTCAAAGCATAATATATGAATTTACTAGACTTTAAATAAATTAGTCAAAACAGAATTGTGTTGTTAGTGACAGAAGGACAGAGAAAGGCAAGGTTGAGCTTCATCAGGAATAACAATGACACATTATAGGTCATAAAACACTAGCGCCTCTGCTCTCTTCCATTCTCTGATCTTGTTCCTAGAAAGACCTCTAATCCTATGTTCTGCTGCTTTATATCAGACCCTGTGCTAAGTAGTGAGATTATTTGAAAACTGAATGAAAAGTAACCCCTACCCTCAAGGAGCACAAAGTCTAGTCTACAGCTTTTTGGTAAATATAAAATTATTCCAAAATAAAAAAGTTTAAATAAAACAAATAAAAAAGAGGATCTTTGATTTGATCAGTTATCTAATTTTATCTGCTAAAAGCAAAACAGCAAATATTTATTGGCTGGAAAAAAAAAGAAAGAAATCACTAGGTGTGGCTACATCCCTGGTTGCCATGAACCTCCACAGAGGCAGTTAAATGCAGGTTGAATAAAATCTATAATTCATTCTTTAGTGGAACCAGCTTTTACAGAATGTATAATTATTTTTTCATAGCAGGGCATCACAATACCCCAAAGTCCTCTTTCTTCCCAGATGAGCGCAGCCTGCCATCCCAGTGTGGATGAGTTTTTGGGTTACAAAGTCCTTTGAATTTAAAGGTCAATTAGTTTGGGAGCACTTTAATTAGAAGCTATCATAATAGTGCTGTGTGAGTAATTTATAGAGGCATAAATATTGACGTCAATTTTTGTCAGATACTCTGATATCATAAACATCATGTAAATCTAGGCACCAGCAATCAATTTGCACATAATAGACTAATTTTATTAGAACTATGTGACTGCACTATTTGGTTTTTAGAGTCCCTCTCCTCTTGCTACATTAAATCATCGTTTTAAATCATGTCATAGTGTTCCTCACAGCAAGCAATCAAAAACAGAAAATTTAAGTCTATTGGATCTTTGCCTAATTTAATGATTTTTCTCCAGTGTTGTGCTCTCTTGGAGCCCTCAATGAAGTTTTGGCACTGGGCCTAGAAATTCCTCCATGATGTTTCAAAACCGGGTGAGGCACAAGGCAAACTGATAGCAAGCACAATCTCTCACCACTTCTAGAATCTGGTGGATTTTCTATTATATGGTCTCTGTTCAGTTAGGCTGCACGGTGGGGAAGCTCTCTGCTCACTGCTCTGCTTACCCTGAACAGGGCGCTTAGGAGGCACTGAACAACTAGCTTCAAGGAATCTTGTAGTCAGATGTTTCTCAAACTGTGATCCACAGATGTATTTGCAGAGGACCTTGAAATCTCTGTGAAAATGTTTTGATATTTTTGTCCAAAATTAATTTACTTACTTTTTATCTTTATTATCCATAGGCTCTTTCTCCCTGCCAGAATATAAGCTCCATGAGAGAAATGATCTTGTCTGTTAAAGTCTTGGATGTATCTTACCTGCTTACAATAGCACCAGCCCAAAGGAGGTACTTCTTTATTGAATGCACTGATTAAGCTGAGCAAATTTTGAGTCCATGAGATGACCACTGCATAACAGAGCAGTCTCAGGACTTCATACCCATATTTGGCCTGAGTTTGTACGAGTATTTGGCTAAACGTGGCATGTCAAGTAATTAATTCTTTGAAGCAGTATTTCTCACATGAGGGTCTATGGACTCTTGAGCTCTGTGGAAATGTTCACAGAGCTCATAAAATCTCAAGATGAAGAAACACTGGCCAAATTTAATTTGCTCACTTTACAGATAAAGAAACTGAGGTCCAAAGAAAAGTACCTGGCTCTCTCCTGGCCACTCAGTGATAGAGCCAGAACGAGCATCCTAGTCCCTTATTTTCTGAACCCGAGCTTCTTTCATTTTACTTCATTAATTTCTCATGTGCACTTTTTAATCTTCCATTCAGAAGTTCTAACTAATGAAATTGAAAATCCTCAATGAAACAATCATTTGAGTAAGAAAGAGAGGCATTTCATCGTTAGTGCTTGCTCTTTTCCCTGCTTTGCAGTGGGCTATTATATTATGATGCTGATTTAAAATATAAATCTGGAAGAATTTGCAATTTTTTAGGTTTACTAATTTTGGTTTCTTCCCAGACTATTTTAGCTTGTCTAGATTATGATTGATCTGATTGCTTGAACCATGGTTTGTTTTTGTTTTAACATGTTATTTACCAACATCCAACTTCCAGTAGAGTTTCACTTAGATACCCTGGGGCACTTAATAACTGAGACACATCCCCAGGCGTGTGTGTGTGTGTGTGTGTGTGTGTGTGTGTGTGTATGTGTATAATCTCAAGATGAAGAAACAATATATATATTTTTTCATTTTGAGACAGGGCCTGCCTAATTTCAATTTTTAAAAATAAAATTTAAGGAAATCGTTGCAATGTGTTATTCCAAGAGTTTGTGAATTATCCAGTCAAGAGCTCCATTAGGAGATCTGTAGACTTTTCATAGCATCATGGAGTTATAGAGTTAGAGCTGGGAAACAATAGGATCACCTAGCCCAACTCAAGAAAGAAACCAAGGCCTAACAAAAAGGAATGACTTACACAAGGACACTCAGCTAGCCAGTGTGAGGCTGGGATGACAAATATTTTCAAATTCCTGTTTCACTGTATCTTTTTCTTTGATAACATACAAATATTTTAAATTTAACATATATCTCTGGTATAGAAAACTCTTGATGTAAAGTCTAATGTGTTCCAGGAGGAGTTGATAGTTCAATCATGTGAATCTAGAGATCCACTGTAGGGAATTTATAGCTTTTATCCCCCCAAGTTATCTCTGGAGATATGTCAATTAATATTCTTCCTGAAGATATAAACCATCCTTTTCTTGGATTGAAAATGTCTTCCTTTGCATCTCATGGAGCCATTACTAATATTTTGAAGAAGCATTAGGCATTTTGCTGAACACATGGCTTAGAGGCACAAGAACTACCTCTGGTAGTTTTTCCATTTCAAGAAATGTTGACCATTCTCTTTTTTCTCGTTTCTACTGATTGCATTAATTTGGCTTCATTTCAAAGTTAACAGAAAGATGACCATGACAAAGATCAGCATGTCCTGGAATTTATAATCCAGGCACATGTACAAATGTGGTAGAAGTGAAAAGAGAATGAATAGCAAAGAACCTAGAGAGAAAAGAGGAGAAGATTTACAACAGGGGTGAGGATGGCTTGGAGTTTAAGGCCACATCTAGATGCCATCTGATATTAACCTGATTAGAATGTACATGAGTTCTTTCTGCCTCCACCCAGGCAGCAGCAGAACTGTGAGGCTACATGGGCAGCAAGAATATGGAATTAGATTGATCATTTGGTGTCTGAGTTGACTGCTTCATGATCAGTATGAAATTGGTGGCTACAGGCAATATAGGCTCAGCTCAAAATGGGCTCTTGAAAACTCCTGTGGAAAGTGGCCCTCCAAAGCAAGGGATAGATTTTGCAATTTCTTTCTTTGAAAAGGCCAATGGGACACACATTGGTCTTTGCAATCACACTCATGCTCACAATTAGTACAAATACCATTCACTTCTAATAGATAAAGACTAGATGAAGACCGGCACACACAAACAAGTGAAGCATATTTTTATACTGGGGGCTGAATACTCTTTACCCCACACATTGAATTATGAAGCACTGCCAAGAATATACCCCATCTTTCTTTGTTCCTTATTATCTACCCCAAAGTAATTCAAGTCACTCTTCACAGTGCAGACC
>CM053401.1:87936895-87953477 GCA_028644305.1 Xerus rutilus | reverse complement strand
GGTTCAGTCTCCAGCATGTGCGCATGTACACGCACACATACGCTAACAAAAACAACTAGCAAGATTAGACCACTAGCTTACTAACTTACAACTTGTATTAGTGCATATCTGCTTTTGGACAATTGATAGTATTGGGATTTATTTTTTAAAAAGAGAATTGGAGTTTGAAGAGAGAGCAGGACATTTTCTGTTTGATCTTATAGAAGTTCAAATAAATGCATTAGAATGCATTAGGGGCTATTAAGGAGAAAGTTTCTAAGAAGTGGATGAAAAAGATTGAGATCCAGGCCATAAACCTTGCTGTTTTGGTATGTTCTGGAATAAAGTCTGTACTGGCAGTTGGTAAAGATTCGCTTGCAGTGAGAGATATTTTCATCCTTAACCATACTGAGCCAAGTAGAGGAATAAATGTTTGTAGAAGCTTCTTCCTATATTACTCTTTTTCCTAGGAGTATCCAACGTTGGAGCCATCAAGGAGAATAGGTGTACGAATTTGGGGAAGATGTTTGCTGAGAGTAGGGAGAGTGTGGAAGACTCTGCTTGTTCCAAGCTTGGAGCTGTTAAGACTGAGGTATAAAGAGTCTCCTCCCTCCCCCAACTCCCAATTCTTATATGTAATTGCCAGTTTGCCTCCTGTACCCAAGCAAATATGACTTCCCTTCATGTACAAACCCATCAATGCTAAGAGATTCCTTTCATTCCTAATCTCAGGAATTGTATTGCTAGCACAATTCTAGTACAATAACTAGATTCTAGTTATCATAATTATGCTGTTTTTAAAGAGTTAAACATAGAGACATTCCTTTCTGGGAATGTATCTCTTCCATTTATCAAGAGATGCTTGTCCTTGCAAGTTTTCAATATTATTTTTATTTTAGGGCATATTAAATTTTATCACTATATCAACTGGAAATAAAATGTAGAATTGGTAGCAGAATTTCAGACTGATAGGATTCCCAAAGGGTTTCCATGTCCTTTTAAAAGTTAAATACAATAATGGAAGATAAACTGTGTAAAATGCCAGCTTTTCTCTTCTCCATCTCCTCTGTTTGTGTACTAAGGCAAGAGGTCTCGCTGCCAATCATGTTCTAGGAAAGAAATAGTACATAGAGAGCTTTTGATTTCACTCATGCATTTATTAGATCCTCTGATTCTCCAATTCTGTTTTGAAGTTGATGCTAATTTATTACTCATATTCACCCATCTAAAACTACATATCTTCTCTATAATTGTTATATAGGTAAATTGTTTTAAATTTAAGAAATACTGAACATATTAATCCATAAAATTATTAATTCCAATGAATTATGAGGAGTAGTACATTGGACAAAGTAGATATGATGCAATTCCCAACAAAATCAGAAGCAATACATATATACATACAGATGAATTTATTTGTACACACACATACATATACTTATTTATTTATTATTATTTTAAAAAAAGGTCAACCAGGCATGGTAGTGCATACCTATAAACCCAGCAACTCAGAAGGTTTAGGCAGGAGGATTGTGAGTTCAAAGCCAGCCTTAGCAACTTAGCAAGGCCCTAACCAACTTAGTGAGACCTTGTCTCAAAATGAAAAATAAAAAGAGCTGGGTCTGTGGTTCAGTGGTTAAGTAGCCCTGGATTCAGTCCCTGGTACTGTAAAAAAAATAAAAATAAAGACCAAAAGCCTTACTTGATATGGATACTGAAGTTTTTTGTTTTTGTTTTTGTTTTTCCAAATGTGTGTCTATTGAGCACTCATGTATTCCACTAGGACTATAAGGAATTCTAACTTTTTTTCCACAAAAGACTAGAATTCAAATCTCCCAAGCCCTTCCAGAATCTGCACAAAGAAAACCTCAAATTTTTTTAGACACATGAACTTTTTTTTTTAAAATACCATAAGGGGCTGTCCCCTTGGGACACTAGGTCCAGGAATTTGTCCCTGACAGTCTCCCTGAAAGCTACCTGGTAGGAAGGTAAAGTTGACCTTCATGACATCAACTTCCAAAGATAAGATTTCTACTCTATGTACCACTAGTTTCTTTAAGAACCAGCTCCATTTTTAACCTCCACAAGTATGAGCACACATCTTGAAAGCTACTTTATTATCTTATCCATATACCATCACTCACCGAAAAGAGTAATATGCCCTTTTATGTGCCCAGCATGATTTAGGTCAGGCTTCATGGTGCTGCACCATTTCAGTGACAATTAAACATAAGTGCTCAGTTCAAATGCTTATTGACTTTACAAACAGAAGTATGCGTCTACCCCTACACAGACTCTAGTCCTACACAGGCTAGAGGCCTGTTGTTCATTCTATGTTAAAAGCTTCTATTTATCTATTTCCAGTATTTTCCAAAATTATCTGTCAGGTAGTTTGCTCTCTGGCCTGCACATACCCCAGCTAATGCTCACAGACATGTACATTGTGGAAGGCCCCTTTCCTACAGTGAAGCTGAAGTGAGGCCAATGGAAACACTAGCCTAACTTCAAGTACCTTACCCTATGCCATTGTGTCCTCACAATATTACTGTAGAAAAAGAGTTTTCTTGTTTCTACTTTAAAAACATGACACAAAGGCTTGAGTACTTAGTCCAAATCCCACAGCTATACATAATAAATCTGAAATTCAAACCTAGCCCTGTCAGATATCCAATCCCACCATGGTACCACTAATTTTAAAAAGAAGATAATTGAGTCTTCCACTCTGACCCCTTTTCCACCCTGCCTTTCCCTTTTTACCTCTTTAGAATCACCAATTTAGATAACTATTTTCTTGAGTCTCAAGTTTTCTGAATATAAATTTGCTTTTTTAATGCCAACATTTCAACCATGTGTTATCAATTTCCCATTAATTATTTGATACTGGCTCCTTTCATGACATTTGAGTCCAATTCCACAATTACTCAGACCCTTTCTGTTATTAAAATACAGTCCAAGGCAATTTAAACAATCACCCTCATACCCAGTTTAAAGCTCTAGCCTACACAGAATTGTGGTTCCAGGAGAATGGAAGAGGGAAACAGGTTTGTTTCCAAGATCTAGTCTCCTTCCCTGAGACTGCAGCTGTGTGTTGGAGCTAGAAGTAGAGGCAGAAACCTCTAGCTTACTCTGGTTCAACCAGGACCAAGGGAAGGCAAAGGAAGCCCCATTCTGCACTTGCCCAGGCCTGGGAGTGAGCATCTCCTTACATGTTGTACCCAGGCTCCTCCTTGCCTCACCTTTTTCCCCCCTGCTCAGGCATTTCCACTGGAAGCCGGAGGTCTCTGCTGTATGGTGGCCAGCATTTGAAGTGCATATGATTATTGCAAGCAGTGTCTGGCTTTCCCTGGGGCACACCCTTAGCAGAATACCTCCAGAGCAATAGCAGCTTCCCTTGGATCCCCACATTCAATATGCCCCCTGGTTGGATATCCCCTTACCTGGCCTGGGCTATCCTATGGCTCACACTTCTAACTCCATTCTCCTGCATATGGAGCCTTATGGCCCATTATGGTCCCACCAAAGGCCACAGAGAACTAAGATGGGGTAAGTGTTGCCTCTCTGACATCTTCCTTGTAAACCACCAATACATGATCCTCATATAATCTCCTGGTGTGGGTTCCTCAAGCAGGCCTCCCACCTCCCAACATCTTCACCATGCCCTAAAGGAAAATCAAAATGCTTCAGGGAACATATATCAAACTAGCCCCAAAACTCTCTCCCCAAAACTCCCCATAGTATTCTGACAGGAGGTTGCTGATCTCAGGAAATGCTATTTCCTTATGCTTGATTTTCTTCTACAGATACAGTTCTAAAAATCAAGAAATCTCCTTTTATGAGCCTACAGCAAAGGTCAGGGCTGTAACAGCACTGCCACCACTGAGCACACACAACCTTCCTGAGGCTGCAGGCCTCCAACCCTGCAGTGAGAAATGCTAGACGCCCACATCCTGACCTTGAGCTATTTGCCTGACTGGGAGTTTTTTTTCCCCTACCATCCTTGGAAGCACTAAGCTATTTCTGAACTTTGTTGTTGTTTTTTGTTTTGTTTTATTTCTGATTGCTTACCAGGCAATAATTATCCAAGTTCTCCATTTGTCCTAGAAACAGAAACAGTCACAGCTCTTCAGAAGACTGAGTGGCATGAGTGTACCAAAGAAAAGCAGCACAAGAGGCCTTCTGGGGCCAGAGACAGCATCACCACAATGGCTCAGCTCTCAGCCATGCATTTCCACAAGCCCCAACATGTGCTATACATTGTCTTGAGTTTGGAGGAGATGGAGCCCAGAGTCAGAGACCCTGGAGGTCTCCTGGTTCAACACCCTGCCAGATCAGAATAACATCTGACCTCAGTGACTGGCCCTGTAAGGGTGACAGAATGAGCACTCCACTCCCTAGGGACTCTTCCTGTAGCAGGCTAAGGTTTGCAAACTGGGCTCCTCAGAGCCTTGGGGGCCATGACAGGGTTAAGAGGAGGGAGGGAAGTAAGTTTCTCTGGATAAGTTTTATATGTTGCATTTGGGTGACAAGTTAATATGGAGAAAGTGTTTCAAGACTTTAGAAATGAAGAGTTGAGTCTCAGAACAAAAGGGTTTCAAGTCTAGCTCTGTGCTTTATCAGTCACCAGCTCTGAGAAAATTAATGCTGCTGGACTTAGTTCCTTATTTATAAAATGAGGGAAATACTTGCTACCCAGTTGTCTCCAATGTGGTAGTTAGTATGAAATATAGGAAATACTTTATATTATTTGGAACCCAGAAAGATCCTTTGCTTTACACTATCTCTCTTAACCCTCACATCAAATGCATAACAGGTGCCATTGACCTCCACTTTGCAAATTGAAAAAAAAATCAGAAGGGTTCAGTCAATTTCTTACAGTCATACAGAGATTGATCCAAGATTTTCTCTTAATTCTAACTCTTGTATCTCCTAGACACAGAGGTCTTAACTATAGTTCAGATTGTTTTCTCATTTAAACCTCATGATAAAGTGGTCACTCAGACAGCAGAAGGTATGGTCACACTGGAGACAGGTCAAGCCTGTAGAAAAAGCACTGAGCTAGAATGTGGCCTTGAATACTAAAACTCCAAACAGAGCTCATTTTATAGTTAATGCTGCCATCGTCATTCTCCATTGCTCTCTACACTGCTGGTCCTACTACTGTCTACAGGAAAACTAATGACAATAATGACAACTGTTCATTGAGTCCAAGGCACTATGCTAACTGCTTAACATATATTATTTCATTGAATCATCTCAACTCAGTTAATCCTTCCAACATTTCCATTAGCAGACACTTTTACTATTTCTGTTTACAGATGAGGACAGTTATGCACAAGGAAGTTGGATGAAGTTCCCAAAGATCACATTATATATGCCATTACTGTTGCAACTAGTACATCTCCTGTTGCCAACACCAATCTAACCATGATCAACATGGCTTATGACAGTGCTGCCATCTTTGCTGCTGCTGCCCAGTGCATCTACTAGCCTCCAAAAATGAAAGGTTACTTTTCTCAGTTTTATGGTACCCTCCTTCTAGGAACATGGGACAACTCTTAGAAGGCATTTGAAGAAGATTCTTGCTGACCCTCAGTAGTGCCTTAAGGTTAAATCTAAGTGCTTTACAATTGCTGGGTGATCAGTCTGTGTGGCCAAAGTTAAAAGACAGAAAAATTCTTCCCTGGGAAGAGACCAATGCATGACCCAAGTTCACTGAGAACGGTCTATATGCATACCATGCTCAAATCGCACCTGGTTTACTTACTGCAAGAGGAGTCAGATTATGCACAAGATCCAGCCCCTTGCAAGTGTCTGTTTGCTAGGGCCAGCGGATCCACTCCAAACCGACATGATCAGTGTCTACACTCACCCGACAGTGCTGCAGCAGAAGGACCCCATCCCTCTCCATGTGGAGTCTAAGGCACAGAAAACTGGAGGCATACTTGAGAGCCATTAAGTCCAAAACAGATAAAGATACTCTCACACAGGTTGATAAGCCTGGCACAGGCTGTGTGGGCCCTTTATCTCTTGGTAAGAAAGTATTCCAAGACCATGGTTCATTCTTACATAGCTAAATAGGAGATAGAAGTTTTCATACAAAAAATCCCAGCACCAATCATCTCCACCCTCTCCCTCTCCACCTTGGGAATACCTTACTGGCTTGAGTTCTCTCTGCTCCCCTTGTTTTGTTCTGAGAATCACCTCATTATCATGAATATTTATTGGGTAATTTGTGTCTTCGGTACTGTACTATGTGTGAAAAGAGTTGTGTTAGTCAACTGTCACTGTAACAAGATGCCTGATAATCAGCCAAAAGGAAGGGAAGACTTATTTTTGTGGTTCAGGTGTATCTTATGACTTATTTTGTGACTTAGGTTCAGAGGTTTCAGTAATGGTCACTTGGCCTTATTACTCTGAGACTGTGGCGAGGTAGCACATCATGGCAGGGAGCAGGCATAGAGCAAAGCTGCTCACTTCATGGAGGTTGGGAAGCAAAGAGAAAGGAAGGAAGAGGCTAGGTCCCGGTATTCCCTTGCAGAACATGCCTCCAATCACCTAACTTCCTTCCACTAAGCCCCACCTCCTAAAGGTTCTACCATCTCCGAATAGCACAACGGGCTGGAAACAAAGCCTTTAGCTCATAGGCCTTTGAAGGATATTTAAAATACAAACTGCAATAATACATCATCTTATTAATCTTTACAATGGTGTGAAGTAGTTACAATGCTTATTCTCAAATTAAAATGAGGAAACCAAAGCACGGAATGGCTAATGACATACCCAAGTTTATACAGTGAGTGAGCAGGAGAGCAGGGCTTTGATGCCAGGCTATGAGACACCAAGATGAGCACTCATAAGCAACAAATATGCCACCAATGTTCAGTCTATTGACCCTAAGCATCCATTTCTTTTTCCTCTTAGGAAAAGACTATGGGAAATATTGTATAAACTGTTGAAAGCAGACAGGAAGCAATCATTTCACCACACTGCCATCTTTTAATGTGGTTTTCTTTGTGCTTTTCTTGCATTCATTTCTTTTTCCATGCAAAATATTTAAAGCATGCACATTCTCTTTGAGCTTACTATGTAATCACAAAACCACAAAAGTAATAATAATGCTTTATGATTCCAATGGCAATAATATTAATGAACAAATTTCCATTTGGGTTCTTTGATCAATTAATCAGCATACTTATTGAACCCTGCATCAGGTTATATACTCTGGAAATTATGGATGATTCAGGAACAGACCTGTCTGTTAAAATAATTCAGTTCTATTGGAGAAAGCAGGTCCTGAGGGCATGGGCTTTAACTGTCCTTCATCTAGACAGTGAGCTTTCCCTTTGTCACTGCCTACCTGAACGACCTCTGTGCAATACCAAATGCAGATCATATTAAGTAAGATTTGTATGAAATTTTTAAGATCCAGTGCAAATTTTAGCTACTAGATACCTTTTGAAAAATTACTAAGAATTTTAAGGTAGAGCAGCAGCTCCCTAAACCAAGCAAGGGGCCCATCTAAGTGCAGACCCTGGGGGAGTGCATAAGGCCAGCCCTGGGAACAGGTCATTGTTTTGTGCTCTATACCAATGTTGGCTCTGCTTCTGTGTTATGTATTTTGGCTGCCCCAGGGCTGACTCCTCTTCCTGAGCCAGCTGCCTGCCCCGACAGTTCCTACAGGCCACACCTGCTCCTTCTGTATCCTACTGAGCCCCTGTCCCAACTTTTCCAATTAACTATTTTCTGTATTCCTTTCTTCTTTTCACAATGGATTGAATAGGCAGCCTTGCATGTCTTGTTTTCAGAGCTCAGAGTAATCTAACTCCATCCTTCAGCCTTCTTCCCATCTGCATGCCATTTGTCCCTCTTCCCCCTTAGTTAAGGGAAGTAAGGGTGAGGCTGAGGGTAAGCCAGCAGAAATAGCTACAGGCAATCTAAGCCTTACTATTATTAGCACAGTAGCCACAACTTACTTTGGTCCTTTTTAACACAGTCCATGTTATTTTGCATGAAATTCTCTGATAATTGGCCAAGAAACTACAGATACCACAAAGCAGCCCACCTCTATTAAAAAGCTTTCTGGATTTTCTTTGAAAGTCTGTTACCCAGCTGAATTAGAGGGCTGTGCTAATCTTCCTAATGAGTGTGCTTATGGTAGCATCTGGGTTTTCATGGTTCTCTGAAAGATGCAAAGCAATGCTTGTTGATCACCTGAAGGATCCTCCAGTTCCACAAGGCAGCTAGTGCGAGAGGACAAGTCAATCAGCAGAGGTAACAGAGACTTCAGAGGAAGGGAATTTAAGAAATCTGAAGCTCTTCATGAAGGAGGTGAAGATTAGTTTCACAAATCAGAATATAATGATACCTGCCCCTCCACTCAACAACAGCCTACAAATCTCAAAGAATATTTTTCTCTATGGAATTACATTTTTTTCTCCTTTGCCTTCCCAAACTCTGATTTTATAATGTGTTTCAATTTTTATAGCCTTTTCAAGATCAATGAAAATTGTCCCCACCATGCCCAGTGTTTATACATTTATGTTTGTTTGTTTTATAACTTACCACTGCTTTATTTTTCCTTAGTGTTTTAATTGGCTCCCTAGTTTCTTAACAGTTAATTAACTCATCACAAAATAGCAGGTGTACACTTTGATCACAGGATGGTTTAGCTACAAATATGATCCCCTAGCTGGAAATCTTCTGCCCGGGCTCTGAAACCCTTTGCCACTTTCTCTGATTTTTTCTTTGTCAATTAGTACTTTCCCCCCTGGGTCAAAGGGCTCTAATTAGTATCCCCATGACTTATCTCTCCTACTAGTCTGCAAGTTCTCCAAGGACAAGATTCTGATTTGATTCATATGCCTGCCCCTTAGAAGAAGGTGGTGAATAAACACAGGTGGTTTGGTTGACCATCTGGTTGATCGGTTTACTGACAAAATGAAAGGAAGAAAAGTGGAGAGGGGAGGAAAGAAAGAAGGAAGAAAGGAAAGGAGGGAGGAAGGGGAGTGATTTGGGGTTGCATGCCTAGCTTTAACTCACTTCTTTTAAAATAGTGCTATTTGTTCCCATGATCTTTCACTCTCCTAATTTCTTAACAGAAGTGGATTCCCCAGGGGAAAAAAACAACAAGGAAACACCAATGCCTTCAATATTCAAATGTCATCAATATGACCAATAAAATGCTGTCACTTATTCATTAGAATAAATACATCAGCGACATCTACTTAAGTGTGCTAAAGTTGCTTTAGAGAGAATGAAGTTACACGCAACCCAATCAAGCCAACATTTTCTTGTTCAAATGGAAAATGCTGAGCTTGTACCTTTCAAATCAACATTGTTATACTGAAGTAATTTTGCTTTTCAATTGCAGTACAAATAATTTCAGAAAGCTATTCTCTGCCTAGGACAAGGTAAAAAAAATACAGGACCAAATATATTTGAGATCTCATTCTCTTCTTTGTGCTTACACATTCTCCATCAGTGGTTCTTCTCCAAGTCTACATAAAGAACTAAAGCAGAACGTGTCTTCTCTTCCAGGCTTGTGCCTTTAAATCACTGATTTACGTTCTAGGGCCCTGAAGACAGCATTTTACATAGTGCAAAGCTCGCCAGCAACCAGTCCCCAAAGGTGAGTGTACCATTTGAAAGGGTTTTAATGTAGCAGGGAAGAAGCACTACCTCCTGGTAATCACATGATCAGCACACCTAAATGGACAGCACCAACCTGCATATTTAAACCTACAGCCAGAGATGCAGCTCTGTTTGCACAAAGCTGTCCTGTGGCAGAATTACACAGCTCGCCATGGCTGCAGCCAGATAATTATTATTGATTCGCTCTCAAACTGTCAATCTGGGGACAGCTCTGAGGCAGTCAGTGATGGACAGAAGGAGGATTGGACAGCCACCATCCAACGAGGAAACTTCATCTTGAAAATGAACTTAGATGAGATGGTGCCGGTGGATAAGGGTAATTGATGATTGTTTCAGAGTGTAGGAAGGGGAAGAAGGAAAGATTAAAAAAAAATCCTTCTTGGCATTCATCTTAGTGTCCTTAGTGGAATGTACTAGGGGCTATCTACAAACTCCGTAAAGTTTGTGTGTGGTTTTGCCAAATAGGTCTTTTATTTTTAATATGCTGCTATAATCAGAATAGAATCACCATCTTTCAAATAAAGAAAATTTTCTGTCAAGCTTAGATGTTTTCTTAATGACTTTAGAATTTGTTCTTTACTGAGAATGTAGTGCATGAATTATATTTTGAAATGTGCTCAAATGCATATTCATATAGTCATTTTAACTTTTCAATGTCCTTTCTACACCTATTTGACCCTTTGACAAATATGTGTTTAGCTGCTAATATTTGCAAGGCAACCTTATCCTCTCTACCACATAGGTAAACCATCAAACACCAGTTGACAATTTGATAGATGGATAAATTGAAGCACAGAGCAGCTAAGTGACTTGTCTAAACTCACAAAACTCATTAGAGGCTGAACTAAACATAGATCCCACACTTCCTGTCTCTTAGAGCCTTATTCTTCCCCTAATAATCATTCCCATTTATCAAATGGCTATTCTGAACCAAGCAGTACACAAGACACTTTTCATAGATTATTTCATTTAAAATTCATAACAGCAAGATGGTTCTCATAAGCATGTTTTTTACAGACAAAGAAATAAAACTCATAGTAATTTCAGGGCTTGTCTAAAGTTAGGATATAGCCAAGACTGGAATTCCAGACTGTCTGATATGGTGCTTACAAGGAGGTAACAGATCTAAATATTAGGGCTTTCCTATAGCTACTAGAAGAAAAAAAAAAGTAGCATTGGGCATGAACAGGCAATCAACTCACAGTCCTGGGTAGGGAGCATCTTTCCTGCAGTAAAGAGTAACATGGCTCTGTGGTGTCTGGCTTCAATGCCTCAAGACCTGGAAGCCATTAAGGAATTCTCACTGGAAGGCAGGGGTGTTGGGTCTCACATTGCAGTGGGTCAGCAGTTCCAGGCTATGGAAGCCAGTGGTCAAGCTGATGGACACAGGGTTAGAAATTAGCCCTCCTGGTTATATTCCCTGTGATTCTCCCCTTGTCTGTCTTCATTTGAAACATGAACTGGCACTGCTGATCGTCAGTGACATCACTTTACACAGTCATTTCCAGGCCTGGGTTGTGTCACCCCAGGGCACTTTCAATTATCTGAAGGAATCATCTCAAAATGATTTTTTAAAAACAAAGCATGGCTAGCTCAATTTTATTTTTTTTAAAAAAAAAGGAGGAGGAGGAGAAAGAGAAAGAAAAGGATGAGGAGGAGGAGGAAGAGGGGAAATAATATATATTCCAGAAAGGTTTTTTTTGTTTGTTGTTTTTGGGGGTGTTACGCAGGATTAAACCCAGGAGCATTTAACTACTGAGCAACATCCCCAGCCCTTTTTCATATTTTATTTAAAGACAGCGTCTCACTGAATTACTAAGTGCCTCACTAATCTGCTGAAGCTGGCTTCAACTCTATCTTCCTGCCTCAGCCTCCCAAATTGCTGGGATTATAGGTATGCATCACTGCACCCGGCCCAAAGAGTATTTTAAAAGGAAGAAAATGAGTCTAAAAATCAAGAGCAAACAAAGACACAAAAAGTTAGGAAATCACTGGGAAACATAAGTCACACACTCTTTGGAAACAGAGAGGCTGATATTATTCATTTTCTGAGATATTTGAATATAACACCCTGAGTTTTGGCTGGAAGGAAAGCAAACTACAATCTATTCCCTGCAGTATAGTCTCTCATTATCAGGTTTCCAGTCACTTTCAGCATGCATATCCAAACCATGGCCCTTCTTAAATGAGGAGTGAGAATTCAAATGGCCATATTGAGGTGTAAAAGAAAGTTTCCTCTCCAGCACACCCTAGGCCTGAGAAAACCTGGACGCTTTCAACTGCAAGAACAGTTTCCACCCATGACCACACATGTGCTCACCCCTGCCAAGCCCAACATTCATCCTTTAAAGGAGTCCTTTAGTTGTTCTTTGAGTAATGTGTCCAACATTCTCAAACATCTTTCACCTCATCTAATCCACATCAGATTCAGAAAGGAAGGGCAGAAAACTGCTATTTTATAAATGAGCAAATCGAAGACCTGTGGGTTTCAATGACCTACCCAAAGCCAGCCAACGGGGGGATGACCAAAGTCAGCCTAGAAAACAGATTTCTTGACTAATAGTTCCAGTTGTACCACTGCATCTCACTTGTCCTGTGGATTTTTAAAAACTTTACTACATCCATTTTTTTTATGCTAAACATAGACTAGTGGTAACAGTGTAGAAACCATAAATTTGTTTAATTACTATGATAATCTCCTGGGACATGTCAGCAAAACATCTCATTCCTTCAACATCAGTTTGTTCAGGCAACGTGGTATCCAACAGAAGTCAAATATAGTTTCTTAAGAAAGGTTTCTTTCTCTAATATATATTTTCTCTTTTGTTTGTTTAACCTTCACTTTTGTCCCTGAATCCATATTTGTGCATCTGTGTCCAGGAAGAGATGGTTAGGAAAAAGCAGAGAGTACAAATTCTAAAAGACACATTTGCTTAAACCCTCAATTATTGGAAGCACAGTTTGCTTTCTAGCTTGTCTTGCAAGATGCAGCATCAGTAAGACAGTGCCCAGCACCATCTCCGTGGGTTCTCTCTTCCAGCTGTCTGCTCCAACTGCCTACACATCCAGTGGGATTTGCCCTAAGGAAAAAGACTTCCTTCAGCAGGAATTGGTAGTATCCATGCAGGAAGACAATAATGAGTTTGTAGCACCCTTCCAATGGCAAGGAGTCAGTCCAAGTCCTAGGAAGAAGACATTAACACTCAAGTGTAAGAATGGAAAAGGGTGGATTCTAATAGGAACCAGGAAGAGTATGTTTGTGATATGCAAGTAAAATACTTCTTGAGGTTGGCTAGAAATAATGAGGGAAAGGAAGAGAAATGGGGCTGTGCGTGGATCCTGGTCAAGGTTTAGCTGGAGTGACAATGTGTGCATTGTAGTTATAGCTCTCTTTTCTACCTATAGGCTTACATGCTCTAGACAAATTGTGAGATTATCTTAATGTTTTAGAGAGTTTTATTGAAAATATCTGTTCCATTTTTGTTTTAAGAAGAAGTACATGGATTTGGGATTTAACAGTGCTTACCCCTCATTTGTTAGTTCTGGGTGTGGCATAAAGCCTTCCTAAACCTATTTTATAAGTAAATTTGGGATGATGCTTACCTTATGAGACTTTTGGGATTTATCTGATTTTATTTTTATTTATTTACTCATTTATCTTTTGGTACCTAGGATTGAACACAGGATAACTTAACCACTGAGCCACATCCCCAACCCTTTTTATTTTATTTTTTTTATTTTGAGACAGGGCCTCACTAGGTTGCTTAGGACCTCATTATATCAAGGCTGGCCTTGAATTTGCAATCCTCCTGCCTCAGCCTCCTGTGTTGCTGGGATTAGAGGCAAGCGCCACCATGTCTGGCAAGGGATCTGTCTAATTTTAAAAGGAGCTCTTTACAAATGAGATAACCCTCAACTGAGAAGGAAAAGGTGGGATCTCTTACAGTTCTGGTAGCCCCTTGTTTACCTCAGGAGTCAGTGCACCCTTGTAGGATGGACCAGACTCTGCCTTGTGCTCCATAGCATTGTCACTCACCCAGCAGTCACCTAGGGCCAGCTCTGTTGTTTTATGCCGTGCCTTGTGTGGGTCTGCCAATGAATTGAGGTCCTGGGGGATGAAAAGGGGTCCCCAGGAAGGACAAAATGGGTCTCACAGGAGGAGGGTTGGGGTGGTCGATTGCAGAGTCACTTCACCCAGACTCTGGGCGCTGGTAAAACTGCTCTGCCGGAGTGAGAGGCAGAACCCATTTATTCCAGAAAGTACAACAGCTTATGTATGGTCCTCAGACCAATCATGGCCCCAAAGTTACAAACAATGGAGTACCGCTCTGTCAGCTGCATAGTCCATTAGCATAGAATGGGGAAAGAAGAAGGGGAGGGGTTGAAGGTATGGGGAATGCTCCTGCACAGCTCCATCAATGGGTGCTGTGATGTAGATCCCCCCAAGCCCCACTTCTCCTGCACCTCCACACCCTACTCCTGGTGATATGATGGTCTAAATCCCCATATGTGCTATTTCTGAGATGTGCTCAGAAGGAGGCTCTATCTCCTTCCTTCTGGGGGGTGAGGATGCTAGGCATCCAGGGGGTGGGAGTACTCTCAGCACCTCTGAGGAAACTACAAGTGTCATCCCCTCCCCACAATGGACAAAGGACATGAATCCAGCCTGTATCAAAGGCAGCAGTGGCAGAGGAGAAGATCTTCTTCTGGGAAGGGAGGGGCCAAGCTGCAGAGAATGCTTAAGTAGACTTGGCAGCAGGAGCTTTGATGACCCTAGCAACACACGCTTGAGTGGCAGGACTATAGTGTTGATTTTTTTTTCATCTTCTCTCACCTTCATGATAGCATAGTTCTCTGCTGGAAAAGTCCATCTTTACCCATTTATGGAACTGAAGCCAAGAATCATGAAAATATTGCTTTGGCTGAAATTCTGAAATAAGCCCTCATTCACTATGATTACAAAAAAAATAGTGAGCGTTTCTGTATATGATATTTTTTTGTGTTCATAATGTTGCCTTCCACACTATCTTTGTTAAGTGCTGCTTAAAGGTGCCAGAACCAACCCTACTAACTGATTGATGGAGGCTGCATCAGAGGTGACTGACAAGAAAGGACAGAGGGGAAGGGAGAGGAAAGAATTTAGAACAAGAGAGTAGTCCTCACATTTATCAGTTGCTAGGGACTGAAGACTCTTCACTGTCTGAAGAGCCAGAGGAACTCAATTTAGGAGAGTGTTATTCAGCCTGGCACCAGAGGAAGTGTTGGAAGACCAAGAATTTGTTGTTAGACAAATTAATCAGAAATTTACTCCTACTTTCACCAACCTCAGCATGTACAGTGGGGAGAGCAGGTAGAGGGAAGTTGAAGCATGAAAAACGGGTGGAAATAAAGAGATCTAAAGTGAGCCTCCAGACTGTGCATTTAGAGATAAAAATCAGTGAGTAGTAAGCATTGAGGTTGGAGAGCTGGTGGAAACCTAAACAGAGGTCACTAATAAGACCATATTGAAATAACATAGTTACTAAGACTGAAATTGGACTGCTCAGATTGATGAGCACAGATCGGCTTAAACAGCAGATATTTATTTTCTCATGGTTATGAAGGCTGGATGTCTGTAATCGAGGTGCCAGCATGTTTGGTTTCCCTTGTGGGCTTATAGATGGCCACTTTCTCCCTATGTCCTCAGATAGCCTTTCCTTTGTGCATACACAGGAGAGGGAGGGAAGGAAAAGGGAGAAAGAGAAGAGGAGAGAAATAGAGTGAGAGGAAGAGGAGATACAGAAGGAGGGAGAAGAGACAGAAAGAGAGAGACTATTTTATGAGGACACTAATCCTATTGGATCAGGGACCAATCTACCCTTATGACCTCATTTAACCTTAATTAATTTCTCAGAGATAACATCTCCAAATGCCACACTGAGGGTAAGAGCTTCAACATTTGAACTGGGAGAGGGGCACAAATATTAAGCTCATAGCACATCTCATGTCCTATCTGTTTATTGTTTTATTAAAAAGAAATGGGGCAGGTAAGATGGGAGAGTACAGGAGGTTATTTTCTAAGCTGCTCCATGGCACAAGAACAAGAAAGAGGACACACAGCTTCTCTTTGAAGTGGGTGAAAAAGAAATCTTACTGGGATTTAATACTGGACTCTCAGAACAGCCTAGTGACTCAGAAATTTGGATAGAATAAAATTTTTAAAAGAAAGAAAAAACCCACCACCAGCACTGGTGGCTGCTGAGGCAGATACACAGCAGGCAAATCCAAGAAGGGGACTAAGACTACCCACATTTCAGGTGACACAATGGCATGTCTTGAAACAGAGAAATTAGTGATCGAGGACATTGTCAAATTGCTCCAGTGAGTGAGCTACACTTTATTTTCATGTGGGAAAGATGCTGTGCATAGATAGCCTGGTAGGCCATGAAGAGCCAAGACAGCCACCATCTTTTCCCACTGTGCTATGGAGGCTGGTGGGTATGGATCCAAACCCAGGTGCCCAGACCTGTGTAATTCCAGCTGGGTCTAAAAACCTGACCTGGCAAATACCCATCACAAGACCCAAAGTGTGACTAGAAGACCAGGTGAAATTCAGCATGGAGAATGTTGTACCCAGGGGAATTCAGGATACCCAGACCAAGAGATCCTGGGTACTTCTGACTCTTTGAGTCTTGAGGTTTGCAGGCCCAGCTGTGCACTTTGGAACTGAGCCCAGGAGGTTGAGATACAGGAGCAGTAGGTGGAAGGGGGTGTGAAGGACTGGCTCCTCTGTTGCTCAAGTGGAATCCAGAGGAGATTCCAGTGGTACAGATTCCCAGTGCAGAAGCAGCTGGGCTCCCAGAGATGTGCTGATTTAAAAGCTTCTGACCAAACGTCATTCAACAAAGCACCAGGGGCCTGGCTAGACCTAAATCCCACTTCTAAGAGATCCATCTCTGAGAACTCCTTTCAC
>CM053401.1:87860588-87936395 GCA_028644305.1 Xerus rutilus | reverse complement strand
TGGGAAAGCAATCATAGGAAGAGTGATCAGCCAGACATTAGACCCCCAGAACCTTGTAATGGATGGTGGCATCCCCCTATGGGGCCTGTGCTCTAGCCAGACCCCCTAGTTAAAGCATCCCACTGCCAGGGGCAGCTAGGACTGTTCCTGTCACCCTTCCTTATACCTCACACCTCCTTTCCCCACTCATGAAGCTTCCTCCTTTCCCCACTCATGAAGTACCCCTGTTCTCAGAAATGTCCCTGCCATTCACTGTTGCTATTACTAAACAAAATATGCATTTTTTCATATGTGTATGTACATTTTGCAGAGGCATGCAATGTATATATATACGTGTAAAATTACTCTTTTTCCTCTCTCTTAATCACCAGAGGTAACTGGGGATGTGCCAAGAGCTTTCCTGGGTGACTGAATAAACATTTTTCTGGAGCACCAATTTTACTCAAATTAAGCAACTTAAGACATAACTTTATATGAAAACAAACACGTCATAAAGTAGAATGAAAATTTTATAAGTACACTTAAAATAAAAGCAGAAACTTGAAAGATTCCCTGGGAACCTGAGGTCCCTAGGGTTCAAATTCACTCCCTGTGCCTGTCAGTGGGATACCTGATGTGCTGGCCACCTAGAGGCACAGGGAGCTGTGATTACACTTGTCCAGGACTTCATAAAACCGTCTGGTATGGTCTAACTTATGTCCTGGTAAGTAAATGTCTCAGTTCACTAAAGCAAAACCTTTGGGTAGAGCAAACACAAGTTGGATTTGCCATTTATGTCCTGGCTATGCCCAGCCCATAGTGGGCTGCTTTTGTGAGGAACTGGGGCAGATTGCCTTCAGTACCAAAGAATAAATTTTGAATGGCTCTATTTTAGTAAATGTGGTGCACTCAATCGCCTCTTTTAACAGAAGCCTACCACTGCTGTGTTTATAAACCAAAAGTCTGGAACAACCATGACCAAAGACATCTATTTTGACATACTAATTTACCAGGTGAGACCTGAGTTTCTCTAAACCTCACCAGCACATGAATTCAGATTGTAGACTCAGAATAATAGCAAGAGACTGCTTCTCTAGCTCTTGCTTCTGCTTATTCACAAGAGACGTTACCTGCTTATTTGAATCTCAGCTTTTTACACTTAAGTCACCAGAGGTGTCTCACAGGTGTTCAGAACATCTCCTAGTACCTCTTTCTGCTTTGACCCACCACCAGTGTCCCTGGTGAGAAGTTCTTTGAATGGGTCCTTTTGCATATCTTGAAGGTACTATTTCCTGTTCTTTCTAAGACAATACCCCAAGAGTTGCCAGATGTATTTTGTATACACCCACTCTGAATCCCATATTGTCATACAGTACCAAAGCAATATTCCTGATGCCCCTGCATCTTACCATGTTACCTGTAAAAATGGCTTCTCTATTTCTCTTTCTTTCTTTCTTTCCTTTTTCTTTTGTACTAAAAAGTAAACCCAGGGGTGCTCTATCACCAAGCTACACCCCAAATCTTTTTAGTTTTTATCTTCGACAGGGTCTTTCTATGTTGTCCAAGCTGGTCTTGAACTTGTGATCCTCCTGCCTTAGCCTCCCAACTATCTGGGATTACAGGTATGCATCACAGCACCTGCCTGGCTTCTCTATTTCTGAATGCATCTTCATTCATCACAAGACTCAGAGACTTAAAACCAGATGGTAAATCAGTAACGAAGAGAGACACCATGCAGGCCTACACATCCTCACTTTCTTCTTTCTTTTTCATTGTATAGCCCCTTCCTCACTTGCATACCACTTTAATCTAATTGAGTACCTGAATTTCTCCTTTTACCTGTTTATCCTGCATTCATAGACATTCCTGAATCCTATTAAGGTCAAGGCAGAACCCCAATATACAGATGAGGAACCTTTCAAAGGTATGAAAATTAACCTCCATATATTAGTACCAGTCCATGAATTATTTTTATTAGATAATACTAGACTTGATCAAAAGGTCAAGATGATTCATTATGTTAAATCCAAGTGTGTTTGGCCTGTGATGGTAATCCATGCCTGTTATGGTTAAGTTAATATATCAACCAGACTGGGCTATAGGATGTTCAGTTGTCTGCACAAATGTGATTTCTGGGTTTGTCTGTGAGAATGTATCCAGAAGAGATTAGTTTTTGGACTGGTGAACTGAGTAAAGCATATTGCTCTTCCTTGTGTGGGGGAGACTCATCCAATCCATTGAGGGTTCTGATAGAACAAAAAGACAGAGGAGTGTTGAACTTGCTGTCAGCCTGACTGCTTGTGCTAAACATCAATCTTCTTCCATCAGCACTCCTGGTTCTTAGGGCTTCAGACTTGGCCTGGAATCTATTCTACTGTCTTTCCAGCTCTCAGGCCTTCTACCAATGCACCAGTTCTCTTGGGTCTCCAGCTTGCAGACAGCAGATCATGGGGCTTATTAACTTGTATAATCACATGAGGCAGTACCTTAAAATTAATACACACACACACACACACACACACACACACACAACATATATACATGTATCCTATGAGTTTTGCTTCTCTAAGAATGGTAATTCCCAATCTACAATCCTTAACGGCCTTTATGTGAATGACCATCATATGAGCATAATGAACCTCCTATTTTACAAGAACCAAGGTAAAAAGCATTCAAATTTGTTCAAATCCCTCCTAGGTCTTCAAGTGAAATGTGATACTAAGAACAAAGTGCTATTACATTAAGTTAATTATGAAGTTACTTGCTAAGAGCAAGTTTTAGAGTATTTATGTTTGTTTAAAAGCCAAAAAGATTGTCAGCTGTACTTCCACAGACTTGGAGGCTCCTATCTTTGTTGTATTTACCAGCTTCTAAATTTAGGTAAAGGATTCTGCTGTGCACTTGAGCTGCTGCTCAATTCTGCATGGCAGACAGAGTACAATATTGGAAAGGATACTAAAATTATGCTCAAGAAATATTAATACACAAAAGACATTTTATATAATAGAAAAAAATATGAAATGGCAAGAATAACATTTAAAAATAACTGGATTCGTTTAGTAAATTGGGACTGTGCAATTTTCCATTTATAAAAGCCTTCTCAAATAATATGGTAATTCCTTATTCAGAATGGAAAAACAGGGGCATAGAAGTATTTTAGATGTTTTTATATTTTTCTCATCTCAACTTTGTAAAAGACTGTACAATCTTACATTTTATAGTTAGAGAAACTCTCATCTACAGACCTTACCAAAGAAGTGAATAAATAGAAGATTAGAGATTAAAATTTTAGATACTGCAATTCAAAGGGATAGGGCCAGCCCTTAGAAGTTCAGTACCTCTCAAACAGCATCTAGGCTTCTTTTCTCGTCAAAGAAAGTCTGCTAGCCAGCTGACCCTAAATGGTCCATTCACACAGCTCAGTCTCACTTGTCTGTTCATTGGAGATTGCAACCATACAGAATAGAAGAAGCAAGAGGGATATAAAGATTTCAGAAATAGCACCAGGTAATACCTTGTGCATATCCTACGATCACAATGCCTGGTCTATGTGTACAGATGTGACACACTGGTACATGAGATAAATAACCCTTGTGAGCCTCGGTGTTCTTATCTATAGAATGGAAAGAGTAATTTTTTTCTCCCTCGTCAGATTGTAGATAGGTCTATTGAGATGATGTATATAAACTATTTAAAATACTTCAGTCATTTATGGAGTGCTCATATTTGTTGGTAAACTTAATACATAGGACTTAAATTTTATTCAACATGAGAAATTGTTATAGTAAGTGCTAGATGTTTCACTTTCCTTAAGGACGTGGTGTAATTTTTCTCTTCTGACAAGTAATCATGATGGGCCTGCCTTTTTTCCTTGTCAATTTGACCATCAGGAAGCTTAGAACCAAATTTCAGTCTTACCATAAAAACCACAAAAAGCCTTGAAGTCATTTCATTCTAGTTTTTTTTTCTTTTCCCCTTGGAACATGACTTTGTAGATTTACACTATTTTTGTCAGGAATTTTGTATTTTGATGTTTTATGATTTGTATGGCATATGTAAACTTTTATGTATGTAAAATAAATACATATTTTATTGTATGGCAAAATGTTTTGAAATAAGTTCCCAAGCCAGGCATGGTGGCATACACCTGTAATCCCAGTTTCTCAGGAGGCTGAAGAAGAAGGATTGGGAGTTCAAAGCCTGCCTCAGAAACTTAGTGAGGCCCTAAGCAACTTAGTGAGACCCTGTCTCTAAATAAAATATAAAAAATGGCTGGCAATGTTGCTCAGTGGTTAAGCACCCCTGGGTTCAATCCCTAGTACCCCCCAAAATTTTTTTAATAAAAAAGAAAGAAAGAAAAAGAAATTCCAGCATAAATAAATTAAAATACTCAACAAGGTATTTTTGAAATCTGATATATATGTAATCTTGTCTTGGAAGATTTCACTCCAAATGTTTTATTGAGTTAAATTCAGAAACTAAAAGGATGAACATCCTTTAGAAGAACATCCCTTCTATGGAATGGCATATGCATGCCCTAGAAGAATAAAGGGTTATTAAATGATATTCTCTTCCTAAATGAAGCTACATGTTTATCCCAACTTCAACTGCCCCTGAAGAGATGGGCCTCTATCTTTTCTGATGGGGAAGAATGGGCAACTGTGAGCAGCAGGATGCTTTAGATAAATACCTTTAGGGGATTAAAAAACCCAGTTCTTCAACTTCGGAGTTCAAAGGCATTAGCCTTGGGATGGATGCCGTGAGCTGCCTGGCTAATGGAAGATAGGAGACTACACAGTCAACCCTAATTTCATTTGGTCCCAGATAAATATCACCCCAGGAGAGAAGCACCCCAAACGCTTAGGTAAACTAGGACTCGACTCCCAGCCCAGCCTATTTCTCTCACACTGCTTTATTGACACTTATCACCTTTTGACATATATTTAGTCATCTATTCTACTGCCTCTTGATTGTCCATCTCCTCCAATTAGTGTGAATTCCGTAAAGTCTGTGACTCTATCTGCTTTACTCTCAAGTTCTAGAACAGTGTCTGGCAAATAGTAAACACATGGCAAATATTTGTTGGTTGAGTGGATGAGTGAATGAATTTGTGAAAGTGATTGACCAAGAAGGATTCTTTTTTCTTTCTGCCACTTTAGAAGAAAATTTCAAAATATTTGAAAACTCATATCTGTAAGCTCTTTTAGGTTTTTGAAAAATAAAACAATTTTTAAAAATTAACTGCACTATATCGATCAAACTATGAGACCAAATGGTGAAGCAGGAACATCATCTACCCTGCCAAAAATTGCAAAACTTGTCAAATACTGCCTCCTTCCACTCCCAAGGGTCACATAGTCAGTCTAATCTCTTATCTACTAAATCATCCTAAAATTGACATCCCCCGCCCTGGCCTCTTTTCCTGATCATTAGTCTGTATCTTATTTAAGGACAGATCTGCATGGAAATCCTAAATATACCTCCCTAAGACTAAACTCGGCTTTTCCCTCAGATCAATTCTCTGAACATTCTACTGTCCAGGTTAATAAATAGTCCATTAACTCTTTTATATATGGACATGTTTTCAGTTTTTAAGGTTATAGAGCAAGGAATAGGTCCTGAGAAAATGAAGTTTTAGGCATGCCACATTTAAATAGCATGGGAAGACAAATAAAAGAATAGGGGAGAAGAGGTGAAAATAAAAGCATCTTTCTGCAGCAGGTGGAACTAGTGCCAGCTAGAGTCAACAGTGTGGCAGAGGTCCCAGGTGTGGGAGAAGGAGGTGCATTGAGAGAGATTTCAGTAGGAAGGCAAAACCAACGTCACTTCCCTGTCTTGTCTAGAGCAGAGTAACAGTTACTGAGCTAAGTCCCAGCCAGTGAGAACAAAGATCCCTCAGAGAGGGAAATTTGTGATATTGTATGAGGATGGCTGTTTTATGCCACTGCTATTAGTTTTTATTTGGCCCTGGCTTTGTTTTGTCCTCCAGAGTTGTGGCTCAGAAATGCAGAGTCCCTTTGAGGATTTTGATTGGAAACCCTTCCTATTAATATACACCACAGCCTACCAAAGGAGAACCTGTGAGTGGGCCAAGGTTTCTCCACTCCTCCCTGCTAACAGTGATAAAACTTGAGCCAAAGGAGCCCAGAAATTAACAGGACACTCTGGCCTGGCTCCCCTTCTCCCAGTATGGCAGGTGGTAAGCCCCAGTCGATGAGTGCCATTTTGACTCAAATTTCTCTGTTATATGGTCAAGTTATAAAACCATTTTGTCCTGATACCTACTTATTTGTTTCCAATTCCTAATATTCATTTATTTAATACTGCCACTAGGCTTGGATAGCTTGAAAAGCAGGACAGGAGGCTTAAGGTACTTCTCAGAGAATTGCTTTAAGTGCTGAGTTCCTTCTAAGTGACCTATATATCAATAACCAATGTCTATGCCAGATTTTAAGGTTTGCAAACCACTTTCATATCAATATCTCACTTAACAGTGGCAACAATTCTAAGAGATAGATAGTCACATCCTCACAGGTAAGGAGCCCAAAACTCATAGAAGACAAGCAATCTGCCCAAAACCATACCTGGGAGCTAGAATATTTTCCACCAAATGTAAAACTTTTGTAGATCGACTAATTGTATAAAGGGAATTACAAATCAAAATAATATTCATCCCTTGGAACCTTCCCCAGCCCTGCCATTTCTGTAGCCAAGAACCAATCGTACTTCTTCCCACTCATGGGGCCCCGCTGCACTCACCTGCTTGTGCTGTGAGCTCCTTTGTCTATGAATCCAAGTTAGAATTATTCATTTTTATCTTACTTCTATTTATTGAGTGCCTACTATGTGCAAGACATCAATAGTGTGATTTTTAAGCAGTAAACACTATTCATGAAATAATAATAAATGAGAGCATTATTCGTGTCTTTAAAAATTCACTTAAATCATGCAGGATCCAGTGATCTATATTGTATTCAAAGCAAAGTAAATCACAGGGCAGCTGGCTCCAATTCTTTTTTTAAAATAGGCAGGGTATAAATAATAAATAGAATAGAAGCGTCACTGTGAAAATTTTATCAGAAGCAATAAGCATAGAGGAACTAAGAGGCTAGGCTTCAGTCCAGCCCTGCCACCAACCCTGAGTGACCTTGGTTGAGTCATCTCATCTCAATGGCCCTTTGTTTTCTCCTCTAATAAAATATGCGAATTAAATGATGCAAATTTTGAAGTACCTTTTCTAATCAGTGGTCCTCTCATTCTAGATCTGAAATATCACTCAGTCCATCTGTCCTTCATCCCTGTGTGTCCCTCAAAGCTAAGGGGCTGAGAAGAACACAGGAACATGGTTGCAGTTTAGATGCCAAATGGTATAATACCATCAAGGGCAAATCACCATCAATTTGTAGGCAATAAGTTGGTGTGTAAAATATAATTGATTTGCAAAATTAAAATAAGAATAAGTAAATATGGGAGCAATTTCTAATATTGGAGCTGTGTCCTACAAATAATAAATATCCGGGTAAAATTAAAAATCAGAAGGTGATAAAGTACCAACACTGGTTCCGTGGTTGTAACAAATGTATCATGGTAATGCCAGATGTCAACAACAGGGCACGAACTGTAGGAACTATGGAAATTCTCCATGCTGTCTTTTCAACTTTCCTCTACATCTAAAACTATTCTGAAATAAAAGTTTTACTTAAAAAGCAAATTGATAGGTGATCTTCACCTACCTAAGTGAGAAACATCTACCAAATTCAAGATTTCTACCAGTATTCCTCCCACACACAAACAGGTTAACAGTTAGATTTAGAATTATCCTTCTGCTGAAAAGGAGCTTCATTTACTGGGGGGGGGGGGGGGGGTATAAACCAGGGATTGAACTCAGGGGCACTCAACCACTGAACCACATCCCTAGCCCTATTTGTATTCTATTTAGAGACGGGGTCTCGCTGAGTTGCTTTGCACCTTTTACTTTTGCTGAGCCTGGCTTTGAACTCACAATCCTCCTGCCTTAGTCTCTCAAGCTGCTGCAGGGTGTGCCATCACGCCTAATGAGCTTTTTTATTTTTAAAAGTACTAATACTTTTAATTTTTTGTGAGTATCCTTACACCAGGAAGTTTAAGTGGGCCCATGGGATTATATTATATAGATATCAGGAAAGAAAAGTATGAGCTTTTCTTGACAGTTGAAAACCCTATTCATGAGATTGGAAGTATGAAGTCCAAACCAATTTGACCAATGCAGGCATTTCCACACCCATCTAACCTCTAATCTCTTCTTTAAAAATGAAAGCCAAGAAATCCATAATAACTATGGTACATTTACAAATTCATCCTTATAGATTCATGGTTAAAGACAAAGGATCTGAGGAAAGCTTGGGTCTAATTTCATCTGGTATTTGCTACCATTTAGAAGTAAGCCAAACACACACATACACACACACACACACACACACACACACACACACCCCAGATTCAGCAAGGAAAAGTCAATAGTATTAATAAATTCGCAGCGCGTGTTAAAGGCTGTGTGGATAAAAGGAAAATGTCCTACCAGTTTTCTTCATTAACATTAGTGCATTCTTATGTAACCAACATAGCATTAAAGTCAGCAAATCTGGCCTAATTTTATCTCTGAGGCATAGACTTCTCAAATGTGCTGTCTTTGGTCTGTCTACATGTTGCCTTTTGATATAGTCTATTAGCTGGAAGCTCCAGCATCCTTTATTATGATTCCTGCAGCCTTAGCTCTCTGCTCACAAATAATTGATGCTCCCTTTGCACCAAGCCTAGTTTGCAACTGATAAGCAGCAGGGTAATTGGCACCTTCACAGGATATTAGGCAGAAGGAGGGGGAATGAACTGCACTTTGCAGACAGGAAGGAAGCCAGCAGCAGAAGGTAACCAAATAATCATGTTCCTGCTAAGAAAGCTAAATTCTTTTTGACAAATTATATACTTTGCATTTCCTATATGAAATATTGTTTTATCAACACACATTGTAAGAAAAAAGTGTCAAGTTAGGGTGCTCCCTGGGTTTATAAAAGATGAGGTGTTAATGTTACAATTTATTCTCAGTGGTGTGCAAAATTTGATATAACCTCTAATAATACTTAGCATTAGCAGTTTATATGTTTTCCATACTCATTGGGACATAATTAATGATGCTGTCACACTGAATACATGGACATGAATTATTACTAAATTAGAATAGGATTCCTATAGAATTATGTATAATGCACTGTCACCACAAATATAGCATTAATAAAGACTCTAGGTTAGCCTGAGCTTAATCTCTTAAAATCTAACCTTTGATTTTAACAAAACACATTAAAAATCTCTGACTTCGCCAGATTTGGAGAAAAGTTTATTGCATTTTCAGGACAAAAAGATGCCAATATGATTTTGACAGTGGCACTGGGCATACATTTTTTTAAATTTTCTGTTTCAAAATAAACTCAGTGCCTCTTGGGATAACAAGTGAACAATGCGTGTTATATGAGAGCAAGTCAGGAAGCTGGGAAGCAGATCAGCTAATTTTGCTGAGGCACTCTATTCAGTCCCATCCCAACCCTGCCCAACAAAACACAACTCTCAGCCTCTGATGAAGATCAAAGACTGTAAGACTCAGTCTACAGACTACACTAAATGTAAAGTGAGAAGGGAAACATGAGGGGTAACCCCATATTCAACATCTTGTAACATCTAACCCACACGGCTCACTCCCTTCCCCAGTCTCACTACCACCAGCTCCATGTGCCCACTTCTGTTCCCCAGAAGGAACCTACTCAGATTCTGCCATCATCGGACCTGATCCAGAGCCATTTCACCCTTAGAAGAAACCTCCATTTGACCTAAACCAAATCCAGATCAGCTGGTCCTCATACTACACGGCCAGGTCACCCTGGTCCTCTCCCCATACAAACTCCTCACATCCTTTCCATCCACTCCCTCAACCCTTTGCCACAGATCCTGTGCTCTGCTCCTCTGCATGTGTCTGAAGGATTTGCTTATACTCTCAACCCAATCATCAGCTCCAACCTCAGCTCACCCCTAGTCTCTTGCAGATCAATTATGTCAGCAGCTAGACCAACCTGGATACCTCTCTGAGCCAGGATGATGGGCCCTTGATAAAATAATCTATTCATTTCAGAGACTTCATTCTCTTGAATTGATTAGCCTGACTATATTGGCTTATGGCCTGACTTTCATTTATCCCACAACCACATATTGAGATCTTACTATGAACCAAAAAAATCAGAGATGAAATTGGCTTCCTAACTTCTTCCTTCCCAGATGTTCTCATTCTCTAAGTGGCACCTGCCAATTTTTCTAGGTCAGTAGTCCTTAAACTGTTGGATCTCAGGGTCTTTTATTCTCTTAAAAATCATTAAGGACCCCCAAAATCTTTTGTTTATGATGCTATACCTATTAATACTTATTATATTAGGAGGAAACAAAGAAAATGTAAAAGTATTCGTTAATTTTTGTAAAATAGCCTAGTGAATCCATTACATATGAACATAAATGACATATAGCTATAAAAAGGTATTTTATAAAACAAAAATTTAGCAAGATAGGTGCCACTATTTTATAATTTTACAAATCCTCAGGTAAGGCTTACTAGAAGGTAGTTGGATTCTCATATCTACTTCTGTATTCAGTCTGTTGTCATGTGATTTGGGTTGAATTATATGAAAATTTGGCCTCATACAGTACATATGTAGTTGAAGAGAGAAGTTTTGAAACAGCCTTTTCAGATAATTGTGAATATCCTTCTCTGATGCTACTTCCACACTGAGCAAGTAGTGATACAACACAGAATCTGAAATATTATTGATGATATTTTCATAATTGGTACATTAACATCTATTGGTTTTTCTTGCATTATGAGTGCATCTTTTGTCCTTTTAGTGCGACTGGGCATTCAGAACATATTGTTCACCAAGCTGTGCAGATAAAATGTTGACAAATTTTATTGTATAACAGAAAAAATTCTTATTTGTCTCAAAAACAATATGAAAAGTGGAGGAAATCAGACGCAAAAAGTTGTGTATTTGCAATTTCATGTATTATGATATTCTGGGAAAAAGTAAAATTATAGGAATAGAAGTCATTCTGGGTAGCTAGGGTTGCAGTGAGGGAGCGGCGAGACTATTGACCATCAACATCTAGAAGTTTTTAGGGTTGATGGAAATATTTTATGTCTAATTTAAGTGGTGGTTATGTGACTATATATCTCTGCCATAACTTGTTGGACTACATGCCTAAAATGGGCAATTTTACTATATGTAAATTATGCTGCAATAAGTTAAATTTTAAATTATATTTCTTAATGTCACCATCTACCTTATTAGAGAAGTTAAGTACTGGGAAGCTCTTCGTTTTATGGTGGTAGATACAAACTTCCCAAAATTCTAAACTTTGCTTGAAAAATTTAAATTTTGTCTCACTGGCAACAGATACTGTCAGCTTTCACATCTACATTTAAAGTATTCAATTCTTTTTCTTCAAACTCTTAAAGATTGGTCTCAAAGTTATGCCACTCCTGGCACTGCAAAACTATTAAAAATGTTCTCATTCATGTGAAAATTAACATCAAATTAACATCAAATTAACAACAAATTAACATCACCAAAGCCAAAGAAAGAATACCATTCATGATACTTTTCCTTGATATGACATTTTGGAAAAAATGTCTAAATACCCATAGTTCATCTACCAAGTCATTCTTCCAAGTACAAACGAAGTCTCATTAAAAAAATAGCTAGATACTCCAACTTACATAATCATGCAAGTGCTTCTCCTTGAGACAACTGTAGTACTTTAGAATGTAACAAAGTGCTTTATGCATACTTCCAATTTTATCATACAGAATGTCAAAAAAAAGAGGCATTCCCTTCATACAATTAATTGATTTTTACAGCTTTAGTAAGGAAATTTTTAAACAAATCTGGCTTTTTAAAAATTGCAAATGCATGGTAGGGAATACAATGTACACAGAGACCCTGTGGTGGCTCTGCTGTCACTCATACTAAGAGGCTGCAGTTTTACCCACCATTGCTTTGCACCATCAGTATATGTCAACACAGTTGTTCCAAGATACACCATGAGATTCAAAAAGGGTTATTCAATACTTTTAAATATTTCAGCACCACTTGTGTTTGTTGCCAAGGTTTCACATGAAAGAAGATCATCTTTGATGATTCCTTGTTGCTGATGCTGGATGCATAGAAGCATACTTAAGACTTACCCAATTGTCAAGCAGAAGTATGAATCTTCAGATTAGACGTGAATTCAATCTTCATTTATGCATACATAGCTTGATTAGACTCTGAAATATTATGAGCCCTTCTATAGCCAATACAATAAAATAATTTACCTGGAAAATGCTTCATTTGAAAAGTTGTAACAAAAATGCTTAGTTTTTAAAGAAATTTTCATATCTACATTAAGATATTTAGTTCTTTTTTCTTTAAACTCTGAAATATTTGTCTCAAAATGGTGTCACAGGTGACACTATAATACTGTTTTAAAATGTTATGTTGCATATGACACAATAAAGTTAATTATTAATATCACTGGAGCCAAGACAAAGAGAGCATTCATCATACTTTTCTTTATGATTTACCATGTCATCCTCTTTTCCATGAATCATGAAACTCTTGATAGTCAGTTTCACATTTTTTTATCATCTTTATATATGGGTTGAAAAAGCTGTTCTTGCTGTTCTGCTAAACTTCCATTTTTTTTATCCTTAAATCAGCATAAATAAAATAAAAAGTCACTACAAATTTTTCTTTATTTTAAAAGAAACTTTATAAAACAAATTTTGGGTAAAATATTAAAGTTTTTAAATATGTTTTATGTATGTTGTAAATATTTTTATATTTTTAAAAAATATTTTAAAAGACTATAAAGTGTATGTACTACTCATTGCTAGATTGTAAAAATACCTGACATAAACAATTTAGAAAAGAAAAGATTTATTTGGCTCAAGGTTTCAGAGGTCCTTGTTGGCCAACACAATTGCTCTGGGCCTGAGGCAAAGCAGAACTTAGTGAAGAAAAGCTGCTCAGCTCATAGCAATCAGGGAACAAAGAGAGAGAGAGACTGAGAGAGGAAGGGACCAAAGACAAGACATAGTCTCCAACGGCACACCCCCAGTAACGCGCTTCCTCCAACTACACCCCACCTGGCTATACTTTCCACCACCTTCAGCTATCAATGTATTAAGCCACTTATGAGGTCAGATCTCTCATGATCCAGTCACTTCCCCAAAGCTCCACCTCTGACCGTTGCTGCATTAGGGCCCAATTTTTCAACACATGAATATCTGAGGGACACTTCATATCTAAACCATAACAGTATGCTTCTTACTGTGTTTTTACATAGGTGAAAGGAAAACTTCAAAATAATAATCTAGTGGACAAGAGTGAAGTTACAGAGATTACAGCAGGTGTGATCATTCTTAAAGTTATGGTAGAAGCACTGAGAATATACTGAATTAATCTCTAACAATGTTCACAAATTACCCTGAACCTACTCACTTAGAAAATTCTTGAAAGCACAAAAATACATAAGCACATCTTCCAGTGGCCATCAGAGCAATGATGTCATCTCATGCCTGAATACCTGTGAGAAACTGAGAGCAAACTCAACAAACACCTTAGTATTATTTTTTTAAATTAATTAATTTATTTAAATGAATTTCAAGTCATAGTACATATATAGGGCTCAATTTTCCATCTCTCTGGTTGCAAACAGGACAGAGTCACACCATTTGTGTATTCATACATGCATCTAGGGTAGTGATGTCCATCTCATTCAACCATTTTTGCTACTCCCATTCTTCCTCCCCTCACCCACATCCCCCACCCCATCCAAAGTTCCTCCCTTTTTCCCATGCTCCCCACCCACTCTCTTATGGATCAACATCCACTAATCAGAGAGAACATTCAGCATTTGGTTTTTTGGGATTGGCTTACTTCACTTAGCATGATGTTCTCTAATTCCACCCATTTACCTACAAATGCCATAATTTAATTCTCTTTTATTGCTGAATAATATTCCATTGTGTATATATACCACGGTTTCTTTATCTATTCGTCTATTGAAGGGCATCTAGTTTGCTTCCAAGTTTAGCAATTGTGAATTGTGCTGCTATAAACATTGAAGTGGCTGCTTTACTGTAGTGTGCTGTTTTTAAGTCTTTAGGGTATAGGCCAATGAGTGGGATAGCTGGGTCAAATGGTGGTTCCATTCCAAGTTTTTTAAGGAATCTCCATACTGCTTTCCGATAGGTTGCACCAGTGTGCAGTCCCACCAGCAATGTCTGAGTGTGCCTTTTTCACCACACCCTCACCAGCACTTATTGTTGCTTGTATTTTGGGTAACTGCCATTCTGACTGGAGTGAGATAAAATCTTAGAGTAGTTTTTATTTGCATTTTTCTAATTGCTAGAGATGTTGAACACTTCTTCATATATTTGTTTATTGATTGTATAGCTTCTTCTGAGAAGTTTTTATTCAGCTCCTTAGCCCATTTATTGATTGGGTTGTTTGTTTTTTTGGCGCTAAGTTTTTTGAATTCTTTATATATCCTGGAAATCAGTGCTCTATCTGACATGCGTGTGGCAAAAATTTGCTCCCAGAATGTTCACTTCAGTAATTGTTTCTTTTGCTGAGAAGAAGCTTTTTAGTTTAAATCTATCCCATTTATTGATTCTTGCTTTTATTTCTTGTGCTTTAGGAGACTTGTTAAGGAAGTTGGTGCCTAATCTGACCTGATGAAGATTTGAGCCAATTTTCTCCTCAATTAGACACAGCATCTCTGGTCTAATTCCTAAGTCTTTGATCCACTCTGAGTTGAGTTTTGTGCATGGTGAGAGATAGGGGTTTAGTTTCATTTTGTTTCATATGGATTTCCAGTTTTACCAGCACCATTTGTTGGATAGGTTGTCTTTTCTCCAGTGTATGTTTTTGGCACCTTTGTCTAGTATGAGATAACTGTATTTATGTGGGTTTGTCTCTGTGTCTTCTATTCTGTACCATTGGTCCTCATGTCTATTTTGATGCCAGCACCATGCCATTTTTGTTACTATAGCTTTGTAGTATAGTTCAAGGTCTGGTATTGTGATACCTCCTGCTTCACTCTTCTTACTGAGGATTGCTTTGGCTATTCTGGGTCTCTTATTTTTCTAAATAATTTCATGATTGCTTTTTCTGTTTCTATAAGAAAGGACTTTGGGATGTTAATTGAGATTGCATTGAATCTTATAGCACTTTGGGTAGTATGGCCATTTTAATAATATTGATTCTGCCTGTACAAGAGCATGGTACATCTTTCCATCTTCTAAGATCTTCAATTTCTTTCTTTAGTGTCAGTGCTAAGAGGAAAGTTCATTGCATTAAGCTCATATATTCAAAGATGTAAAAGTCAATAAAATAATGACTTGACACTACATCTCAAAGCCCTAGAAAAAGAGAAACAAACTACACCAAAAGAAGTAGAATATAGGAAATGATTAGAATCAGGGCTGAAATCAATGAAATTGAAACAAAGGAAACAATTCAAAAAATTGACAAAAAAAAAAAGCTGGTTCTTTGAAAAAATAAACAAAATTGACAGACCCTTAGCCATCCTAACAAAAAGGAGAGAGAAAATTCAAATTACTAAAATTTGTGATGAAAAAAGAAATGTCATGACAGACCCTGCTGAAATACAGAAAATAATTAGAAACTATTTTGAAAATTTATACTCCAGTAAAATAGAAAACCCTGAAGACACTGACAAATTTCTAGAGACATATGACCTACCCAAACTGAACCAGGAGGACATTCACGACTTAAACAAAGCAATTACAAGCAAGGAAATAGAAGATGCCATCAAGAGCCTTCCAACCAAGAAAAGCCATGGACCAGACAGATTCTCAGCTGAGTTCTACAAGACCTACAAATAAGAACTAATTCCAATACTCCTCAAGTTATTCCATGAAGCAGAAATGGAGGGAACCCTTCCAAACTCATTCTATGAGGCTAGTATCACCCTGATACCAAAACCAGACAGAGATACATCAAAAAATGAAAATTTCAGACCAATATCCCTGATGAATATAGATGCAAAAATTCTCAATAAAATTTTGGCAAATCACATACAAAAGCATATTTAAAAACTAGTGCATCATGATCAAGTGGGGTTCATTCAGGGATGCAAGGTTGGTTCAACATACAGAAATCAATAAATGTAATCCATCACATCAGTAGACTTAAAGATAAGAATCACATGATTTTATCAATTGATGCAGAGAAAGCATTTGACAAAATACAGCACCCTTTCATGTTTAAAACACTAGAAAAACTAGGGACAGTAGGAACATACCTCAACATTGTTAAAGTAATCTATGCTAAACCTAAGACCAACATCATCCTAAATGGAGAAAAATTGGAAGCATTCTCTCTAAAAACTGGAACACGACAGGGATGCCCTCTTTCATCATTCTTACTCAACATAGTCCTTGAAACTCTACCCAGAGCAATTAGACAGACAAAAGAAATTAAATGGATATGAATAGGAAAAGAAGAACTCAAACTATCATTATTTGCAGACAACATGATATTATACTTGGAGGATCCAAAAAATTCCACCAGAAAACTTCTAGAATTAATAAATGAATTGAGCAAAGTTTCAGGATATAAAATCAATACCCATAAATCAAATGCATTTCTATACATCAGCAATGAGTCCTCTGAAAGAGAAATCAGGAAAACTACTCCATTCACAATAGCCTCAAAAAATAAAATAAAATACTTGGGAATCAATCTAATAAGAGTGATGAAAGACCTCTACAATGAAAACTACAAGACACTAAAGAAAGAAATCTTAGTATTATAATAAGAATAGTTTTGAGGTAGTGAATTCTCTGAAAGAGTCTTGTGAACCCTCAACATCCACAGACTGCACAAAAAATCACTAGCTGAGGTAACCGTGGAGTTGACCCAGAGAATGATGAGAGTTGTTTCACTCTAGTCATTTTCTTTTGTGACACTTGAAAGAGCCTAGTCTGCTTTGAGACCTTGGGACTGTTAAAGTTGTTTCGGAAAAAGGGGAGATACTCAAGTGTGTATTGGCAGCTGATCAGCCAAGGTAAATGAGTGACATCATCATGCTGAAGCTCAAGCTAGAAATGTCAGGTTCGTCTTTAGGTCCTCTCTGTCCTTCACTCCTTATGGCAAATACTGCTGGCCTCTGTGTTGGTCTCAGCCCTCACAATCTTTCCTTTAACTTCCTAAAGGCTTTGTGAGTAAGCTCCCTACTTATAAACACCATGATGCTCCAGAAACTTTCCACACAGTGTCTACTAAATAAAGGGCAAAGGGATCTCTTTTTATCGGGCCCCATGATCTGCCTACCATATTTCTGTTTCAGCCACTCTAAAAACAAAACTTCCCAAGCACACTATACTCTTTTGCACTTCATAACTCATCACATGCCCTGCTCCTTGGATTCCACCTGTTCTTCAGTCCCAACTCAAATGTCTATCCATTCATGGAAACTTCCCCAGTGCCAGGATAGGACCTGTGCTCCTAATACATCACAAGCAGCTTGCAGACTACTTTTGTCACACCAAATTGTCTTTACTTGCTCATATAATTGTCTTCCCAACCTTTCTGGAGAATGTCTTAGCCCTGTTCTAATGAAGCTCGTGTCTGATGCTCTGGTGCACAGTAGGTGTTTAGTACATATTTGTTGAGGGGATCAGATGCTCTGGAAAAACAGTGAGTGCTCCAGTCTTCCATTGATTTAGTTGCTGAGATGAATTTTCTCATTGAGTTCTTTCCACAGGCTCATATGATGCTTTGCTGCAACACTGATGTACAATAAAAGATTGCTGAGACATAAAAGATGAAGCTTGTCGGTAGACAAGCTGCCCTGGTGGCAAGAACAAAGCCAGTATTTCTTTCAGTTGTGAGACATCCTGACATCCTATATAGATAGTTCTCAAAAAACTATGTTTTGATGATGATATATGGCCAACCACTTGTCATGGAATTTCTCAACTGATAATCTCAACAAGCCTACAAATGATGCCTTATTAACATTGTATAGATGAGGAAGCTGGAGTGCATAAAATAACTTGGCTACAGACAAAGTTACTTTCCAACATCAAAGTCAAGCACATTCATTTTACTGCCAATGTGGAAGGCATCTTAAAATCTTACCCCATGATACCTCTCTGACTCTAGTAGGAGTTCCTCTTTTTAGTAATTTTTTCACTGCACATTAAAGAGGGCTTTGGTTGCCAGGCACAGTGGCACACGCATCTAATCCCAGTGGCTCAGAAGGCTGAGACAGGAGGATCGCGAGTTCAAAGTCAGCCTCAGCAATATAACAAGGCCCTAAGCAACTCACTGAGACTCTGTCTCTAAATAAAATACAAAATAGGGTGGGAATGTGGCTCAGTGGTTGAGTTCCCCTGAGTTCAATCCCCAGTACTTCCCCCCTAAAAAAGAGAGGTTTGGTTTTTATTTTTATTTTTGATGAACACTGAAGAGAGGCATGTGGGAAGAATCTCCTGCCAAGTCATTTCCTGGGAGGAAAAATTCAAAATTTTTGTCTCAGACCCTCTGCTTTGATTTTGCCTCTGGCTAGTTCATGAATGAAACAAGTGAGCATATAATTATAGTAATGAGCAGGACCTACTTCCCAGACCTGGTATCATTTTTGCACTTAATTGTAGTTACAATATCCCTTAGAAGCTTACAGGAAGGCAGTGTCTCCAATTATTGTGATAGGGGTACAAAGGGTGCAGCAATGTACTTTATTAGATAAGAATGAGGAGTGTCAGTGGAAATAAACTCTAGCATTATACAACACCCTATTCCCAAGACAAGTGCCCGTGTCTGTCCTGACGATGGTGTTGCTGCATTTGTTTTCCAATTACATCTTAAATGAGCTCAATAGACGACGAGGCATGATGGGAGAAATCTGCTTTCTGGTAATTATGCTCATGTCCTGCTAGAGGTGGTAAACATTTTCATTACCCATTTTCATCCAGTCTTGACAGTATAGTACAGAATTCTGAAGAATCAAAACCCGCTTTTCATTTAAGTCTACTTTTACACAATGGAAATCTGCATCTAACCATAATTGCCCATGGGTGACAAACACTGTGAATGACAGGACAGATTCCAACAAGGTTGCTGAATGCTTGAACCCCTGGTCATGTGATAAGTTCTTATAGTAATTCTGAAGAATTTTTAAATTGAATATTTTAATTAGACCAAATTTGTTATGTCTATTGAAGTCATCCATTGGGGATGGAGGGCATTACGACTAGTAATTTCAGTTTATTGTGGTGGGGGTTTTCTTTTCATAGGAAACAATGGTGACGTTTTAAAGTTTCCCTAAAATTTAGTCAAAATGATATCAATTTTAATATTATTTCACGTTAACTATTTTAAAGAGCTTTCAATATAAATGGAAGCATTAATAAAATATAGAAGTCTGTCATTTGTAGGGTAAAGGTATAGAGATACATGTAAAGAGTCAAATGGCAAGCTAAAATCATAACCAACTAGGTTTTTGTTTTTGTTTTTGTTTTTGTTTGCTTGTTTGTTTTGGTGCTGGGGATTGAACTCAGGGGCACTTGACCACCGAGCCATATCCCCAGCCCTATTTTGTGTTTTACGTAGAGACAGGGTCTCACTGCTTTGCTAAGCGCCTCGACGTTGCTGAGGCTGGCTTTGAACTCGCGATTCTCCCGTCTCAGCCTCCCAAAGTGCTACAGCATGAGCTACTGCGCCCGGCTATAACCAACTAGGTTTGACTTAGTAAGTTGGGTCATGATGAAAAAACTATTCAACTTATGTAATCAAACATTTCAGGTTTCATTTGAAACTTTTTAAAAGATTTTTTACGACATTATTTTCAGAATAGATCATTTTATGCTTCCAACATAATGTGAGTTATCCTGGGCACTTTCCATTCCATTTTGTGCAAACTATTGATATGCCAGCTAGCTACCACACATTTTTAAATTTCTTATATACTACTTTGCTTTTTCCTTATAATAATTTTCAACTTTTAGGTAACAATCCATTTTTTCTTGATCAAGATATTCTCTTTTAAAAACTGACTGAATTTTTAATAAGATGTTTCAAAGTAGGGTCAGAAATTTAAAAAAACAAAACAAAATTTCAAAAGCTACCTATGGGGCCAGGGATATAGCTCAGTTGGTAGAGTGCTTGCCTTGCATGCACAAAGCCCTGGGTTCAATCCCCAGCACCACGGGGGGGCGGGGGGGGTTAGGGTTACCTGTGCTCACTTGTCAACCTTTGCCTCCATTTTCCAATTATTTAAGATGAATATGTTGGATACTTGAATTATCCATCAAAGCTGCCTTAGCAATTGGCTTTAGTTTTTGTAGGTAATGCAACCCACACTGATTGGGAATCAGTTTTATTATTTATTAGGGAAATTATACCAGACTATTTTACCTACTTTCAGTGTACATATATTTACATATATACACATAGCTATATGTATGTGTATATACATATGATGAAAGTTTACATTTCTTAAATTATCTGCAAAATCTCATTCATTCTCTTCACCTTCCATAGAAAATACAGTATCTGAGAACAAATCTAATTATGTTCTGATTCATCCAAGTATCTTTCATAAAATTAGATCAGAAAAGTTGTAAACTTTATATACATATATACACATACACATATATACACCAACTATATTACATACATTTATATGTTTTCAATGACCTTCTTGGTCTATCATCTTTAAAGATCTATTTCTTTGTTGAACTGAAAAGAAGTACATTGTTCTCTGTTGAGGTGGAGAAGCAGACAGATGAAAAATGAGCAATCCAGACTTGAGCAGAGGAAATCTGCATTTTAAAAATGCTTTGAAAGAAGTGTACATTCCCCTAGGACACAAGACTCTCACTATTCACTCTACTCAGTAATATAGTACATCAGTACATAATTTTCCTAGATTAATTACATGGGCCTATTCAATAATAATGACTCATTATTCTACCAACGACATCCTATACCAGCAAGCCTGGAACCAAGAAGCTTCATCAAATGCTACTTAAAGGAAATAGCCCATCTGCAGATAGACAAATAGCACACCCACGAACACACACACACACACACACACACACACACACACACACACACACGTATGCACACACATTTACATATAAAGCAATGCTGAGTCCACATAAGGATTTGATGGTTGAAGACCTCAAGGGAGAGCACCTGCCCCTCAGGCTAAAGGGAAGGGGATTTTGTTAATCAGTTTAATCCAATCCTGCACACCAGCAATGTTGTTTTCACAAAACTGCCCACCAAAGGAGCAAGATGGTCTATTCCTCACACTCACTCACTTCTGAGCCTTCATTCATGCCATTCCAACTTCTCCCGGTCCCATCTCCAGTTGCTCACTTAAACCCTACTCAGTCTTAGAGCCAAGCACAATTCTGACCCCCTTGTAGAGATCTTCTCTATGCCTCCCAGGCCACACTCACTTCTCCCTCTTAATACTCTTATAAGCTATGACCAGCACCAGGACATCCCTCAACCACCTCTTCTCCCCTTATTTCTTGTATATAACCATCTATTTCACCAAGCAGTTATGGAGAACTACTGTGGGAATGGCACTATGCTTGAGTACCTACTACATACCAGACACTTTATATATCCCTCATTGATGCTTCAAAGTAATTCTTATACCCCTAAGCTAGCAATGAAGAAATAGAGAATCAAAGGAGTTCAATGACCTATCAAAATTTGCACATCTAATATGTAACACATCCAGAATTTTAGTGATGTCAATCTGATTCCATCTCTCTCACACTAGGACACTCCTGTGTGCTATCTGCATGGCTTCTGGTGGCAGTTGAGTTTGCTGCCCTGATACATCCTCCAATAGGGGATTTTGACTCATGGTTAAAATTTAATAGAAAATAAACCATGACAAAAAATGAAAAAGAGGTATGTAGGTATTCTTAAGGGGGTGGGGAAGTCATCCTAGAATATAGGAAGGCATGGAGCTTGAAGTCCAGTAATATAAAAGAGGAGTTTGAAGGGAGAAGGTTCTAGGGAAGGGGAATAAAAGAGAAAGGTCCACTGGGTAAAAGGCGAAACACTGTCAGACCTGGTGAACAGGGATTGAGTTTCACTGGAGAGTGGAGTCTGTTAAAGTTAGTACTAAGGGAGAAAGCTGAAAAGGTTAATGGAGATCTGAAGCTGAGAGACTTTGAATGCCACACTCAGCATCCTGGACTTTATTCACAAAACTTAAGGTCTCAAAAAGTTTTTGAGAAGATATATTTGGAACTAGATTTTAGAACAATCTGTTCAAAGGTACTGCACTTATATACAATGGGGGATAGTTGGATGGAAAAGCAGAAAAAAGGATGAAGCCAGCTGTACATATCTCAGAATGAAGTGCTAGGGCTGAACCCATAGTAACAGGAAGAATATCAGTAGGAGGTAGAAATGGAAGAACTTGATGTGAGACACTCATGGCCTGGTTTGCTCTGGTGATATGGAAAGCACTCTGTGGTTTTGCTCATGTGCCATCTTATCTTACCAGCTGATGTAAAGGAGCCTTCCCATCCCACCTCCAGCCTCCCTCTGCCGTTGATATGCCTTATCTTTCTCCATAGTTTGTATCACCATTTAATGTACTTACGTTTACTTTTTTATTTGTTTACCACTGGCTGCCCAGACAACAAGTTCATCTTCAGACAGACAAAGATTATTGTCTGTTTTATTCCCTACAGTATCTCCAAAAGTACTTGGCACATAGAAAGTACTTAATAAATATGTTATATGAATAAATAAATGACATCTTTCTTAGGGTATGGCATTCTCTTTTTTCCATCTCATTTATAAACCCAAGAATCCTGTTTCATAATCCTCAAATCCCACCATACCACACTAATCTAAGCCTCAAATGCTACAGCCAGACCCCTACCTAGCCCTCCAACAGGTATCACGCTTTTCCCCACCCTCACCCCACCTCACATTCTTTGCAAAGATGAGGAGATTCATTTGGCATTGTTCAAGTCATGTGGCACCCCAGCTAGCTAGAGGACTTTCAGAAATAACTATTTCAGGAAACATGGCATGAATCCCAAATAGAACTGTAAGCTATGTCACCATATGCTTTCCCTGAGTAGCTTTTATCACAAATACAATTGATTAGTTGTTGGTATAATTATTTATTTATGAGTCCTATGGTTCTCAAAATTACCAAGTCCAAATCCTGTTTTTATGTTAAATATTTTCTAGTACCTTCTTTTACTAGCCTGAAATTAAATTAATGGATAATATAGCCTGCCTATAAACATATTTTTTTAAAAATCAATATAATGCCTTAACTGAAATATGAAAAAGAAATAAAAGGAAGGTAAGTTATAATACAGTAGTATATATTTCAATATATGAATGTTCTGGTATGACTACGCTAGGAAACCTAGTGAGGAAGAAGTCAGCTGCTTGCCCCATAGGTGGAGTCACTATGAACGTGATGCTACTAATGCAGATCCATATAGACAGGACCTTTCAAAGCCCTGAGTACTATGAGCAATCATCTCAATGCCATTTTCCAAAATGGTGAATACTTCTTCAAGTTCAGTGGGAATTTACCCATCCAGAGAAGTGCCAAGAAAACCTAATACTAGCAGATGTTTGAAAGCATAAAACCAAGGCAGACCCACCATTTTCAGCCATTCAAACAAGTTATAGAAATTGAAGGCAGAAAGAGTTTACCTGATGCAGGCAAGTACATGACCTACTTTTTAGATGTCTACAGAAATATATCTACCTCCAGCCAGCCTGACCTACCAAATGTGAGCAGCTTTTAAGCTTTTGTTTAATGGGTAATAAATATCATATTTTAAATTCTTTCTCATTGGAATATAGTTCATCTTAAAAGTTTAGAACATTTAAGTCAACCAGAAGCAAAGTTTCCTTTTTAAAATAGTATTTTATAACTTTCTTTTGCCATCCTGAAAATGAAATTCATAGATAATATAACCACACATATATTTTTTAAAAAATCAGTATAATGCTCTCTAGCATTCATATAATATAAAGGGAAAATAATTTGTAACAAAGTTATACATATGTACATTATTACACAAATACTTTGGCACAATGATACAAAATGATACAGCCAAATAATCTAAATTTGGGTTGTGAATACATATCTGTGAACACATACTAATCCAGGGATATTGAGCTGCTGACTTTCAAACACTCCATTAGCAGCATGATTTTTCCAAATGGTGAGCATCCCTTGGTAAAGTTGAAAACAAAATAAAATTCAATTTTTCCTTTATTTACCATTGCATTTTTGAAGAAAAAAATCAGTATGAAATTAAAAACTGAATGATCATATAACCCAGCAATTCCACTTCTGAGTATATATGGAAAAGAACTGACAGCAGGATCTCTTTCGAGGAGATTTATATGACTATGTTCATAGCAGCACAACTCACAATGTCAAGAAATGGAAGCAACCCACGTTCCATTGACAGATGAATGGATATACAAAATGTGGCAAATACATGCAATAGAATATTATTCAGCCTTAAGAAGGAAGGACATTCTGACATATGCAACATGAATAAACCTTGAAGACATTATGCTAAGTGAAATAAACCAAACACAAAAAGACACAAAATTCCACTTATAGAAACAAATCAGTAGTCAAATTCATAAAGGCAGAAAGTATATTTGTGGTTGCCAGCAGATGAGGAGCTGTTATTTAAAAGATATAGAGCTGGGCACAGTCTCCCACAAATCGGGAGGCTGAAGTAGAAGAATCCCAAGTTCAAAGCCAGCCTTAGCAACTTAAGGAGACCTGTCTCAAAATGAAAATAAAAAAAGTTCAGTGGCAGAGTTCAGTGGCAGAGCACCCTGGGCTCAGTTCCCAGCAAACTCCTCCCACACACACACACACCAACACACACACACAAAAAGGTAGATTACAATTTTGCAGGATGAGAAAGTTATGGCAATCTATTTCATTGTGATAAACAAAACAAAATATTGTGATAAACAAAACTACTTAACTGTCTACTGTTAATGTGTGTTATGATGATGCATTTTACAAAAATAAAAATCAGTACACTAAATCCATACCAAACACATTTATAGTGTTTGTATAAAAGAATTTCGTCCTAGGGTAATTGTAAAGAGTTTTTTGTGTGTGTTTGTTTTTTATTTTTCACCTATATGCCTGTTCTTCAAGATCTTTCAAAGTCATGTGAGATAAAGAACAATTCTCCATCATGTGGATCTGTTCTGCATGTTGTAGGACACCTTCCACTCACCCTGCCAACCCCAACCCAATGCCAGCATGATCCTCCAACAGTGCAATAACCCAAAACATCCTCCACAAACTTCCAAATTCTGCCTATGGAAGAACCCTGCCCACGGAGAACCATGATGCTGGATAGCAAGTGTCAGGAGGACAAGGATTTTGTGTCTTTGTGTTTTGCTCATAGCTGTATCCCTACCATGTAGCAGAGGTTTAGTACACACTAGAAACATGTTCAGTGAATGGGCATTGAGTAAAGAAATGAATGCACCTCTGAGAACAGAGATTGTGTTTATTACACACATTAAGGCTCAAAGAGCATTTGTTTACTTGCTTAACAAATATGTTATGATAAAAATATAAATGATTGGGCAGGACACACACAATCCCCATCCTTGTGGAACTTATAGGCTGGAGAGAGATAAATAAATAAATAAATAAATAAATAAATAAATAAATAATCCAACACAGCCAGGCCTCTATGCTGGTTCCAAGTTAATAGTAATAGTTGCAAGAGGGTAATAATAGAGGTGGTAGTAGTAGTAGTGATACTGCTAATAATTACTACTTCTACCTCACACTGCTACTTCTAATACTTGATACTATTTATGGAACATTTGCCAGACACACAAGTATAATCTTCTCATCCTGACCCAGCCCTGCAGGTTCTGTGCTACCAGAGCTCTGGTTGCTCATCATTTCTCTACATCTTCCCCATTCCCCGCTGCGCATTCCAGCCAGGATTAGATTTCTTGCAGTCCTCTCATGCCACACTCTCTTTTCCTGAACCACACGTGTGCAGACCCTGTTCCTATTAGACACCTTATCTCCACTATGCCTGGGTGAGTCCTACTCATCAAGTAGACCTCCCTTCCTTTGGGAGGCTTCTTGATCCTTTCCCAGGTCTCCTTCCTGGTGCTCCCATAGCACCTTGATCTTCTTTATAACACTCACAGCACTGCCTTGCCTGTTTAGTTGCCTGCATCTCTTGCTAAGAGCAGAAAACCTGTGAGGTCAGAGATCATGTTTATTTTGTTCCCAACTCTATTTCAGGTAGGGAATATCAGGGTCTCCTGAAATGCCCTTTACCATTTCTGGGTTTCCATTCTCTGCCTTCTGTGTGCTTCTATTTCTATGTTCACAGCTCTTATTGGAGGGCTACACTTAAGGAAATAAGTGTAAAAAAATAAAAGCCATTTTTCCTGCATTGACAGAGTTGGAAATGTCTGGAATTTATGTTCAGCTCTTAGCCACTTACTGATTGGTACTGGAATATGAAAGCCCAGCTCCTTTTGCTGTAAGTCAGAACAAATGCTGCAGGATAACACATACTCCATGCACCCACTGCGGCATTAGGCTAACCACCTGCTGAGGGACTTAGCCTGAAGTGGAACTCTTGCTTGGCTTCTTCTCCTTTGCTATTTCCACCACTCTGTGACAGGTTTCTCCTGAAAGCATTCCTCCAGAAGCTCAACCCAAGACACTTGCTGAAAAACCAGTAATGTATCTAAAATTACTCAATCACTAGTAATAGAATCCCATGAAGTAGGAGGTCTATCTCCATGTGACAGATGAGGAAACCAAAGTTAAGAGTAAATAGCTTGCTCGGGAGAACTAGAAACCAAGTCCAGGCTGACTTGTCGCCCTAAACAGCAATACTCTGTTCCTCTCAGCCTTGGTTCAATGCTTTGAGAAACAGAAGGAGATGCTGTCATAGTCATTGAGTCTCTTTGCATACTAAATTCTCTCCTAATAGTAGCTTCTCCTAGAGTCAACATTCACTTAAAAAAAAAAAAAAAAAAAAAAACTTCACCTCCCTGAAACGATCTACTGCTACAACCTGATCCACCAGATGGCAGTTCTGGAGTTCAATCTTATTAACAAGTATCAGGAAATCTTCAAAACGTCAAAGCCAAATAAAGATCTATTCCCTAACACAGGACAAGGGGAGGGAAATTTGCAGAAGTGCCCCATGGTATCAGGCATTGCCAAGGAGAGGGAGATAAAAAGTAATAGCCTAATTTTCGTTAAGTGATTGCTCTCATAAAGTAAAAGAGAACTTGTCCTTACCAGGACATTAACCCTGCATCGCTCAGACAATTAAGAAAAGTCATAAATTAATCTATAATCACAATCTGAAAAGAAAATTTATCTTGGTACAGAAGGTAAAAAAAAAGGAGAAAATCTTAGTGGACTTTCTTGATTCTATTTTGCAAGACAAGTCACAACTGCCACACTTTATCCTTCCAACACTTTTTCTTTTACCTCCCTCAGCCCATTTCATCTTTATTGCTCTTCTTCTCTCTCATCTTTATCTTAACAGTCTTCACCCCAAACCCTCCATCTCAAGATTTAAAAGTGAAAACAGGGAATATTTTTTCAGATCTCTCTGAAAGAATATTGAATTGCTTTAATATGAAAGTTCATTCAAGGAGGCTGTCTTTTCACTAAAGACTGTAGAGATCCTTGAGGGCTAAATAGAATTGAAATAGAAAATGAAAATAATAAGGTGGTTATGGGATTGTGGGGTATTATCTTTCATTCTATTTTTATTTCCTTTATTATTGTTAATGATAATATTTGAGCAGTGAATGCATATGTGGGGAAAGTAGAAGAGGAGGCAAGAAGACAGAGGTGAGAAGGTGAGTACCTACACTGCTCTAGGCCCTGTAAATACCTTTTATTGAATCCTAATCAAGAATTTATCAGACAGGCATAGTTTTCCCCATTTTAGAGATGCTGAAAGTGAGAATGAAATCTTTTTCTTGCAGAGCCAAGATTTAGTTCCAGCTCTGTTTCTCTTCAAAACTCCAACTTTGAGCTTTGGAATGAGGAATGGCCAAGGAGAAGAGATGAATGATGGACATAAGAAGTTTAGAAAACACTAAAATAAAGCTTCTGCTATTCCATGGCTCTCCAGTAGGTAATAACGCTGAAAGTCAGATCATTTATAATTCTCCTTTGGCAATTGACTTTTCTTTTTTTTTTTTTTTTTACCACAGTTTGGAGTTTAGAGGGATGGCAAATGAGGAGAACAGGAAAAGAAGCCAGGGTGTTGGGGTATGAGGAGATGCCTAATAATAGTGGATGTGATCCCCCTTTATCATTTTGCCCCTCAGTCAGAGTCTGTGTGCATTGTCTTGAGGGAAGAAGGACATACAGATCTGCATGTGGCATTTGAGATTCAAAAACCTAGGTCTAAGGGAATAATAAAAATTGTCATGGGCTCAAGAAAATTGAGGAGATGTAAGATAAGACCAAAGCTTTTGTTCTTAGACAGGATCCTGGGCAATTGCAGGAAGAGAGAAGATAGAGGACAGGGCAAGTTACAGAAGTTTGGGACCTACAAGACAAGAGTAGAGTCAGCATGCAGAGACCTCTAGGCAGATGAGCAACATCAAAAGCCTCCAACATCTCTACTACCTGGTCCTTTACTAGGACAATAGCAGACAGGATTCTTGAGAGTTAACAACAAAGAAAATTTGGAGTCACAGAAAGGACAAGATGAGAACAGGATGGGAGATAGTAGGCCCAATAACCTACATTGCTTCTTATCGTCAATCCATCTGGCTTCCTTGGTACTCATAGAAAGTAGCTGCACAGCACCCACAAATGTCCCCACACAAAGCCCTTGATGCAAACACAATTTTCCAAAAGTAAACGGAATTCAGCTTGAGTTTGTTGTTTCTAATGTTTTTGAATCAACCTGAACCAACTACTTATAAACAAAAATAGGATGCCTTTACAAAGAGGGCAAGGTGACTTTCAAGTGCTTCTATCCTCCAATGAAATTGCTGAAAATACAAAACATCCCTGCAGATCTTTAGAGAAATTTTCAGTGGAGAATTTGATGTTAAATTTCTGCACTGAGTCAAAGTCCTTGCATTTCTCTTTGATAAGACCCTAATGTTTGAGCTGACCATGTTTGTATATTATTTCTAAACCATAGCCAACACTTGTTTTTAAGCATAAGAGCATTAACATGTCCTACTTTTTAACAAATATCAAACTAACAGAAAACCTGAAAGAAGAGGTTAATGGTACACTATTCTTATGTTTGTGTGGCCTAAGAAAATAACATATCTGTAATATTTTAGCAGATCCAGTATAAAGATCTAAGCATATTGCTTGACATACCATGACTAGTTTAGGTATACAGGTTGATATCAGTATATGCAGCAAATAAAAATATCTTTGATGAAAACATTATTAATATGCCTCAAAAATGAACAGTGTATCCTAAAGACTAACTTCTACAGAAACATATACATACAGTTATTCATTATATCATTTTGTAACAGCAAAATACTGGAAATAAACTGCATGCCTATCAGATTTTGCTTGGATAAACTGTTGCATGTACTACACCACCACCCAAAAGGATGAGGATGATCTCTATATATTGATATGAATATATTACTAAGGAAAAAGCAGGGCACAAAAAGTGCAGGGATAGTATACTATTTTCTGTATTTCAAAAAAGAGGAAGTATATCCATATTCCATCATCTGCCTCTATTATGACATTTGCCAAAAGAAACACAGGAAGAATACATCATAAAATTTTAAAAATGGTGACTAACTCTAAACTAATTTGAGAATATGGTAAAAGGGATAGAGGTGGGAAGAAAAACTCTTTGAGTTCTCTTATACAGGTTTGAGTTTTGTGGGACATTTTATCTTTTACTCTTCAAAAAGTTAAAGGTTTTTAAAAGACTGAAGAATTTTTCTCAGACTAAAAGAGACTAAAGATGTATGACAATTAAAGCAATGTATGGCCTTTTACAGCATTATATATAATATATATCAACATGTATCGATATAGATCATATTTGTATATCTGTATAGATCATGTGCATATATATAGCTGATTCATCTTTTTATTTATTAAGTGTATGATGTTATCAATTGGTAAACATAGTGTTTGCAAAACTTCTAACTTCATTTGCCATTTTCTCTGTAGAGAAAAGTTTGACATGTTATGATCCATTTGTTTTTCTTTTCTCTGAACTATTTGTTCATATTATTTGCCCATTTTTATTTTGAGTTATTGGTCTTCATCTTTCGGATTCATTGGAGATCTTCCCATAATAAGAGAATAAGAGATTTTCATGATAAAATTAAAGAGATTTTCCTTAGTTTTCCTTTAAACCTTTTTATGATGTTTTGTTTCCCAGATACATTTATTTTAACTTAGTCATTGTTGTTTTTATACTTTCCTTTTTTATATGGTGTTTGGATTATGCTTACAAAGACCCAGCTGGTACCCCTGTTTTCTATTAGTACATTTGTGGTATATATATGCATGTAAATGTGTGAGCACTTAAACCATCTGAAATTTATAAGTTTAAGTGAAGTAAGGGTACAATTCAACTTTTTCTCAGATAGCTATTCTACTGTTTGAACAGCATATACTGAATAATTTATTTTTCTCCATTGCTAAATTCTTACATATATCTAGGTCAATTTCCTATGTAGTATCTCTTTTCATCTTTAGAGCATCCTGTGAGATAGACATTACTACAGAAGTAGCTACTTGGGGCAGGCAAAGCAAGTAAGTCAGAGCTAGGAAAACATGACAGCAATGGAGTATGAACATGAAGACTTGAAGGAAATTTAGGACCATGGCAAATGCATTTGTATTAGATAAAAGCTTCATAAATTAATAAACTTCACTATATTTATTATAGCTCTTGCCAAAGGAAATAAATGCATTAAATGCCTTGTTAAAAAATACCATGCTCTTGGCTAAATTATTAGTGAGCGGTGACCCTAATTAACAAGGTAATAACTTGCCGACTTGCTGATGAGACCATTTTTCAGCCCTCATCCGTGCCAGGTAAGCCTCCCCTACAGGATAAGAAAATGTGTTAGACTTAGAAGGGTATAAAAAGCAAAAGTGAGACTCTGACGATTAATTGGCACTTGGAAAGGTGGGTGATCTATTCCCTATGCTTCCTTCAGGCCCTGCCATCTCCCAAGGCCAACCTAAGGGACAGTAAGAGACAATTCTTCATTGGAGAGTGTATTTTTTATCTCTCAGGAGAGTCAGTCTTGAGATCCTCTGCTGCTTATTCCCCTCAACTTCTTTGCTTTAGGCTGGAGCTGTTGGGTACCCAGTAGGTTGAGCTCCAAGATGTTGATGATCCAAATTTTTTTGTTTGCTCTCTAAGAAAACAGTGCTTATGAAAATGTGGCTTACAGTGTGTTGGGGGTCTAATTTCCTCAAACAGTGAGCAAGAAGAAGCTTTAGCTTTGCATGATTACCAAAAGTTGAACGGACTGCCCAGTGCTCTTTTGATTTTCATTTTCTCAAGTTTATGTTAGGGAGAAAGTCAGGGAAGGTCAATTCCATCCGGACTGCTGATCCTACAATGAACAGGCAACACTAGAAAATCTAGTCCTGATGAATATATGAATACAACGGCAACTGAAATAGTCCTTCAGGTTAGAAATAAAAGGAAATACGCTGAGACTCACATATATTTGAATAGAACATTGGCAAGTAGGGAATTACCATAAATTTACATTTGCACCAAAAATTTTTTAAAAGCCCTGCTTCCAAGTCTTCTTTTCTGAACTTCAAAAAGTCTTCTATTTTGAGCATTAGTTATTTCTATTAATTCAAAAAGAATCTCTTCTGATCCCCCAAAGTTTAAGTAAGAAGTGTGTTCTAATGAGTCTGGCATAGGCTCAGATTCAAATCAGTCTATTAATCCATGAATCAATACTTATCAGAGACTCCAACAAAATAAAATATCGACTCAGATGAGGTTCCCTTTAGAGAATAATTTGATGTTCTCATCTTCTCTTGGCTCAGTAATTTAGGAAAACGTGTGGTGTGACTATAAAGTAATGATACTGATTCCACTTGTCACACATGAAAATCAACCTTGTCATTTATATAATTCCAGGCACTTATATAATTTGAGACTTTGTCACTTGTATAAATTGGAACACTTTGGGAGGGAAAAAAGAAAAATTTTGTGATAGGTTATATCTCAGGATAAATTAATATTGAGTCTGGTTGAATTCACTGTTCCTGTAAATTAATAGCTTAGGTTTGATTTTTCTTTTAAAGTTTTGTGGATTCAGTATGTGAAATGATTCAAGGATCTTACATGGACCAGGCTATGTTGTGTATGTGCATGTGTGTGGGTGTGTACATATGTGTGTATGTATGGATATGTTGATTAGTTGGAGGAATGTGAGACTACAGAAGAGAAAATAACTGAGTTTGCAATCTAATTAAACAGAAAATAATTAATATCACCCCCCACCTTGCTCACAGTTGTGTGACCTCAGCAAGTCATTTAGTTGTCTCTGCCTGTTTCCTCATCTATAAAATGGAGGTAAATGGCTACTCCCTCATATGTTCAGTGTAAGGATCAAAAACAACCATGTGTGAAAGTTCTCAGCGCAGTCAATGTGGGACCTCATGGTGACAGTAATGGTCATGGTGCCATATTGACATTGCAGAGGGATGTTGCTGCTTCTCTTGCAGCAAGATTGCCATCAGCTCTCAAGGGTATGTTTTGGAACTGGCAGAAACTTTGACCTTCTTGGTTAAATACATTGTTTTACAAAAAAGAAATTGTGCTCCATAAAAGATATATGACTTGGTCAGTGTTAGTGAGGGAGTGAGGCCAAGTTGGACCATAGTCTCCTAACCCTTAGCTTCATTTATGTAATGATGGGGAATGGGGAAAGATTTTGCACTTACAAAATTTTACAGGGTTACTCAAAAACTCAGTGAATGAACACTGTGCAAGCAGTCTGAGGCTGTGGAAGGGTAGATATTAAGTAAAGTCAGTCAGCAGTCAACAGCGTTTATTGATTTATTTCTGTGTGAAGAGCATTGTATTATGTGCTGAGTGGGAATGTTGTATACTTACTCTTCAAGGCATGGAGTTGACCTGGTATAGGTTGACCTGCATTTTTCTGTAAAAGCTTTCTCCAGATAGCTGCTTAAGCAGCTGTTAATCGAAAGAGAAAACCCCATTCCCGGCACCTTTCACTCAACTTCACGGGAGCTGCCAGGGTGCGTCAGGGTGCTGCAAATTCCTTTACCTGCTTCACCATGTAGCTTGTCCCCAGATGTGAGAAAGACTCTGCATTCTGAAGCATAGGCTAAGAAACTATTCTCTGCCATATTTAAAACAGAAAAAAACAAAATACTTTGTAGTATGCAATAAACGTAAGTCTATAGTTATTCTCTCATGTCATTCATTTTCAATTTGTTAACCCTAAAACTTGAACACTTAGTCTCACCTAATGTTCTTAATTGCTATTTTTATTGCTCCCTGCAAATCATAGCAAAATCACCAATAAACATTCTAGTTCATAATAGGAGAGCTTCAACAATTTTTTGCCCTTTCCTCTGTCTCTGCAGTAGGGCTCTTGTGTTTGAGAGAAAGTAAAGGAGGCAGGGAGGGAGGAAGACAAAATGGGAAAGAATGGATTTAGCACTCTAGCTGAGCTCCAGGCATGCAATGCAGCATATACACTTGAAAGAAGATGAGGCAGAAACCCAGAAAGGTCCCCAAGCCTCATTCCTTCACTAGCTTCTCTGTTAGATGTTTTGGTTTGGTTGTTGTCTCTCTCTCTCTCTCATGAAATAAAAAGAATGAAATCAAGAAATTAATATTTACTTACTCTTTTAAAGGACAGCACAAAATAAAGCTCCTGTTATTATCAAATACATATACTCTAATGTCTTATAGTTTTGTTGCTACAGTTTCCCCCCAAAGAAATGTTAGTTAAGGATTATTAAGAAGAGAGTGACAGACATAGTTACAGGAAGCAACTCATAAATATATACAAATAAAGAAGTTTTGTATAATTTTTCTTTAAAATTTTATAGTTTATGAATCCATTTTCCTCTTTGATTAGCCCCTCATGCTTAGTGGGAATTAGTTTCAGGCCTGCAGATGAGGAAACTCAGCAGAACCCCATAGGGTCTGACATCTTTCTGAAAGAGGGTTTTCTCACCACATGAGTGATCCCTCGAAGCCACACTCTAGGGGAAGAAGGAAAGGGGCTTTATTTGAACTAATATGGGAAAAATTATGACTCTTCACTCAATCCTTTAAAATCTTGTCTAAAAGGATCTTTATACCACCTCATCTTAAGGGTACCATTTGTCCTGTGACAGTCACTGTACAATGATCTAAGTCAATGACTACAAAATACACACAAATTAATAATATTTGTTGATCTTAAAATCAAGTAAGCATCTTTACTTTCCACATTTTATTGAGTTTAGAAGTTTATTTAAGAAAATATGCTATGCTATCCATAAATGAAATAATAGCGCGTGTCTTGGGCTCTCCAACTCTATTTTATTCACTTAGTGATCTATAACACACTCATCTTGGAAATCCAAAGATGGTAGGAAATATCCCACATTCCTCACTCTTAACATTTACAAAACTTTGCCCATGTGTTCTCTCCTTCCCCCTATGCCTCCTATGATTCAGTCCCTTCATATTGTAATATGTTGTTGATTATTGATTTTTGGTTAGGGTTGGAGCCCAGTACAACTGTGTGAGCATTTGCTGCCTTCAATTTGATGGTAAGCTGCCGCCTGCCCACTCCATATTGACAGGCATCCTCTTGCTTTCAGATTGGTGTTCGTTGGCTGATGAACACACAGGAGGGGGATCATGACCTTTTCTCTTATCTGGACAGCTCTTAGCTTCACAAACACTTTTTTGCTGCAGGGTGTTATTAACAACAGGGTGATAGAACAAAGAACTGAAGAGATGGGAAGCACATCAGGCTATGAAATTTTCTTTATTAGGAGACCCTTGAGGCCCAAGGGGGGTCTAATTATAAAAGGGTTTCTCTTTTCCTCCTTAGAATAACAAATTTTACACACACACACACACACACACACACACACATATATATATTCTGATAAGATGATGATTAGGAAATTAAGGTTTACTCGTTGCCTTCTTTCATGGGAGTTTGCAACTCTACTTTCACTGGAAATTGGTGTATATAAATAAAAAAGGAAACCAAAGTAATTGCAATTATTATACAGCCGTCATGAGTTAAGACAAGACACATAATGAGATACAGCATGTTGATGATTAAAATTTAATGAATACGTTTTCCTTATATTTGAAGGGTATGTAAGTTCAGCTCTGTGGGATTACTTAGGGCAAAGGGGTTAGCAACACAGGCAAATTATTACCAGTCTAAGTTTGTAAGATACCCCCAACACACACCTTCTGTTTAAATTTAAGGCCCTAGTAAGATACAGAGAATTTAGCCATTTTTAGATGAAATCTTATATTAGATTTTATAGACCCATTTCATATTTTTATGCAGTTCTGAAGGAAAAAAATTGAACCTAAATTTGTGAAGAATATCTTGAGAAAATAGTTTGCCTTTCCTTTGGAATGTGCTCATTTCAAACTGAAATTTTCCAGGTTACTGGATTTCTTCTGAGGTTCCTTAGTGTTTCTTAATAATAACAAGCTGAGGTCAAGAAAAATGAAATAGCCATAAGGAAAGCTAGGGACCAAAAGCTTATGTAAATGATTGTAGCACTAGGAATCAGCACTGAGATGTTTTCAACACATCATCCCTGTGGCAACATTAATTATTCCCAAATAGTCATTTCTATTGACTTTGTTTCCCTCTCTAAATAACCAATCCCTTCTCTGCTTTTGAGTCCTCAATCTTAATACAAATGTATGATAATATGAAAATCAACAAAATCCTGCTTTAAAACAACCCATTTTTAAGTAAGGAGGTACAAAATACTATCTGAGAACATTAACTTCTTTTGTTTCACTTTATTTTGTTCCCTTAAGTAAAAGATGTACAACTGTATTTTTTCCCTCACATTTTGTTTAAGATAAAATCCCCTCTGGTTTTGAAACATACACCATATGTCAAAAATACTTGAAAACAGAGATTTAAAATGGAAACATGATACAATCACTCTAATGGTCCCAATAGGACTTGACCAATAAATATAAAGTAGTTGGGAAAAAAAAAAAAGAAGAGGGGAATGATTTGAAATTCCAGTAAGCATTGTTTTGCATTTCATCTAAGCATCTCAATCACTGTGTACACATTAAATCGTTAAATTTTATATCTCTATAGAAAGTAATTTTCTTCTCCCTCTGGAATGAGTATATCTTCTTAGGAGATCACATGGAAAGAGACAATTCCTAGAGTGCTCTGAATTCAAGCCATCTGAGACTCCTTCCCTGGTCTCTGTTATAGTGTACTGAACCCCTGCCAGGCACCATCATTATGTAGACAAATGTAGAAGTATAAAGCAAATGGGTGAACCAAATCACTTATTAACTTTAAAGTAAAGAGAGCAGCTATTTCCTTCTAATCTGAAATGCATAGTCTTGACATGTTTCTGAATCACTAAAGCAGACAATATTGCACTCATCAATATGCTCATGTATTTGTGAATTCCACAGTACTTAAAATTCTTCCTGAATTGGTCATGAATTCATGCAAGTGTGTGATGCATGAATACCATCCATTAACAAGAGACTTTGATTAGCCAAACTGTCTAATGATTTTTCTGGTGATATTGAATAAAGATATGACCTAGTAAAATGAATAACAAGGCCAAATTATAACCTAAGTGAAACAGAAAAAAAACATCATTTTTCTCATAAATTATCTGCTTTTCTAGGGCTCTCCAGACCTGCACAAAGAGAAAAAAATTAAGAGCTACACCTTGTCAATAAAATATTGGCATAGAGGTTTACCTTAGCTACTCCAAATAAAACCTATATTGCCCATGACCCATCTAATTACAGTCTTTCATTTGCCAAATATATTTAGGATTTTGTTTTATAACTGTTTCCTCATTTTGTTTTTATAATTATGCAGTGGGAGGAGCAATGTCCTTAAAAATTCCTCTCTACTCAAAATGTCAGAATGTGACCTTATTTGGAAATGAGTTTTTTGAGGATGTAATTAAGATAAGATGAGGTCATACTGGATTAGGGTAGAACCTAAATCCAATGACCAGTGACCTTTTAAGAAGAGGATAAGGTACAAAGAGAGATACTGAAAAGAAACTGCCATGCAGGGATGGAGACAGGGATTGGGAGAATGTATCTATCAGCAAAAAAATGTCAAGGATTGTTAGCAGAAGCTGTCAGAAGCTGGAAGAGAGGCATGGAATGGCTTTTTGCTCGGAGCCTTCAAAAGGAATGAACCCTGATGACATTTTGATTTCAGATTTCTGGCCTCTTGAACTGTGAAAGAATAAATTTGTTAAGTCATACAGTCCATGGCAATTTGTTACAGCAACTATAGGAAACTAATACAGACTATATTTTTCTCATTATCACTACCATCATCTGAACTAATATTTATTGAGCCTTCTGTGCCAAGATGTGTTGTATGATTTGTATAACATCTTATCTAATCCATACAATAATCTATAAAGACAAATGTGATTATTATTATTGTTCTCATTTACAGATGAGAAAACTGACACTTAAAGATGTCCAAAGCTTCAAAAAAAAAGGAGGAACTGAGACTCAAAGCCTGTTCTAATACCAAGCACTCTTCTAGTAAATCACACTCACACAATAAAAGATGATATCAGAGACTTTCATTAAAAAAAGAAAATCTGAACAGATTTACCCTAGGGTTAAAATAAATGCAACTGAAAATCCTATACCTTTTATATCTATGCCTACAATGTGGCACTATTATAGTTTATGTCTAAAATGATGAGTCAATGTACCCCTCTAATATATTTCATGAACCACAGAAGTAGACATTTTGGCTAACTTTACAAAGGAAATGAAACAAAAAGGGATATTTTGCTTAACTTTTATCAAAAGACTGTTTGCCTAATTTTATTGTATTTATGTAGCCAGTTTATTTTTTCTTTTTATCTACGGGATATGAGCAAGACATTTTACATATGGAAATCTTCTCTACCTCCTTCCCCTTTTCAGTCACCAGGATGCAACATAACACCTTTATTTCTGTGCACAGGACTGGGAACACAGCCCCCCAAAAAGCATGACACTGATTCCAACATTTTTGTTTCATTAACCTTGGAATAATCTAATGTGTGTTTCTTTGGCAGCAATTCAACCTCTCTTCAGCTGAAAGCTGCTTTTAAAGAAATAGAAGAAAAACATTTATTCAACATGCAACAAATATTTATTGAGCACCTATTGCATAAATCCCAATTTTAGGTTAGGATTATTGCCATAAACATAAAAATGTAGAAACATATGAAAAATGTAGAAACATTTCCATAAACATATGAAAAATGTAGAAATCAAATCCATGTGAAGAAAGAACATTACAGGTATTCAGAGGAAGGTGTTGAGTGAGATAATCATGAAAAGCTACCTGGAAGAAGAGCAATGAAGAGCTTCATCTACGAGGCTGTGCTCAATCTGGTCGTGTAAGATAAGGACAGAGTTGGGAGTGAAGGGATAAAAGCCTAAAAATAAGGAAATACATTTCTTGATACAGTTTCTCCTGACAGTGAAAGAACAGTGAGTCCCATAGTGTAGTGAGCATTATTATTTCAAGCTCTTTGAATGCAGGAATTTAGCCTCAGTAAACTTTGTGTCATCAGAGCCTAAAACAAAATAGTTGCTAGAAAAACAATTGTAGATATATATTTGAAGGGTCAATGTGTGGACCAATGAATAAATGCATAAGCATTATGTTGCAAAAAGGAAAGTAAACGAAGGCTCCATCTCCTTTTCACAAGTGGAAGGAGGAAGCAATAGCTGGTGTAAGGAAGGCAAAGCCAGCCTCAGCCTCAGTTCCGTGAAGAACTAATAAAGAGTGTGACTTTTCCTCACCAGTGCAACCTTGGACACTTGCTATCCAAATGAGAGCTTCTGCCTGAAACAATCCAGAGACCAGAGGGGAGTGGAGAATAAAAGCAGTTATCTGGCTGGCGAGGCCACCGAAAATACCAGGTACGGAGGAGGGTGAGTGCTGCCTTGTCTGGAAAATTGTCTGACTGTGGAAATCTGACCTGTGCAAAAAGGAAGCCTGACAGAACTTTTAAGTCAGTTTCCAAGAACAAGTCTATTTTTAGGTAACCCTTTCTTTTAGCAACAGATCTCCAAGTGCAGGAAAGTACTTAGGATTCATCACTACAAAATACACATAGATTTCTAAGGCTTATACTGTTTTTGTGATTTTTTTTTCTCCTCTGTAGATGAAACTTCCAAGGTGAGAAGAAAAAACATGAATCCAGTGTCCAATGTAATTAATGGGAGGTGGGAGAGAATAATTAGTGAGAATAAATAAGAGCCTTATCTACAGGGGAAATGCTGATGACATTGCTACACAGCCAAGCCAGAGCAATCCAGCTCATCCATGTACTTGGGGTAACCTCCAGCTCACATCAGACTCTGTGGCTGCCCACACTACAGCACTCAGATTAAAGGCACTTCCAGAGAGTTTTTGGACTGTCAGGTTCTGAAATACCTGGCAATTCGGTGAGAAATCTCATGCTAGTCCAAAGTCAGAAAAAGCATTGCTGGCTAACATGCTGGCTAAGATTGCTTTAGCCAGCACCAGGGATTCCACATTCCACAGGCAACTTGGGCTTCATAAGCAAAGGGCCTGAAGAGGGCTTGAACCCTCAGCCCGCCAGAAAGACTTCCATATGAATAACAATATACCATTCAAAATAGTGCTGTCCTAACACAAAGTTAAAACATCTAGAAAGGCAGTCCCCAGGAGCCGTGGGACTCAAGAACAAACCAGCCCCACCATTTCTCTCAAGAATGAAGACAAAGGAAGTCAGTATCCGCTGTGTGCTAGGCAGTGCATCAGTCTTCCCATGCTTTAGGCTCTTTGAGAATCAGTTTCCCCATGTGTAAAATGGAAATAGTGATGCTTCCTGTTTATTTCTCATGGTGCTTTATGAATTCTAAAGGATATTTGTAAATGTGAAAAGATCATACATATGGTCTTTGGGGGATGCCTTCTTACATTTGGACTCAAGTGAAGATGAAGGCAAGTGTCTTCCAACGAATTCTAATTCATGCCCAAGTCAGGTAGAACCACAGACTCTTTCCCATCATCATCTGTACTAACAGAAATTATAAAATCTTAAAACATCAGCTGGTATAAGGATGGATTCAATTCACCATTATAAACATGCATATATATTGAAAAGGGTGAATATAGGATTGGAGAATAGTTTGTAGCTATTTTCTTCCTTCTTTCTTTTTTCCTTTCACCTTTACTTTCTTCTATTTTCCCTCCTTGTAACCACCTTAATTATAACCACCTAGGAGTGTCTTGAACCAATCCCTGTCTCAATACCAATCCACAGTAAACAAAACTCTTTGAGCAGTGATGATAATCCTGTCCTTTGATGAGCTCCTACAAGCCAAGCACAATGCCATATACATACATTCCCTCATTTAACCCCCCTCTCATCAACTTTGTGAGGTAGTCATTGTTTTCCCTATTTATAGATAAGGAAAGTGAGACAAAGACCAAGGAACTTGTCTAACATTACAAGCTACAATATGCCACAACAGGATTTTGAATCGAGGGCTATGTGCCTAAAACCCTGGGCCTTTGTTCATCACACCACAGAACCTCCAAGATCCTTGTTCTACCATTGCATAGCTAAGCTTATGTTTCTATGTTGACAGATGCCAGATGACCTATCAAGAATAATGGTGACTGTATTGGACTGTATCAATTCTTCCTTCAGAGCTCTCAGGGCTGGTTTCTGAGTGGTGACTTCTAAAGCTACACTCGTGTCCTCAACACAAAGAGCACGTATATGAGCACAAGCAAGGAGCAGCACCCCAGCCCCAGTTGTGCACTCTAACTAAATCATGTTTCCTCCCTGTGCTTTCTAAATTGAACAGGGATTGCACATCAGTTGTTCCTTCCTGTTCTAGAATCCTCTTTGTGGAGAGTCTGAGGAAATGGCTAAAGCTGAAGGAAGAAGAAGAAACACAAGAGCAACAGAGATGAGCATTTATGGAAAGCAACAAAATCTGTTTGGAAAGGAATGTGGGTTACTTTATCACATGCATAATGGGTTGGTTCATGTGTGCTGAGCAATTCGTGTTTCAAATGAGTTCCAGCACCTCCCATGTTGCTACCTTCCTGAGACTATGCCTGAAAAAATTCTCAATGGCTTGCATGGATCTTTTATGGCCCCAATTAGTCAATTGTCAACCCTTTTTTGCCCATCCAATATGGTGGCTTCCATATAAGCCACCCATTACAAGAATAATGAAGCCACACTTGATCTCAACCTTCCTACTCTTTCTTTTGGGGAGGAGGGACACAAGGGATTGAACTCAGGGGCACTCAACCACTGAACCACATCCCCAACCCTATTTTGTATTTCATTTAGAGACAAGGTCTCACTGAGTTGCTAAGCACCTCGCCATTGATGTGCTGAGAGCTGGCTTTGAACTCGCGATCTTCCTGCCTCAGCCTCCTGAGCTCGTGGGATTACAGGTGTGTGCCACTGCCCCCAGCCAGTCTTTCTACTCTCTTTAGCCCTGTGTTATCCAAAATAAATTAACCTATTGGAGTTTAAGTTTTCTTGCCTGAGAAATGGGTACAATGTTACCTGTAATGATTACTTCTCTGGATTACTGTGAAGGTTTTTAAGAACTTTAAAGGGGCTCTTATATGAGGCATTATTATTACTTGAAGTAACGAAAGCTTTTAATAAGTCTGTAGGCATCCCAAATTTATCACTTTACTTCCTATATATTGTCAATTCCAAAAGAACAAGACACTCTTAGCCATATATACTTTCCAAAATGATTGTATCCATCCTTATATTTTGAATCAAAGTGAGCCAAACAAAAGGCATAAATAAATAACCAAGAAGATTGTCTACTTGACTAATATATGGTTCCAAAAAATTATTTTGCTTCTAAGTTTAAATAATTTTTCCCTAAACATATGGCTTTCTAGAAAAGGACAAGAAATTGCTGCTTTTAAATCAAATTTCATGATCAAATACTAGATTCATGTGACATCTGAAACAACTGTATCTAATGAGGAAATTTACAATAATTTGCTTTAATATTTGAAAAAAATCCAGAACCACATGATACTCTTCTGAGTATGGGCCACAAACATTCAAGATCTATCCCCAAAAGACCTAGTTAACCAAAACGTTGCCATAAAAGATGAAGCTTATGTTCATAAGACACAATGATTGCAAATGAGCTATACATTTCAAGCCTAATTACTTATTTGTTGAAATAATATATGTTAATAGTGTGAAATTGCCATATTCATAAAATTGATGTCATATTGCTCTGCGTTTCTAAGTCAAATCTTAAATATAGCTCCAAGTCTCTACTCTCTACCATGGAGAGTATAGGTTGAGTATAGTATAGGTTGAGTATAGTATACTCAACTTCTGTTATTACTAATGCTCTCTCTCCAATTTCTCAATAGGATTAGGGAAGAATATGGGGCATTTGTGGTATCAGAAAATAAGGGCAGGGCTTCAAACCTTCACCCATGAACATCAACACTGAGGCATCACTGCCCAAGACCATGGAAAGGAGCTAAAGATAGTAGGTTTTCCTTCACTGGTGCCATGTGAGGGCTCTCAGACTTCCCCTCACAAAAGCCATAGCACTTAGAGGTTAAAATCATGCACAGTTGACCCACTGGCCAAAATCAAGGTATACTCCTGGGAAAGCCTGGCCACTAGGGATCCTGCTTGGGAGGAGAGAAAGACCACTTACTGCTCACCAATGCCATGCAAACATAAGTGCCTGCCCCTGGTTAAATTACTTCTCCCTTCATCTCTTGGAGCCTATCTTCTTCTAGGACTACCCAACTTCACTACCTAGAAAAGTCTTGACCTCTGCAATATAAGATTCAGTTGGTTGACATCCTTCCTTGAATCTTCTCCAACAATGATATGAAATAGAAAGTAATATTACTATCAACTACCTGTCATATATGCAGATCACCTACCCTGGAGCCTGATACATAAAAGGGCAGTTGAAAAATCCATTCCAGCAACCACCAAAGTTTCAGGCAACTATGTGTTTTCAGTGCTAGGAATAGTAATCTCATGGGATAAACAAATAATAATTATAATTGAGGTAATGGTAACAATAATCAAAAGCCTATAAAATTCAGACTCCAGCCAATCAGCAGAGGCTGACCCTGGCTTTGAGTCCCAGAAGTCTCCTCCTCTAGAGGCAAGTCATAACTGCTGAGTTGCTGGAATGTAGGGAGGCTTTGGAAAGGGTGAGGGAGGGCAATGGGGAGCATCCTAGGAGCTAGGACTGCACAATACAAACACTTCAATGCTGAAGTAACTGTAGAGCCATACTTGTGTACACCAGCTGGCTACCGATGCTTACTACAAAACAAAATATCATCGTAATGTCAGAGGACACTCAGGGTGCTCAGAACACAGAGGTGGTACAGAAGATTTTGGTCTGAAACCTTGCCCACTAAACAAGTTCAAAGAGGGCACTCAGGGAAATGGAAAAGCTTAGGCAAAGGCACAGAAGATAAGGAGAACAATAGTTCTAACTTCTAAGAAACAGAGAGTGTTCAGCAGTACTATCATTATTATCCATAGACAAATTCTAACCCTTAACTAAGTTAATGGCTATGTGGATTTTCCAAAAATTCAGACTGATCCTATTGTTGAGACATTAGGCTCTGCTCTTACCTGAACACCTAAATCCCAACATCTGTGACCTGCAGCCTTGATCCTATCACAAATCTCACCTCTAGGTAAGTTCCCTGTTAACCCCACTCAGGCAGGCACACAGACCCCTCTCCTTCAATTGCTCAACTCAGAGCAGCTTTCACATATGCAAAAACAAGTAAGTCTTTCCCAGTCAGCTTGATAGAAAGTAGCTGCAGATGAGCTGGTCTCAAGGAAAAGTGACTCCAGGGCTTCCATCCTAGAGAAACTGTCCACTGTGACCCTGTGACTGGAAGGCCACTTATCCATCAGTCATCAGGCAACCAGCTGGCAGGAAGGAAAGAGGGTATGAGAGCACCACCATTTGGATCAATGTGACTGCTGATCAATGTGGCCAGAAAGTGAGCATCAGAATGTGGGAACATCACTCAATTTGGACAACTTGGTTCACCTTTGAAGAGCGACATCAAATGGGAATTCAGGTTAGTTATGAAGATGCCATAGAGTGAATCAAATTGGCATTTTTCTGGTTGAAACCAATAGACACACCCACCTCCAACAAATCTCCTCTATTCTTTTTGACCAATTTGGACCTTTCCATGAAATATTTAATTGACTTGGTTACCAAATTTTAAAATGAAAAAATTTAGTATTAAGGTTAAAGATATGCTATATAACTGAGAATAACCATTGAGAATGTCTGATCAAAACTTTTTCATTTATATAGAATCTAGACTGAAGCCCTGAAAAGTGGAGTGATTAACTCAGAATCACAAAGCTCTTCAGCAACACAGCCAGATGAAAACTGAAGCCTTTGGTCTCTAAGTATGGTGACCTTTTACATAGTCCCAAGGTGACTTCACTGGGTGTTTGTCCACAAGCCTAAAGAGGTATCCTTTCGGCAAGGTGGAGACAACCTTGCCATCACCAAGAGACCTAGAGTGAGGCTCTCCCTCCCGGGCAAGCGCAGTGCCAGTCAAATCGCAGAGCACCAGGAGACACTGGACAAACCATAGAACAGGTGCCCTAAGCCTTAGTAAGGACACCAACAGGACCTCTGGGAGCCAGCATTTAATTTTCATTTCAACATTATTTTCCACAACAGTTTTGTTATAAGTACACAAAAAAAGGCACCCAGAGATGGCTTGATCAAAGATTGCTGAAACAAAAGGAGACGCTTCCAAGCTCATCTTCGCCCTGGGTACAGAGAGAAGCCACTAGGCGGTCCGCTGCCGGGACTCTGTGCGTGGGTTTGGACTCCTGCAGAGCAAAGTCTGATCCATTCATGGCAGCTTCCTCCTGCTGTGTCACGTGGTAACGCCTAGGGGGCGCTCTCGGCGTGCTTGGTAGCCTCGGAGCACAGCCGCTCCCGGCAAAACTACCGAAATGAGAGCAGAGGGTTTTTCTCTTTTTAATTTACTTCAACATTTGGGGGAAAAGGATAGACATGATTCTTAAGGGAACTTACAAAAACCGTCCTGCTTCTAAGGCACAGAAATATTTTTTAAACATATTTTTGGATGACCTCTCCCCTGCCTCCCTACAAAATCAAACATTTTTTAAAAATCTGCCCAAAATGTCGAGTATGTTTCTATCCCTTTCTATAGCATATGGCAAGCTTTAATGGTAACAGAATAGCAGGCCTCCTGATTAAAATGGCTGGTTGGAACGATCTACTTTTATTCCTTCTCTAACTTGCCCCATAACATAACGACCAGCTTTAAATCCATCAGAGTAGAGTAGAGTGTGACTACAAAGGTTCAGACATGGAAATCCAGTAAATTTTATCTGCTCTTCAGCCGAGGGAGGCTCCCAAGCAGAGCACAGCCCTGCGGAGTTTAGATGATCAATTCCTCAGTTCCAATCATTATCCAGGGCAGGGACTTGTATCTACCTCCATCTCACATTCGTTTCCCAAATGCTTTCCTAATGAATGGGCAGAGTAGACTGAGGCTTCTGGAAGATTAGGTGGAGAACTCAGACACTGTCATGTCTAGGAAGAACAAAATCATAATGTAAAACCAAGATCATAAGAAACCTAAGTCATTTTTTAAAGATATCTAGGATACCAAATTTTTAAAGCCAATTCTCTAGGTACGATACAGGACTAATAAACCTATGTTAGTCCTAAAAGTAAAATGTCTCTATGTGCAAATATGTGTACCCACATAGAGATATATATCCTTACACATTCAGAGAGGTCAGGGTTTTTTTTTTTTTTACGTGTATGTTTGCATATGTGAACAATTCTATGGAAGATTATCTTGCACACAAAGCAAACGGCCCTGCCCCCATTGTGAAAGAAGCAGATCCCCCGAGATTAGGGAAGAAGGAATTGCTTATGGTCAGCAGAGGCCCGGAGAACAATGGAGACCCCAGCTAAAGGCACAGCAGCAGCCTGCTAGGATGGGTGGGGGGCTGGCCACATGGCCTTCGCAAACTAGATGGCATTGTCAGTGTCACCAGAAGTGACTTTTATAAAAAGGGCTCAAATTAGCAATTGTTATGATTAGCAGGTGGTTTAAGAGATATGAGGCCCATGAAGTGACTTGGGTTGTGGGGGAGGGTGGGGTGGACACCAGAAAGCATTTCAATTTTTCCTATAGCACAAAACAGGCTTAGAAGCATTGCCTACTTGAATGTAAGGATTGTAGATTCATGTAAGAAAAAATAACGGAGATGTCTAAGATGCAAATTAGCTTCCAAGAGAAGAAAATGAAAATTTCCAGTTCTTTAAAGTAATCTTAAGTTTTCGTCATACACAATTATTGCAGATGAATTTTGGTAAAAGTAAAATATTAAATGCTTTTTTAATTACAATATACCAAAAAACAAACAAACAAACAAAAAAACTCTAGTTTTTTAAATGCCAGTCTTATGCAGTTGGTCCTATTTAGTACTTATCTAGAAGATATTTTAGACAATTTTGCAAAATTCAATAAATTACCTCTTCTTAACTTAGTAATTATTTACTTCTCAGTTTCTCATAAAGTTCCTCACAAAATTGATTCTTTCTTATGTAGATACAAGTTATGTTTTCCATATCTTGCTTCTCTACCTATGACCCTCATAAGCAAACACTTCACAGGCTACTTTTTAAATTTTTTCTTTTTAAAAGTATTTGATATTACATTCTCAAAAGTGACTGACTTTCCTAGAAAAATGCTCCTAGGAATATGCAGAACAGAACTGTGAGAATGGCCTACCTGCCTCCCTTCCTGACATTGCCATCAGTTGTAGTCCCTATGTAGATTCATGTTCAGGTAAAGTTTTTGGACAAATGGCCAGGATTTCTCTGTGTGCAGTTGCCAAAAGAAGACTGGACCAGAAATATTTACTCATGTTCTGTAGGTCATCTTTCCATAGCTTGTCAGCTCAGAGATGGCAGTCACTTTATGCAAATGGATAGAAATCCCCATTGCAACAAAACTCATTCTGCTATATGCCAGAGGAGGAGCTGGAGGATAGGTTTGTGTAAGGCTGCTTTGGTGTGGAATTTCATACAACTTCATAGGACCAAAAAATAAAAAAATAAAAAACAGAAACTAAACTATTCAAGCTAGAGGACCTAGCATCAACTCAGATTGGAGTCTGTCAAGTTTGATGATTTTATTGCACTGAAGATGTAATGGGATCCCTGCCCAGATAATGGGGAGAATGAAGCAACTGCTTGGCAAAATCAAGTACAAAAAAATCATACCATGTACAATGTTACTAAATTATATTGGTATTTTGCAAAACCTAAATACAATAACAAGATTACCATGGCTCTCTCTTATTTTTTTCAAAGAAAACTTGACCAGTATAATCCTATCTTTGAATTCAAATGATTTAGACACATACCTTACCAAGCGAAATCCCAGTAATCCAATACCTGTGATTTGGAACACTTCCTTAAGTGTCTGACGAACCACTCCTATTTTGTGTGTATCATAATGTTATGCAAATGCCTCTAGGAATTAAATAATTCATTATAAATAAATTTACAAATAAATGAGCTAGAGGTTATTTTCACAAACCATATTGGAAAATCTGCTTTATCCATTTATAGCTTCACCTCACTTACTATGGATGAAGCTATGGATCCATAGTACGCCTACTATGGATCACCATAGAGATTCATCACATTTCTGACTCATTTTAGCAGATTTTGTAGGCAATCTACATCATTTACATAAAACACATGTGGTAGCTTGTCTTTTCTCTACAGCTATTCTGGTTAGTTGAAATTCACCGCAGAACAACTTTGTTTCCTCTTGACTGATTCATTAAGTTGGGTAGCCAAAGGACTACCAGTTCTGTTTTTCACCCTAAATCATCTTATCAGTAATGAGGGAAAGCTTGCAATAATGAAGTGGACCATCTAGCTCCTGGCACTGCCAGACCAAAAAAGCTTTGTCCCCAGGGTTATGGGGGAGATTATCAGCACACAAACCTGGTCTCAGTGATGAGCATGGTGTTGTGTCTAATATTTGTCCCCAACCTCTATTGTATTGATTCCCATCCAAATGGTCAAACCTGAACAAGCCTTTTAAAACATGAAATAATAGGCTGCTTGTATCCCGCAGGAAACCAGACCATTCAGCCACAATTGGAGCCATTTTCCAGCAAAGTTGATGCATTTGTACCTCACCTGACTGAACAGAAATTAACCCCCATTCACCATACTGACCCTATATAACCCACTCATCTTGCTGCACTTGAACATATTTATTTTGATATGTTATTCACATATTGTTGCTATGCACTTATGTATTTAAGCTATCGCATGCAAGCAAGCAAAAGAGACCCAGTTATTTGTCCTTTTCATTAGTACTGTGTTGTGAGATGAATGTAACACAGGTTTCAGATAAGTGAGTCTCTCTCATTACTGAAATAAAGAGGAGTAATGTCTTTGATTGAATTACTCAAGCTGTAAAGGTAAATTGAGACATTCCAGTAGAAAAAGTCCAAATGCCTGGTGATTTTGTTGTTTATTTAAATGCACACACAGATATTGGGGAAAGATGCAAGCATGAATGCTTCTTTCCAAGATGTGTCCACAAATGTTTGCACAATATAATTACAGATTTAAAATAGATTAAGCCCAAGAGTTTTCTAGGTCTATATGCTTTTAGCATCAAAGAGCTGTAAGTAAAAGTATGCTTGCTTAAATGAAGGACAAACTTTCTAGATTATATGCTTTTATAATATTATATGCGTGTATTACTTTTATAATTACAGTTTTTAAATAAAATTGGTACATAGTCCAAAAATTAAGCAAATACATTGATAAGAATGATATTGCTATTATTCTGCCAGTCATCTAAGCCTGCACTAGGGATTCAAAAATAGTTATCCTGGCTTGGCTTCATTGCAATATTTGACTACAACCACAAGATCCAGTCAGTACCATGGACAGGGAAGGCACTAAATTAATATCTAAGGAATGAAAATAGTACTTAATTCAAACGGACACATGAAGAAAGAAAGGAAGGTTGGGGTTGTGGCTCAGTGGTAGAGCACTTGCCTAGCATGTGTGAGGCACTGGGTTCGACTCTCAGCACCACATATAAATAAATGAATAAAATAAAGGTCCATCAACATCTAAAAAATATTTTAAAAAGAAAGAAAGAAAGGAGTATTTTACAGCTAAGAAACACAACGACAAACATCTCTGACTTCCCAGGGTTGTTTATTACAGTAAGGACTTCTACTTTCATTAAAATTATAAGTCTCTGAAAGCTTTGTTGTGTTGTATTCCTCCCTAAATTTTTTAAAAATATTGTAAATTTAAAATATATATTATTTTAATCATGGCAAAAAATTTTGTTTCAACAATGTAGCCTTGAGAATATCTCTAAAAGCAATAAAACAATTTATGAATTTGGTAAGGAGTCTTTCTTGGGGCTAATCTTAACTGATATTTGATCTTCACATATATAATACACACATAGTATAGCCATATGCATATGTTAATATTCTTAAGGATATATTTGTTTACTAAAGAAAAGCCTATGACTGATTACTAATATTTACATATGAAAACATTGACCAGCTTTCATTCTTTCTATGAAATGAATAGCAAAATAATTTTAACAGATTTTTAGAAATTCAAAAATTTTATGGTTTATTTCAGATATAAAACTCCCCCCAAAATTTAATTCACACTTTCATTGAGCAAACTATTAAAAATCTTATATATAAGGTAATCAAATAAACACCAGGAGTCTCAAGCAAGAATTACATATGACCACTGTTTTCAAGGAACTGAGAATCTAATGAAAATTAGATATGAGAAGGGAAAGGAAAAGAAATGCTCTTATGTTCACTGCATGGTATTTGCCAAACACTGAGCTATGAACTGTGCCTGTATTGTTTTCTCATAGATTTTAATGCAGTCATATCTACCTATAAGGAAAGGATGACTCAAGGTGAAGTGCTTTTTCCAGATCACTCAGCTAGTAAATGGTAGAAACAGAATTAGGAGAAACACTAGACGCGACATGGGGGAGGTGGGGGGCAGGAAAGGGGAATGGGTATAGTAAAGATGGTTGATATAAATATATATAAATATATATATATATATATATATATATATACTGTTCATTGAAAGTGCATATAAAGATGTTTAATATGAAGAATGTAATCTGCTTATAATTTTGTGCAAAGTTAGAAAAATTATGATTGTAACAATTTTTTTCTATTTGCCTCAACAAATGTTTTCAGTGAATAGTGTGTACAGCTTCTGATGATTTGTTTTTTTCTGTTATGTTTGCCAACATGTATTAAAATGCAACTTTTGGGAAAAAAAATAAAATAATTAAAAAAAAAAAAAAAGAAACAGAATTAGGCCCAGGTCTTTCTGATTCCAAAGCCCACACTCCTGTTTCACTACTCAAGCCTGCCCCAGAAAACTAAGTGAACAATTCTGAAAGCCAAAATACCAGAAGACTTCACAAAGCAAGTAACATTTCAGCCCATATTATTTTGCCGATCATTTTGAGATAGTTCCAAGCAATGCTTATTTCTTGGGATAATTTACATATTTGCAACATTTTAATGACCCAATGTTTGTAATTGCTTTCTTGATTTCTCTTGCAAAAACAAGAAATTTGTGACAAGAATAATCCAAGACAAGACATAATATTCAAGTCTTTTATGTTTACATTTTTGGGAACAACTCTAATAGAAAAGCTCTACTAACTATGTTAGCCAAAGCTATCAAAATTAATTTGCAAATCCAGTGCACAAAAATCTGATGATAGAGATTTGCCTAGGGCTACTGTGTCAACTAATGACAGCAGCTTTAATTTAAAATATGTTGTGGGTAATAGACCAAGTGGATAATCCACTTGTGGATAATTGAGAGTATATCTGTGCCCACATTTTAAGATCTAGGTATTTCATAGAGGTCCTATAACACAACATGTCATAAAATAACCTGTTCCCAATGCAGTAGTATCCATTAAAATCAATAGGGTTTTGCAAGCCATGCATATGATAGATAGTATGAAATGTAATTAGTATTGGAAAATTGCTGTAAAATCTCAGACTCTTTGTACTTAAATGACCAAGATGTTTTCCACTGGGGCTCCTTTTTTAGAGCAAGCTGGTGAATAGATTCTGAAGGATTAAATAATAGGTGTCATGCTGATTTTTAAGCAAATGAAGCCTGTCGTTTCCCTGCAAAAGAACACAAAAATTTATCCTTACAACAAAACACTACAGTTGATGGCACTTTCTGAAATGAGGTGAAAAGCAGTATTTAACAGCCCTTGGGCTGAAATTTTTGTATCCTATATCTGACCTGCTGGGAATAAATTATCTGAGGCTGACATCCCTTAGGCTAAGGGTTTATAATGGAAAACAACCCCAAAAAGCCTTAAATATGAAATAATACCATGTGCCATCATAATTTAAGTTCTCTGTTCTAAGTAGAGATATTCACACTGTGCCACACAGACACACATACCCTGGATCCAAGAGATGTTTGGAGAAAGAGATAGAGAATAAATATACTTTTTCTTTCTTTCTTTTTAACCTTATCTGTGCATTCCTGGGTCACACAAGCATTGTGCTGACTCTGGATGAAAACACCCCTTTGATGGAGGATACATGCTGAAAGGGAGAATTCTGAATTATGTTCTCTAAATTATCTAAGGCTTGGAGAGCAAGTATTGATTTTAAAAATGACTGAGCCAGACCTCGTACTGCAGAGCCCCCTTCCTCCCTCCCTCCTCACCCCCTCCCTGCCTGTGCCCCAAAGCACAAGAGATCTCGGGCACTGTGCAGCCGCCACAAGGCTCTGAGCTGGCATTGTTTCAAAAAATCAGAAAGTCATCCATCAACCAGAGTCATTGGAATAAGTACATGGTAGCTAAAGATACATTTTATCTGTTCACAGGCTCCGACTCAATGAGCTACGAGGAGAATTAGAATGATATTGGACCGATTAACTAATGCATTCTGGAAACCATGAACTGTTAAGATGTTTACTTTGCTGCCTCATATAAAAGAATGAGAAGTTTATCTGCATAGTTAAGTGTTCTGTTTGCTCCAGCCATAAATAACAGAGGAGCTTCTCAGATTCAGACCTCTTTTATGGAGGCAGATTGAGAATCGGAATTTGTTCTGTAATTGCTTCCCATACTTTGCAAACAATTCAGGCACAGCATGAACTGCACGGTTGTGGGTGTGTGTGTGTGTGTGTGTGTGTGTGTGTGCGCGCGCGCCTGCGGGAGCACACATTCACCTGGTTGTGTGTGCTTCCCTTGGAACCATTACTAGACATTAATTTTATGTGGAAAATGAAGGTCGAGGTATTAGTATCCATGTATCAAGAACATCACTTATGTTTTATTTAGTCAGTAGTGGTGAGGAGCATAATGAACACATCACAAATTACGTCAGGTAACACTAGGGTTGTTTTTTATATCCTTCTTAGGAGACTTCTTTTGTCTCTGAAAAATTAACAGGGGACCATGAAATGATATTTACACTCATTTTACATGATTACAATTCCAAAACTACTTGAGATGATAAAATGTCAAGTCCTTATCTTCAAACATCAAACAAAATGCAGATGTTTTAATTAGTAAATGAATTCTCAAGTCTAGTGCATCTTTTAGGAGATACCAATTTGGTTGGGGTTGTGGCTCAGTGGTAGAGCGCTTGCCTAGCATGCACGAGGCACTGGGCTGGATCCTCAGCATCACATAAAAAGAAACAAAATAAAATAAAGATACTGTGTACATTTACAACTAAAAATATTTTTTAAAACAAGGAGATTCCAATTTGAGCAATATATCATTTAGAGTAAGTAGTAGGGTTTCTCAACCTAAACACTATTGACATTTTGTATCAGCTAATTTGTGGAGCTATCCTGTACATTGTAGGATGTTTAGCAGCACAACTGGCCTTACATGCCAAGAACACCCCTTCACCAAGTTGTGACAACCAAAAGTGTCTCTAGACATTACCAGATAACCTCTGGGGAGAAAAAAATCTACTATTGGAAAATCACTGATTTTTAAAAAAACATATTTTTAAAATATATTTTAGGAAAAATTTTGAGTGTTTTTCAGAATGAAAGTATCACAAGCACAACACTTTCATGTTTCTCTGAGCTAATGAGGGCCCCTGACCATGGTATACAGAAAAACAATAGCCCAGAGAAAGGCCCAGGAACTGCGAAGCTTTTTTCATGCATCATTTTCTAATTCTCAAAATGGAATTTTCTAAGATATTTATAGTATTGTCATTGAAATTTGGAGTAAGAAAAGCTCCATAGACTCTTGAGTCTATCTTTTTTTTTATGGTGATTTTTTTTTTTTTAATTATCCCACTCCTTGACTTGCCGTGACTTAAAACATTGCACTGGAATTCCTTTCATAGAAACTCTCCTATTTATTTTTTCTTTGACTTTTTGAAGGATATGCAATTGAGTGATGGCACTGATTTCATTACCAATTCCCTCTGAAAAAGGGCAATTTTACTAGGTCAAGGTTGAAACACCAAGTCATGGGATAAAAAGAAACCTAATCTACCTCTAAATCACTCTGCAACTTAGGAGTTATTATGTTGGAGACAAGTCTGCACAGAGCCAGAGTCAAGTCTAGGGTTATCCAGTGACTTTGGGCAGTAGATTTAGCCAAATAGATAATTCAACACTCTCTCTCTCTTGCCAAAGTGGCAGAGAGTTGTTTATATGATATAGGTTAGACAACACTGCAGGAAATTCTAAACCCCATATGACTGAAAAGGAAAATTCAGTGGATGATATTTTACAAACAATTTTCTTTTCTATTTAATACTTGTGTTTTATTCTGGTACCCCTAATGTGCAGACATATAGCAAAGGGATTCTATTGAAAAGAAGTCAGAGAACTGAGTTAACATAAGGAAATCAGCTAGTAGCTGCAGATGTACCTAGAGTATCTAATATAACAACATGAACTGTGAGCATCAAGGAGCTTTTCCATGCTAGGGATATTTTGAGGAACTAAGTTTTCCTCACAAAACATTTAGAAAATAATAGTGTACATTTTAGTATAAGTTGTCTATGTCTGATATAACTATAAAGTTAAAATCTAATGTTCCTTTTTTTCTATACCACCTTAGGCTTTGGGCTTCAAGTTATCACTTCTGAAAGCAATGGGAATGTGGGCCTCAGCTTATGGCTTGGGTACAGTGACAACTCAGATGTGATTGTGGAGAATCTGTGCATAAGAGAATGCATGGTGATCCTCTGAGAACTCAGAACTATCATTAGATAACCTGGGATCCAGTCTCTGCTCTACTAGATACCAATTAAGTGGTCTTAATCAGTCACTAGACTTCTTTATGCCTCAGTTTCCTCATTAGCCAAGTAGGCACATATGTCCCTGATTGGCACTTTCTAGAGTTTCAGATGAAAATATGGATGTTAAAAACCCTCAATAAAGTTCAGTGTTATATAAAGCTAGTTAGGATGCACTGTATACTGGAAAATTGCTAAGAGAATAGATTTTAAATATGCTTAACAAGAAAAAAGTAACTAGGTGAAATAATAGGTATGTTAATGCTTGATTTGATCATTCAGTGACATACACAAATATCAAAACATCATATTGTACACAGTTAAGTAAATACAATTTTCTTCATTTGTTAATAAATAAATAACAAGTTAAGGTACAGATTGAATAAAAATATAAAATAAATTTAAAATTAAAAGTTAGATTTTATTATTGTGATGACATAGAAAATAGCATTTAATCTCCAAGACAGCATGTTTTTGGTTGTGAGAAATGAAACTCAAAGTAACTTTGGCAAAATAATAATGTTTTCTTAAAAAGGAATTCATTAAAAAGGATAATGGAGGAACCCATGATCAATGTAGGAACCAGGAAGATCCCAACAGGAAACAGCACACCCAATAGAAGATAGTTCAAGGAGAGCTTTTGCAAAGAAACAAATAATAAAGGTATAGGCAGGATGTGAGAAACTAAAAGGGACAGGACAGGATCTTGGCCAACAGCAGAGGAGTCACCAGAGAGATAAGAAGTAAAGATCCCAGAGCCTGAAGGAGAGAGCAATGCATATCTAGTCGCCTTCTTTCAAGGACACAAAAATCCTGAGAGGACAAGGAGGAAGCAGGAACAAAATTCCCTGACCCCACTCTCTCCTCTTATTCTCAGATCTCTGACCCCCAACCAGAAGCCAAGGGCACAGAAAGTTCTGTGGGGCAAAGAGGAGGGCAGAAAAGGGGGAAGAGTCAACCTGAAAAACAAACAGGGTGCCAGTACAGAGAAGATGGCAGTGGACTCAAGGAATAATTAGAACCAGAGACTCAGAGCCGGCAGGAGAAAGTATGCACATAGCCTCCGAGTATCTCTCCCAGGTCAGGTATTAAATATTGATGAGGTTTGAACATGTGTCTGCAATATTTTTGATACTCCTCATTCCAGGATATCATGCTTAATTCTTCTCTTGAGAGTAGATTGGATTTAGTGACTTGCTTCTAATGCATAAAATAAGAGATTATTTGTAATTTGACAGTGGAGAGACCTGGCAGATACTATCTAAGGTAATGATCAAGACTGTCATTACCAATGAAAAGTCATGCTGCTAGTATGCGCCCCGACAGGAGGTAGTGAGAAGGGCATTTCACCTCTGTGGGGTTCTACCAAAATTGTAACCCCAGTCAAGTTAGGAGGAACATCTCCAGCAAACCCAAAGCATGAGGCATTCTACAAAATACCTGGCCAATACTCTTCAAAAATATCAAGATTGTAAAAGATGAGGAAAAATTGTAAAAGCTGTCAGAGATTGGAGAGGACTAAGGACAATTGGTGACACAATGCATTGTGGTAAGCTAGCCTGCATTCCAGAACAGAAAACACTGGATAAGTTGGAAGAATCAGAAATTGAATTAATGTTAATTAATATCTCAATTTCTTAGGTTTGAATAAATGTATAATGGTTATGAAAGATGTTGATATTAGAAGAAACAGTGAAAGGCACTCTTTATTCAAAATTTAGAAAAAAAATTAAAAAGAGCATCAGGACATTATCTTATTTGTGTTCTGCCCCACAGTCTGCTGTTCTTTCCCTCTTTCTCCTCTCTCTCTCTCTCATTCTCTCTCTCTCTCTCTCTCTCTCTTCCTGCCCCCAAATTGCTCAGAAGGGATTTACTATGAACCATCCAATGACTAATCAGCTGGAGAAACCCATTGTACAGACAGGATATCACTGCGATATGATATGTAGATGAGATAGAAGGGACACTTCCCAGGGAAGGGAAACGGGCATTTCAACAGCTGCTCACAACATGAGACACATGCAAAAGGAACATTTCTTTACATTCCTTTAGCTTGATCCAGTGACCACACTCCTGCAAAGCTTACATAGCCAAAATAGCAAGAGACTAAGAGCTGTTAAAATTTCTTGCTGATGAGTTATTGGGGAGAGGTTGGGCCATAATCCCAAACATTGAAATCCCAAAAGATGAAAATCCCTAAAGTCTAAGATTCTGAAAGATCAAAATCCCCAAAACAGAATTCTGGGAAAGTTTCTTTGAAAATTTTTTTTAAAAAAGATATTTATTTACCTTTTTAAAAAGGATTTATTCGAGGAACAAAAACACAATGGAATATATCATGCGCCACTTTACACAATAAAATAGATAACTACAACATACATACATATTTTTAAAAGCATAAACACTCAGGTATACTAATGACAACCACATGGGTTTAACAGTTATATGCAGACAAACTTTATTCATAAAAATAGGTCATAAAATGAAATATAAAATATTATTGGTTATTGTGTTCACCAACCTTTATAACTTTAGGCATCTGAAATACTGAGGACAATTTAAGTCTTTTGATGAAATTAATAAAAAAAAGTTCACCTGCTAGCTGGAGTCCCTAGGATGCTGGTAATTTGCCTTGGTCTGAGTTCAAAGGCCTCAAAGACAGAAGTTGAGGGTATAACTTTCAGTCTGAGGGCAAAAGTCTGAGGATGTGGGGTGGGTGGTGGGAGCAGTGGGTACAAGTCCTGGAGTCCAGAGGCTGAAGAGCCTGGAGTTCTGGTGTCCACTGCAGTAGAGAGAGGCTCTCAGAGGGAGGCCAATTCACCTTCTGCATTTGTCCTCTCCCAGCCCCATGCCAGCGTACATCATCCCCATCTGGTCCACTCAAACTCACACCAAAATAATGCTTTAACAGGTTTCCTGATATCTGTTCCACTTAATGTGACACAACTATATCACATACAGCTGAATACACACTAATCCCTTCCCCAGAATTCAGCTTTCTACCTCCTTATATAGTCTTCTTTCAGTAGAAATTGAACTTTTCAGGATTTTGACTTCCAGGGTTTCCACATTAGGGATTTAATCATTTGGGATTGAAACTTGGGGGTTTTAGACATTCAGCAATTTTGATCTTTGGAGATTTCAAATCTGGGATTATGGCATTTGGGATTGTGTCTTTTAGGATTACGATTGGCATCAGCTAAAGGAACAACCGCAACTGAGTATATAGACATGAATTTAGAATATAATATTCCATTTGTTTTCTTAGCTTGTGATGGTAAAGTAATTCTTTGCTATAAATATTCTCTTTCATAAGTTCTGTAAATAAGAGAATATTGTAATCATGAGCCAATAAGAGGGCTGGGGTTGTGGCTCAGTGGTAGAGCACTTGCCTGGCATGTGTGAGGCACTGCGTTCGATCCTCAGCACCACATAAAAAATAAATAAAAAATAAAGGTGCACCAACAACTAAAAAAAATTTTTTAAACAAAAAAGTAAAAATAAATAAAAATTTAAAAAAGAGTCAATATGAGCAGTTAAATTACCTTATCATCTATAAGATGAAACTGAATTTCATCACTACAACAGGCATCTCCTGAAACTACAATAACATAGTAGAGTTGTTACTGCTACAACTAACAGAACCACAAGAAATAGTGTGAATAAGAAGAAAATATTTTTACCTTAATAATAGATCAGTCAGATGAAGGGTGGGATCCAGTTCTTCTTATCAGCAACTCTATCAACTTCAGCTTCTTCCCTGGGGGAGCTTGACTCATGGCCTCTGATGGCCACCAGAAGCAGTCTGTTTCATTGGGTCCATGCAAGGAAAAGACAAAAGCCTTTCCCACTCCTGGAAAATAAAATTTTTTCTTAACTTTTTTGAGCTGTCTTAGATTATATGTTCATCTTCAGATCAATAATAGTTACTAAGTGGAACATCATTCCTGAGTTGAGTTTGTCTTAGGTTCTAAACCAATGACTAGGATAGAGAAAAGGAGCACCATGTTTGATCTACATCAGGATTCCTGCATGGTGCTACAGCAAGCTGTTCCACAGTGGATACATCTGAATACCGGTGGCATGAGAGGGAGCAAGCACCTGTCTGACCCTCAACTGTCATCTGTCTTCAGTGGCATCCACCCAGCTGGGTCTGTTTAGAGTCCAGGTGTAAGTCATACAGATGCAACTGTGTTCACCTCAATCCAACCACAAAGGCCTGTTCAAGACTCACTAGTTTTGTCAGTCACATAGGAAAACCGTGCTGCTCCGCTAGCCACACTGGGGAGCACAGTGCCTCTTGAGGTTGTCCCATCTTCCTGGGCATTGCAGAGGGCTATTTCTATTCTGCAATCACCATACCATGCTGGCTCCATAGCAAGGTATGCAAACCTCACAGCCTTCTCAAATATGCCCAAGAAGGAAGTCACTGTGCAAATGTACTCTTGAATCCATTTGCCTAGCTTCCCCTTCCGCAGCAGAGCCATGGGGGAACAGCAGGATACAAGCCTTTCCCAAGGGTCCTTCAGTAGCCCAACTCCACTCTGGCTCCTCTCCCTCCCAGAGAACCTTCATTTCCTCTCAGCTGGGACAAACGGGCACTGACTGATCACTTACTGTCCTAAATCTATTATTTATGCCAGGATCTCAGCGTTTGAAACTCAAAAACAAAGAATTTGGCTTTTATTCAACTACATCATCCCTTCCCTGAAGCAGTAAGGCCTAGAATGCTCTGGCTGCTGCTTGAGAAAGAGGACGGTCACAGAATAACAGGAAGTATTGAGAATAAAAAACATAAGTTCAATATAGTATGCCAAGTATTATTCTACTATACCTCTTAAGAATATTTCCCACTATCTCAACTGCTTTCAAAACAAAGATTTGAGATGACTTCATAAAAATAGATAAAATGACAAAACAATTAGAAACTAAAAGAGAAACCAAGAAAGAAGTTCCATTAACTAACACTCAGAAACATAAAAGTTGAATATAATTAAAATCATTGCTCTCATTTCTTGAGCGCCTACTATGTGACAGATGGTGATAAGGGGGTTTGTGTCTTAAATTCCCTCACAACCAATTATTAATTACTTTCTTAAAACAACACTCATTATTATTATCCCCATTTTTTCCTAAAAACACAGTGAGTTTCAGACAAGTCTAGTGACTTAAAGATCCCCACCCAACAGAAAAATGATGGTGTGGTTAATACTGAATAAACCATCCAAATCCCCCTTCTGTGAATATGGTATAGAAAATATGTATGTAACATAGGAAGATGAAGTTTAACAGATCGGTGATCCTAATGATTAACAGATTAGTGGTCCTAATGGTGACGATACAACTTCAGCCAAGAAATGATGTTCCTGTTCAGTGGTGAATTCTTTCTGACTCCCATACCTGTCTGTTATCCTGGTGTCCCATTGTTTCCTAACAATCCATTGACAAGAATAAGATTTTCCTCCATCAAATAGCGATAACCATGACAACTTACTTTTGCCAAAACAAGCAGAAGCGAACAATCAACAGAGTTAAGACATTTGTTTTGGATGGAGGTTTGGCTGACGGATGAGAAAGACGAAGTGATTCACCCAAGTATGGAATCCAAGCTGTCTATCTAACAAGACCTTCTCACTCTGCCTGGCACAGCAGGGCTCATGAGAGTGTGATCCACATTCTTGCCCACTTGCCAAAGGTCAGAGATGTCTTGCCTGGATCTCACTTCCTGCCTCATGGCACCAAGTAGGTAATCAGAGGGTCTGTGTAGCTGTCTTTCCCAGAAAAGCCACTCTGCTGGATTTAAGTTTGTTTCATTGTAAGTCTCATATTAGGAAATAAAGCCAAATTCCAGTGAATGAGTTGTGAATTACTTGGTGAATTTGGGCCATGAAGGCAGCCAAAAGCAAATAATTCTTGCCTATTAAGTGGATTTATCACATGTTCAATTGTGTAATTACTTTTTCGAAAAATCCATTTTCCCCATTTTATTGTCATGAAGATACAAAGGGGACATTTTGGATAAAGAAATCATTATCCAGAGAGGAAATAACAACTGTTCCTCTAGTAAAGTTGAGCTTTTATATCCATTAAGCGGTTCAAAAAAAGAATCAGTAACTGAAGGCTGCTAACTCCATGCGCCTTCACTTAGAGCAAAACAGTTCTGGTCTTATGAGGAAGTAGCTAAATAGATGACATTATTGGAAGGACAATGAGAAAGTCCCACAGATCCAGGAAACATTTGTCAAGCACTTGTCATAGTGCCTGAAATTCTACCCTTAGCAAAGCACTTCTTTGAGTTGAGTCTTGAAATCTTTCTGATACTCAAAACTCCACCAAATTAAAAATGTCAGTTATGCGGGGTTCTGGGGTTAACACTATAATCTATCTGCAGTTGCAATTTGCCTAAAGAACTGGAATATTGAAAGGAAAAAGGACATGGCAAAAGAACACTGAATGAGCCTAAAGGAAGTAATATGGAATAAACAATAGGAACAATATACAGTTCATTTATATTACCTTTCACAAAACTAAACAGTTGCCCCATATATAATATACTTTCCTCAGTGACAGTATCCCAAGTTCAAATAAATCCGGGAAGCTCTGGATTAAACAAAAAAAGCAGCAGGTGTTTATCCTCCAGGAATTACTAGTGCTGACATACGTTGTGAATCTTGGGGTGGCAGGAAGGAAAGAATACATAGGAACCACACATCATTATGTCTGTAGCATCTTCTAAGACTAATTGAAATTCTCCTGTAGAGAGATAAAGCAAAAAAACTAGCTCCTAGTTGTGAAAGCTAGAACGTGGCCTTCCTGACACTACTGCACTGACATCCCATTTTTGTTCTATCCTACTTTGCTCCTGTCTCATTATTCACTTTGGGCAAATCCAGGACATGAAAGGAAGAGTGCAGAGACTTAGAGACTTGTATTCCATACCAAAAAAAAAAAGACAGTAAAAACTATACCTGCATGAGCATGAATGCACTCACTGGACTACAGCAATTGCGACTTACTCTCTCAGAGGCCAGATGATGAAGTAGCTGGATCAGCTAGAGGAGCAAGGGAGTTTCCTCCCTCTATTTTTCCACCTCATTCATTCACAGAGGTCCACTGGTAGATAAGAGCAATACCTGTGGAAGACACAGGAAGAGGCTGAACCCGGACTGGAACACTTGAAGCTCTTCTCCCTAAAGCACAACCATGACCCCTTAAACTCATCTAAGAAGACTTGGCTAAGGCCTAGGTTCTTTTGTCCTTCACAGGAGGACATTACCATTCAAGTTAGCTGAGGATAAAAATAAACTAAAATGGACACATGATAAGAATCACAGAAGCTTAAGAAATATGAAAAAGAAGCAATTCATGGATAAAATTTTTTCAGAGGAAACAAAACTAAGGGAACAAAATAAGAGATTAAAATACGCATTATGAAAAATCTCAGGGAGTTTTTAGAAAAACCATCAGAAACATGAAGCCAAAAAACAGAATAGAATCAATTTGAATTTTTAGTATAAACAAGTATTCTCTAAGATAGAAAGCAGAAGTCAGAATATGGTTTGGCAGCATAACTCAAACCAGCAAAATAAAATTCAACTGATCCACTGGATGACAAGCAATGGGTGTGCAGAGGGAGGTTAAAAAAATAAAAACAAAATGAAACAAAGAAGCATAGCAAAGAGAAATCAGGAAACCACTTGGCCAAAATAAAAACCAATGGTTATTATAAATGTAAATGACTTGCACTCACTAGTCAAAAATCTTTTAGATTGAATTTTTAAGATACTGTCCACAAAAAGCATTTTAAACATAAATGACAAAATTGAAAATAAAGTTTAAAAAAAGATAAGAAAATGTAAGCTAAAAGAAAGCCAAAATGGATAATGAAAAAAGCACCATAAGAAACAGCATCATTTTATAGTAAAGGAATAATAAAATAAATATATATAATGAGTAAAAATATGCTTGTCTCAATCAGTTGGGCCTGCGTAGTCCTGGAGGAAGGAAGCCCTAGATGAAGCAGTCATCATCTTGGTACATAAATGATCATCTTTCTGCTGTGTCCTCCCATGGTGGAATGGGCAAGGGACCTCTTTCAGTCCTCTTCTGTAGAGGCACTAATTTCATCCAGAAGGGATTTTCCCCCATAACCTAGGCACATCCTAAAAGGCTCACCTCCTAATACCATCACCTTGGGGCTTAGGATTTCAACATGTGATTGTGGAGGGGATGGTACCAGGTACTCAGCCTAGAGCAATACTCATGAATATAGCATCAAAAGAACAACTCTTAGAATTATCAGAAGAAATATAAAAACAGTCCCTCTCTGGAACTGATAAATCAAAATTAACAGACTGATAAATTTGACCTAAATATGTAAACTTTAAAGCCAACAAGCACAGAAATAGCTCTTATGAAGAACATATATAAAAAATCACAAAAATTAATTATATAGTAAATCACAAAGAAAACTTCAGTAAATTCTGATGACAGGCATCATAGACAATGTATTCTTTGTCTACAGTATAATAAAACATGTATAACAAAATCATAACCTAAGATGTTTAAGTCTAGAAATCTAAACAGTTTTGTTTTAAATACTCCACAGTATGAAGAGGAAATCATAAGAGAAATTAGGAGTTACATAAAAGCATTAATACCCGAATGTATTGCATGCAGTTAAAACAATGATAAAAGATTTACAGATTTGGTTATATTTATATAGAAAAGTAGAAAAAATGAAAATAAATTAAAATCACTTAAAATCTAGAAAAAGTAGCAACAAAATAAGCTCAGAAAAATGTAAGTAGAAAAGATAAAGCTAAAATCAATTAAATTTAAAGGAAAAACAAAAATTAGTAAAGATGATTAATAAATCATTAAAATGGTTTATTAGAGAAAACTAGAAAGACAAACTGCTGGAGAAAGAAAGAAAGAACAATAAAATTCAGAGAGGAAAAAAGAAACAGAAGAGTGTTATTAACAAGTGCATATGCTAGAAAATTTGAAAACCTGGATATAAGGGAGACAATTTTATAAAATTATAAAATGCTAACATTAGAATAGAAAAATATGAACATATAGAAGCACCAGTAAAGAACGTAAGATCAGCCATCATAATCTGACATCTACCTCCATCTGTCCCAACTAAAAAGGCCTAATAGATGATTCTTAAATCATGTTGTAGCAGAGTCAATCATCTTTATTTTACAGAATTTTGATGGCAAATAAAAAAGGAACTTGTCTAATTCACTTTATGAATCTAATAATTCCTTTATTCCATAACCAAGAAAGAGCTGTAAAGCGGAGGGAAAATATGGACCAGTTTCACTTACAGAAATAGACACCAAAACTTGAATAAAATTTAGTCAAATAAAACTAAAAACATATTACTTCTAACATATCATAATTAAATATAATTTATTCCTTCTCAATTCAATATCAAAAATCTATCAGCTTACTACATTAATGAGCCAAAAGAAAAAAATCATGTGAACATCTTGTAGAAGCAGAAAATTATTTGATATTGTTTAAAACTATTTATGATTTAAAACAAAAACTAAAATAAGGAGAAATAAAACCATCCTTAATCTGATAAAGGCCATTCAAAAATTCACAGCAATAGCAATAATAAGCCATACAAAACTGAGAAACATTAAATGCCTTTTTAAGTCCAGAAAGAGGACATCAGATAACAGTTATAGCCCAATCTAGTATTGTTGGTTCCCAGGCAACCTACTAAAAGAGAAAAAAAAAATAAGTGATGAAAGCCTTAAAAGGAAATAGAAAATTTTTGTATCATTTGTAGATAAAAAATGATTATTTACATTAAAATCTAAAAGAATAAACAAGCTCTTAGGGTAATGTATATGTTGCTGTATCTCACTAATAATTAGAGAAATATAAATAAACACAAAGATATTACTTATATCCATTAGATTGAAAAAATCAGAAGATATGGAACAGAAAACCTCATACACTTCTGCTGGGAGTAGCAACTGGTTCAGGCACAACTGAGAGAAAGTTCATTTATTCAGGAAAAGTTTTTGTCAAGTGCCCATTAGAAGAACAGCTTAGAAACAGCACTAAACAGTATAAAGGCAACTCTAAACATGACACATGAGAAGTCATGTTCCAGATCTACACTCTCCAATATAGAAGCCAATAGCTACCAGGGACTACGGAGCACTTAATATGTGACCAGTCTGGATTGAGGCATTCTGTAAGCATAAAAACACATGGAAGACCTAGTTCAGAAAAATTAATGTTGAAGTATCTCCTTACTAATGTTTTAGATCAATTACTTTTTATAACAATATTTTAGGTATATTGGATTAAATAAAGTATATTACTAAAATTACTTTCACCTTATTCTTTTTACTTCCCTTTTTACTTTATTTTTGTATTTTTGTACATTTTAGATATACATGACAATAGAATATATTTTGACATATTATATATACATAGAGTATGACTTATTCTCATTAGAATTGCATTCTGTGGCTACTGGAAAATTTTAAATTATATCTGTGGCTTTCAATCTTTTTCTTGGGCAGTTTACTCTAGAAGGGATTTATCTCAGGGCTGTGCCACCTTATTGTCCATCACTGAAGAATGAAGAAGGAAAGGGGACATATACATAGGATGTATTTCTCTGCAGAAGAAATGAACCAGGGTTGCAAAAAAAAAAAGATGGATAGGTCTCCTAAACAAAAATGGAATTATGATGAAATTTATAGCTCAATATTATGGAGTTAATTTTAAAATTCATACACAAAACAGTACTATATACACAACAAATATATGCCACAGGTATATATAACAAGACAAATGCTTGTTGGCAAACACTGAAAATTCAAAAGTGGCTGTCTACACAATGGTGTGGGATTTAGAATTAGGGGTAATTGATAGAGGAGATATATAACATAAAATAAAATAAAAAATAGCAAAGCTTTGTGTAGGCCAATGCTGATAGACTGCCTTGAACTCTATGCACTTTATCAACCCTTTTCTAGGCACTTGAGTTATAAAAAGAAAATTTAAACTTAGAAGTATGGTTAAGATAGATCAATGACCTGAAATAAATTGAATTTGCCAATACTGAATTTGTAAAATTACACACACTGCTTCTTGTCCAGAAAAATACACACACACACACACACACACACACACACATTTATTTCTATATTCAGACTGCTTCATCTTGTCTGAGCCACACACAAACCAAAAGAAGCCAGTCCTCATGAAATGTGGAGGACAATATGAGACAGAATTTAGCTGGCAATTGTGTGGTACAGGCAAAAAGTAGTGTGCAAAGAAGACAAAAGAGAAATGGGAAACAGCAAGACTTAGAAAGGTGGTGGCATCTGAAGGTGACTTCAGAGGAGAAGCAGTGCTTGGACTGAGGGAGAGAAAGAGATGCTCTCAGCAGATAGTTCATCTGCAAAGTTGAAGGAAGGGCTTGCTGTGCCTCACTGGAATGGAAAAGTACTGTCCTCCACTTGAGAAAGCAAGATCAGCATCAGGATGAGCGACTTGCCCAAAGTATTACTGTTAGTCCAGCCAAAAATACAAATGTTCCAGCATCTTTTCTAACCACTAGATCCTGCATCCTCCACAAAGCATGAACTGTTTCCATTTGCAAATATACTGAAAAGGTGACCAGAACGAGATGATGCAACTTCCAAGAGTACTTTGCTTACTACCAGGGAAGAGTGTGTGCACAGGAAGAATGACTTGTAAATGATGAGGCTATTCAGTAATTTGCATTTTGAGAGATGGTACAGATCTTTTCTATAGCAGGGCAAGAGGAGCAAGGGGCATTGTACAGTACTTAGTAAGACATTCAAAGCCATCCATAATCTGCCCCTGATTTACCCCTTAAAAACATCTTCTCATTTTCTTTCATGCCCATCCAAGTACCGCATCTTCTCCACGTATTTTCAGACTTGGCAGTTTCCTAGCCCAGGCCTTCAGTAGTAATCTTCCTGTATGAGAAAAATCTTCAGCTCCATCACCACCTGACACAATCCATCACACCACGCGTGAATTCTGTTCCATGCATGTTATATGAAGCCCAGGAAATGCTCCCTTCTCAGCACTCCCAAAACACTATTCTATCAGTCTGTGATTATATTGGTCTATATGAATCCTTCCATTAGAATGAACTAAGCCCAAGATTGTCTGACCAGAAGTCTGATTGTTATTATTTGTAGTGAAACAAATTAACCCATATGTTCAGTCTCATTGGCCAAAATGAATCTGATACAAATGACCCTTTGCACTTTTCCACAGATTGACAAACCCGCATTCTCCCAAGTATTTTCATATTTATAAATTGTTCCCAAACATTTGTCCATATACACACTTATCTTACATACATCTCATCAGAAAACACACAATTTTGTGCCCTGTTTTTTAACTATTTCCAAGTCAAATGTATTTTCCTTATTCAATATAATTTCATAGTTAGCTTAATGCCTCTACAATTCTTCACTGAGCTGATATGTCATCATTTTTTAAAATTCCTAATTGTGATCACTTAGTTCAGAAAAATAACCATCTTTTCTTTCACTTCTCTTCCCACACACAGGCCCTCTAACAAAATATTCGCATTAACCCTAGTAGATTAAAATAAGTATGTTTTCAATAATCATATTACTCTTCCACTAGCATCCATTGCTCCATGTCATAATTACTATAACCAGAAACCAGAATAATCTATTCTTTGCCATTTTGATAAACTGACCCATATCCAACTTACCAAGATGGCTAGATAAATAAATAATGAAACCTCGTCACAGACACTCAAGTAATTCACATAGAAATCTGGAATAGTTCCAAACATCTTCACACCATACAGACGTGTGAATTCTGTTCCTTCCATAACAGTTATGGACACATCTGTATTTTCAGCCAAGATAACCTTGGAAAACATACTACCTGTCCATGTCTCCCTCCAGGGCCTTCCACAGACAAATGCAGCTTATTTCATCAAAATTTGACTTCTTAATTCTCCATATGGAGAAGATGGACCATTAGCCCTTTTACCCTGGCTAAATTACCAATTACCAGCAGGTAAACAGCCCTTCACTGCAACACGGCTCCAAGCTTATTATGAGTGTCATTTGCAAAGGTGGAGCCCTTCAGAGAGAAATCTCTGTTTTATTAGCATAAAGAGGTCTAAAGAGCACTGGCTGGGGCCAGGAGGCCCTCTGCAGTCCCCAGGGGATCACTGTTGATTTATGAGCTCCCACACATTCACCTACGACATCACAATTCATTCTTGTGTAAAATACTCTATTATTCCAAGAGTAAGGTCAGAAAATATCAAATGGAATACGATTTCTTAAGCAAGATAGAGAGAATAACTGGTTTTATAAAAAAGCCTCAAAGCCAAAACCAATTAAGCTGAAAAACTAATCTGGAGAGAAGTAACCAAAGGAACAAAAGCTAGCAGGAAGGCCAGACCGTGTTTTTAAAGAGTCGGACCCCTGGAAGCTAGGCGGAGGGGACAGAGCCTTCCAGTGGCTGGGTGAAGAGGAGAGAGCTTGAGTTCTGGGAGCAGGAGCTCCATGTTGCTTCATTTTGAAGCCATGTGATCTCCCCACAAGTTATGTAATCACATCGAACTTCATCTAAAATGTCTGCGTGGCTTCATGTGGTTGTGGACTGAAGTAGAACACCCACCTCCAGGCACAGAGCAGGCTGCTGCACTTCCAGGTCGATGCTCCACCTCTCCCCACTCCCAATACATGTGCCCTTCATGCCAATCACTCTCAACCAGGCCACAGGCCAACACTAGTCTTCTTGTTTGGGAGATGTTATCCTTAAAGTGTCCGAATACTTACCACTTTCATTCGTTCTAAGAAGACTCTACATCCTTTGTGCTCCCCACTTTTTTTTCAAGAACAATCAGTTCTCTGTACTACCTTCATATTTTGATATAAACAAAGATTTTTAAATCAACTCAATATTACCGTGTATTTGTTTAACTTTTCTTTTCTTTCTTTTTTTAATTTTTAATAGCAAAAATTACCTGAACTATTTTATGGAGAGCTAATAGTTTTCTCTTTTTGGAAAGATAATTATTATTCAAGAGCTTCAAAATGTTTCCAATTAGGATTTCTTTTCCTTTCAAGTTTCCATTTCAGAAGGAAAGCACCATTGGTTTAGCTGTGGCCCAGAAGGCCACTCTTGTGAGTGGCAAGGTACTGAAAACGAATTGGAGCAAGTGAAAAATCTGCATGTGTCCCACACCATTCAATCTCCTTGTGCAGAAGAGGGAAATAACTAATATTTGCGAGGGAAGAAGTAAAACTGCCCTAATATTCCTTCTCTCGACTTCAAAATAATACATGTAGATCCCTATCCTCTCACCACCACTCTTTATTGGAGAAACAGCTATCCCTCTCTAGAATGGAATGAAATGCCACTCCTTGTTCCCTAACCTCATTCCTTCCTAGCTCTTGTACAATTATTTTTCTAGAAATTTTTACAGGTATTTGTCTACAAGATGGGAAATCTCTTCCGAATGTGACCTTCTGCAATTCTACAGTTTTGCACCTTCAATTATCCTCTCTCCAGCCAGTATCTCTTCTACTTCACTGATTCCTTTCCTCTCTGATGGCAACAAATTTGTTCCTGTAAATGCACAAAACAACTGCATTGGTAAGAGGTATCCAGGACTTGAGGTTCTCCAGAAAATGCCTCCTTAAATCAAAACTTTCTTGCTTTAGTCATCAGACTTTCTTAGGCAAAAAAGACCCAGGTGCCTTGGGTACTCATAGAATGCCATAATGGTCCCACCCAACTCTACTCTAAACCCCACTTGAGGTGGCAAGAAATACATTGTCTGTTACTCTTCACACTGGCAGGGACCCACTGCCCTAACCACATTGCCATCTTTTCTTCATGGTCCTCTACAAGGAAGAGGAGTGGCCCTTACACTGACCTATTGTTTGCTTAGATTTTTCAAATCTCAGTCTCCTTTGTCCCTCTCTTCTCCCCTCTCCAGTCCCCCTTCACCCTTCTTCCCGTGCGCTCTCTCGCTCTCTCTCTCTCTCTCTCTCTCTCTGTCTCTCTCTCTTTCTCTCCCTAAAACTTTTCATTTACACAGAAGAATCTGCTTCTAGCTTTACCCCATCCACATGCCAAACCACAGGTACTCAATCAATATGGCCTTAGATACAGGAATATCTTTCTTAACAAAATCACTGATGTCACAAAACTTTAGTCCCTGCTTGGTTTTCCCTTTACAATGCTCACTCATCCCCTCAGAATTAATGATAAAATTTAACTCTCTCTTTTCCTTGTTGTCTCTTGGTTTTTCCCACTCCCAGATGCACTACATAATCCTCTAGACCCCTTTCTCTGACATCCAAGATCAGTCTAGAATCAGAAGTCCTGGCCTCAGTTTCTCTCTCACTCATTATTCAGTGGGTCAATAATTATTCATTGAGCACCTACTTTGCTCCAGATCCTGTTTGGGGTGCAAGGAATGCAGAAATAAATAAATCAGACTCCTACTATCACATTGCATACCAGTCTCATGAGCAGGATGAAAAGAGTGGGTAGCTACCACATAATTGGTCCTTCCTCAGGCAGAGTTGGCTAAGTGAAGGATCAGGCATTCTCTACTTTAAAATGGACACGACTTCCCTGGTCTGACAACCATCCTACATGCTCTCTACCACCCTCCAGTCTCTGTAAGCCCCTCTAAATTGGTTTCTGTCCCTATTGAATCCATCCTTTTTAGTCATCAGATACCTATGACCATGTTCAACAATTTCTGTGGTTCATCTACCCAACTGCATGTGACCTCTGTATTCCTATTAGTGATGCAAATGAAAAAAGACAATAATCTTTTTCTTATCCTCCATCTTTCCCTCCTGTGATATGAGCCCCTAAACCCTGCCAATTATTCTTTGTAGTCTTTCTCTCACCTATGCCTTTTTTCCCCATTCCCATTGCCACCATGCTAGCATCCTTTTGTGACTGTATTGTTACAATGCTATCTTAACCAACATTCTTAATTCCTGGATTATAACTTTCTAAATCATCATCTACACATTCTAAAACATGGCTTTGATCACAGCATACCTTAGTCTGGATCCTCCAATGGTTTTCTATTGCTTACAGCAAGAATCTTTAATGTGTGACTTATTAAGTATATAAAAAAGGTTTTCAGAAGCAATAAACAAAATAAAAATTTATAATTTCTGAAGACCAGATGCTCTTGGAGGGTCAGAAAGTCCAAAGAGGGATGGAAGTTATTACATAACGGTTAAGATCACAGACTCAAGTCCACCCTCCACTGCTATGTGAATACATGTATGTTATTATACCTGCACATGTCCCAGTTCTCTCATCTGCACGGTGACGATCATGATATCAATTTCACTATGTAATTGTAAAACTAAAATTAGATTATCTGCATAAAGTATTCTGCAATACTGAAAAGTTCAGTAAATTATTAGCAGAAGAAATGACAATCAGGACAAGATGGTTGGTGGTGACAGGTGTGGGACAGAGATGGCAGCCTTGTCCATGTTTCCAAGGAAACATCATCAGACCCTGTGAGAATCTTACAAAGGATCAGAACGCATCACTCTAATACCTCAGCTGAAAAGCTGTACTGCTGGTCAGCAGCCCCATCCCCAAGAAAGGCTGGTAACCACCCTGGAGCCTCCCATCTCATTATTTCCATTCTTTTACTCCAGCTTATAGAGCTCCTTCTCTTTCAATCCATGCCTCCTTCTATTTTCCCATTTCCTTCTCTGTTCTGAAAAATCCATTTCTACCTCATTCTTCCTCCAACTAATTTTGAAAGCCTGAACGAGACTGCAAGTTCACATGTGTCAGACTGTGTCAGTCAGCTTGTCATTGCTGTGACCAAAATACTTGACAAGAACAACTTAAAGGAGGAAAAGTTTATTTTGGACTCACAGTTTCAGAGTTCTCAGTCCATGGATGGCCAACTCCGCTGCTCTGACCCTGAGGTCAGGCAGAGCATCATGACAGAAGGGCATGGCTGAAGAAAACTTCTCAGCTCATGGCAGCTGGGAGGCAAAGAGAAGGAGAAGCTAGGAACAAGATGTACAATCCCCAAGGACACACCTCTAGTGACCTACTTCCTCCAGCCATGCCCCGATTACCTACAGTTTTCATGCTGTAATTCATTCAAATTATTAATCTGTCAAATGGATTAATCCACTGATTAGGTTGCAGCTGTCATAATCTAATCATTTCATCTCTTCAATCATTCCTTCATTGTCACATGAGTTTTTAGGAGGACATCTCACATTCAAATCATAACAGACCATGCCAGACTTCTGCAAAAAGATCAAGTCTATGTACATTAAACATTAGAGTATAAGCAATGTGAGTAACCCAGAAAACTTCTGGGCAGTTAGAAGGAGCTCCTTACTAGGAAAAGAAAGAGAAATCCTAACATGCAAAAAAATGAAAGGGGCCAGGCAAGTTCAGTCTAATAAATATTGATTAAGCCCCCTGATATGCCTTTCTATCTAGCTCTGTCCTCATATTGTCTCAGGCATTGCAATAGTTGGTTCATGTGTCTGTCTCCATTACACTGTACACTTCTCAAGAGTCCTGGCCATGTCCACTCATCTTAACATCTCTAGGCCAGGATACAATGCCTGGCATATTACAAGGCAATGAGTGAAAGACAGGAAGGACAAGGAAGGAAGGAGGGAGATGGAAGAGCAGAAGCTATTTATATTCCCTTCAAAAGAGGAAAAGAAATTAAGTTGCAAAGTGCAAAATCAGGTAAGGGTTATAATCCTTAGCTATATAAACATGGACAAGTGACCTAATCTCTTTAACCCTCAGTTGGCTCATCTGTGAAATAGGAATAAGTTAATAATACCCACCTCAAATAACTATCATGAGACATTAAATAGATTAATATAGCTAAAATAATTGATACAAAGCCCAGGGTATATAAGGTGATTGATAATAGCATTACTATTACAAATGAATGAATTTTTTTAAAAAAAGAATGAAGTCACTGCTTCTATGGTAATGGAGGTGTGAAGGTCTTGGCCTGGCCCACTCAAGTCTATCCTTGGGTTTGGCTAGCCCATTGTGGACCTTTGTCGTTGGAGAGCCACTTTGCCTCGGTAGCTTTCACTTAAATGGGGCTCTAAATCAAACTGTCTTCTGCCACCATTCTTCCCTGGGCTTCTGATTATAATCATGCTGCCTGCTATTAGTACAGGGATGTTTAAAACTCCTATAAAACAAGAGCTAATTGCTGATCTGCTTAATTAAAGTGAGCCTTTTGTTGTCACATTTACAAAGATAAATGAAATAATCAGCTGTGGACTAATGAGAGATAATTAGATTATGCAGCCCCAATAAATAAAGACCAAAATGCTCCCAATTGTGCCTGTATGGCAGAGAAAGAGCACGGTGAGCTTTAAGGAAATGTGTGTTAGTGATGCTTTATTTTAACAGCAGTGAGTGATTGTGGAATCCAGCTCTCCAACTCAACTTTATTATTCAGATTGACAAGAATCAACAGAGAACTAGCAGCACCTTCCTGACTGCAGCTCTACCAATTCTTTACAATTAGTCCTAAATCTTTAATTAAAATTAAAATATTTATAATTTAGAAATAAATATCATTTTTTACTCTTGACATACCTGATCGAACTTATTAATAAAGAATGTCTATGAAGGTAGCATTGTAAACCCTGTATTCTTGTCTCATAATAATTTATTAATTACTTTACTAAAAATATTGCATGAAGTATAAAAATAAAATTGATCCAATATCAATTTTAGCTGACAGCAAGCAAATCTATTCATTCTTTTGTGTCACCAAACCATAACTGCCCTAAGTCACTTCCTATGACATGTCCTTTTAAGACCAATTCTGGTCTCCTAAAACAGACACAAAGAAAATGAGAAAGGGAGGGAAAGAGAGAGAGAAAAAGAGAGAGGTTTTAAGTGCCTATAGCCAAAGGAAATCAAAGCTCCTCCACACATGAATTGATTGATATGAAGATGAAGATAAAATTTTTATTTTGTTCAGATAAAATAGACAGATTGCCCAAGACTGATAACATATCAAAAGAAAATCCCCTCCCCCCAAATGACAGAGGTTACTACATCTGGAAAAATCTGCTAACCTAGTAGTTTCCCAACTTTTGATGCATGGACCAGTATTATATATGTTACACTCTATAGCATTCCTTAATTATATGTAGAGTTTGTAATTCTTATTTTGCCAATTAAGAGTTTAAAAATAAAATCTATTCTTGCTCCCATTTTACCACCAAAAGGAGAAAAATATGATCTTGTAACAAAGGGAGGACTTTAAATTAAATTCAGATATATTTATGAAGAAAACTCACTATTATCCTCTTTTCCTCATTTATTCTGCACGGGTAGAAAATCCATCTTGGACAGGTACCCTTCAAAAATCAGAGTTTGGCAACCACAGAGCTAAGTTACTCTGTTACCAATATCATCACAGTTCCCTACAGCCTAGGGGCTGATGATTTTTAAAGTTAATATTCTAAGTCATTTTATAGAATTAAAAGTCGATTTGGAAACAGAATAAAGAAACCAAAGGCTTCATGACTCCCGAATCCACGCAGCCCCTTCTGGTTCAGCATGTAGCTGACCGAGGCTATGACCTTTGATGAACAAGGCCAGCATCCCTCAAGAAGCCACCCAAGTGCGAGCTCGCTGGTACTCCGGGCAATAAGACCAAGCTGACTTTCTAAGAAACAGAAATTTCAAAACCAGTCTTCTTTTCAAAGCATTTCATAATATATGCTCTACATAAATGACATTTTTTGAGTAGTTCTTTATAAAGGAGCAGTTTGCCACAGTGCAGGAGAAAGAGCCAGAACATCTAGCCCCATTCCAATTCTACCTGAACCATGTCAATGGGTCTCTGAGTCTTGGTTCCTCATAACAGGAAGATGGACCCTAACTCCCAGGACCAGTGACACGATGAACAGGCAAGCCAAGAATGAGAGAAGCACGACATGGATCTTAATTCATTTCTGATTCCAGTCTTAAGTTACTGGATCTAGAATCTTAAAAATGTGTTCAGTGCCATGTTGAACCTTTAGTCTTAAATATAATGTCAACTTATGCAAAATTCTATCCAGTAATTCACTCACAGAGCCTAAATAAGTTGGCCCTGTCCTCACTCTTGAAATAATATATTCCTGCTATCCCTAGAAACCAAGGCATGGATACAGGGGGGAGGGAGAGAAAGGCAGTCATAGATCAAGTGTCTCAAATGTCAATAAATGGCAAAGGAGAGTTATGGAGCACATAAGGAAAGGAGGAGGCTCAGAATATGGGGCTTGAGATGCCCTTTGACCCCACTCAGAGAAGCCCAGTAATAAATCCAGAGGTGAGGGACATCTTTAGATATTGGAGCCATCCAGGGAAGCCATAGAGAATTTTCCAGCATCATAAACAGTTTGGAAAGAAAAAGATCTAATCCGGAAAAATCAGGGCAAAATGGTGAACAAGAGAAAAAGCCTTTAGATAAGGATTTTTGTTTCTTTGTTGCTATTATTGTTTTATCTGAAAAATCTTTATGTCACTATGTAGACATTTGAAAAATCTTCCTTTGGACCTCTTCCCTAACTCAGAATCTGAGCTAATAAGACAAACACCCCTTGCAAGGCCATATGCAGATGATTGCCACCTGGAGAATGTTCACTCTGACCACACCTGGATCCAGAAGGCTTCATGCAAAACCGTAGGTCTGTGTAGAATACATTTGCTTCCCTGTATGCCTGGATTCCATGTCAGCTGCGTTATTAATCAGGACAAGCAATGGTAACTCCTGCAATGACTCCCAAATCTCAATTTCTCCACATAAAAATAAATTAGACCTCTTTCAAGCCTAGTCCGGTACAGGTCAGTCAAGAGTGTTGGAAAGAAGGTTTCGGCTTCTCGCAGGTAGTCAGAGATCCAGGTTATTCAGTCCTCAGGGCCTCGGGACTGTCTGTTGCATGCTCTGAATTCAGGAAGCAA
>CM053401.1:87849083-87860088 GCA_028644305.1 Xerus rutilus | reverse complement strand
AACAGTTTCTCTGGAACAGTAAGAATAAGGGTGATCTTTTTTTACCTCCAGGTCAACCTGCCAGCAATCCTCAGACAATTCACAGAGCCCCTCAAGTATTTTCACCTCTAGTCCAACTCCGCCACAACACACACCTTGACTCCACTTGCACTTCAAGCCCATAATATAGCAACCATGTTAGTTTTCTTGCACCTAAATATTCTAGTGCCCTACACAATAACCAGTAACTTCTGCCAGAATACCAGTCCTGTTCAAAATTCCCAGGACTACAACATGAACATAGTCTGGAATCGACAATTTTTCCTGCTCCAAAATCACTTAAAAGTAAGTCTTCCCTATTGCTTTACTTACAAATCGAACTCTGTAAGGGAGGGGAAAGAAAGGAAAAAACTCCTAGGACTGCAAGAAATGGTAATGCCAAGTGAATGGGGATTTTTTTTAAGAGTCTTGAATCCTAAGGGCTTGTCTTGTTCTTTTAACTAGAAAGTTTGAGTCTTGATCCATTAATCCAGAGCTAATAAATGTCTGGTGGCAATTTGCCAGTTTGAACTCACAAGTGCAAGCTTATTCATTATTAGGAAGTAGCGGTCTCTGTGGGGAAATGCTTGCAAACAGGATTAGCAGAGCAAGGGGAGGGCAAAGCCTTTGGTGAAGAATGTGCCCATTGCTAATCAATGGCCAACAGCTTCTTTTTTTTTTTTTTTTAAATATTTATTTTTTAGTTTTAGATGGACACAATAGCTTTATTTTATTTTTATGTGGTGCTGAGGATCGAACCCAGTGCCTCCCGCGTGCTAGGCGAGCACGCTACCACTGCGCCATAACCCCAGCCCCGGCCAACAGCTTCTTTCTGCAATGAGTTGCAAAAAGCAATAGGAGCTCAGTGATCATTATGTTCATCATTTGCCTGAGCAGGAAGTGGACTTTGTGCACTGGTTGAGTCAGGATTTCCAAAATTTTATCACTTAGTGTACCTGACAATAGTAGCCAGTAAGCTTGAGTTCTCTGGAGATTTCAAAATAGAATCAAAATGTAGTTGAAGCCTTCTGCTCATTCTTTAGTATATATGTAACTTTATCATCTTATTCCACAGTATTACCACTTTTGTTTTCATACAAAAGAATGAAAAAACAGGTTTTCCTCTCATGTAATTCCCAAAGTCCACCAACTATGTCCCACCAGAGCTTCGTGTCCTTCAGTTGGAGAAGCCATGGCCCGAGCAGCCTCAGTGAGACCATCTTGGAGGTCTCAATGATTACTTCAGTGGCTGCTTCTCTGATTTATGGGTTTATTGATTCCAGAAGAAATTGCACCAGAAAGGATATAGCACTTTGAGATCTCAGTACAAAAACAGACAAGCAGTTTGTATTATGGCATTGCATTCATGCAATTTCTGACCTGAGGCTACTTAACCTCTCCAATCATCAATTTCCTCATCTGCACAGAGGTATCTAATTCATAGGTTGTGTTGAGGACTAAGTCAGATACTGTGTGTAAAGTGTTCAGTTCAAAAATACATTGTAAACATTTGTTGTCATGATACTGGTGGTGATTCCAGACATCAGATGGTTCCAAAAAACCCTGCCTTCATGAGCTAAACAAAACCCTGGGCATGGAGTCTAAAGACTTTGTCTTAATTAGGCATGGTGGCCCATGCTTATAATCCCAGTGGCTTGGGAGGTTGAGGCAGGAGGATCATGAATTCAAAGCCAACCTGAGCAACTTAGGGAGGACCTAAGCAATTTAGCAAGACCCTGTGTCTAAATAAAATGTAAGAAAGGGCTGGATGTGTTGCTCAGTGGTTAAGCGCCCCTGGATTCAATCCCCATTACCAAAAAAAGACCTGTGTCTTCCTTTTTGATTCTGCTATTAGTTAGGGAGAGGTCTCAAATAAATTATTTTAAGGAATACCCTGGCATCCTTATGTGTGAAGTTGGGAACATGGTACCTGCTTTAGATATCCCAATGTCATTGATATTTGAGAGTATTTGGTAAAAATTGCATAGATACGGGGCTGGGAATATAGCTCAGTTGGTAGAATGCTTGCCTCACATGCACAAGGCCATGGGTTCAATCCCCAGCATCCCCTCCCCAAATAATTACACAGATGTAAGATAAAATCCACTTTCCTCTTCTTTCAGCTTTCTAGATTTACTATTTAAGGGGCTTTGATACCTATGAGAAACAAGGAAAAGATGTGAGAAAGCTATAATCTGAATAAAGAAGATGATCTCTGCCAATCATGAGCCTTTTCTCCTCTACAGCAAAAAATACCAATAATAACAAATGACAAAACATAATATTGAGCTCACCATGCCAGACATTAGTTCAATTCTTTACCTACAATCTTTGTCTAATTCTTGCAAGCTATATACAATGATTATGCTCCGTTTATAACTAGAGAACTTAAATTCAGAGACAATAAGAAATTCATCCAAATTAGTAAAGCTGGAATTTGAACCAAGTCTGGATAACTCAAAAAAACTGAAAAAGCTCTGCTATCCTAGCTTCAAATGGGCCAACGATCTGCTTTTTTACTAACTTAGAATGAAAGGAGCCTATTTAGGATTTCTCTCCTGAGGGTATTTAAGATTCTTGGCTGTTTCTGGCTACACTTGGCCAAGTACAGGCTGATGGTGTGATTTCAGAATCAGTAATTAGTGATGCCAGAGAAGGAGTGAGACTGAAGTCCCAGGCCTTTCCCTTCCTTCTGAGGAGACAGCAGGTCTAAGATGCTATGGGGCTGTGGTCACAATGACGAGATTTGAATTCCAGTTTGACTGAAAACCAACTCTGTGATACTGTGCAAACTACTTAATGTCTCTGAGAAGATATATGTATTTCTATAATAAATAAAATGAGAATTATAAATCTCTCTTCTGTAAATATTTCTGGGGAAAATAGAAAAGATGGTATAGTACGTAAAAGATGGCTGGTAGTTATGGCCATTATTACTTATTATTATTTTTATAATGAGGTAAAAATCTTTCATATAAAGCAAGTTGTCTGATGTCACATTATATGAAATGTTAAATCTGATATATCTTTGTATAGCTCTCCAAACATTAAGCAAATATGTGCAATCATCCAATAATTTATGTCATTTCACAAATTATTTCCATCTAAAAGATTTTACATCTTCTTTTTAATCAAAAGCTGTCCTGAAGTGGTTAAATTCAGATAGAGAGAAGAAATCCATGTGGGTTAGCAGAGCAGTCTCTGGGGAGCATTAAAATGATTCTTGAATAATTTTCAAACCCTAATTGTATTTGCACTTCCCACTGCTCTAAAGCCAAATCAAAATTCATTGGCAAACGAGCAGAATCCTGCCAGGATCTCATGATTTATCATAAGAAATTTCACCATGTAAAGCAAGCAGCAAATGAACATGGGTTTAAGAGACACGTGTTCGAAATTCCTGATGATTTGTCTGTTCCCGCTGAGAAAGGTAAACCAAGGAGAGTCGATCATGGACCTCATGGATTGGAGCTGAGAATTCCTAGTAGTCAGACATGCATTTGACCAGGAGAATGCTCTGGAACTCCTGAAGACACAGGAGGCCAGTAAGAACCCATGTGGAATTCAGCAAGGTATATTAGCTCCTGTTCCCCCAGAGGGTGCTGAAAACCAGAAAGAAGGAATAATTTTAAAAAGACTCCCAGAGTTCCTGGTCTGTGCTCTCCGCATCCCCCACAGCCTGCTATTTTTGTACCACAGTTCCATGGAAGAACCAAAAGAGTAAATGAGAAGCTGAGAGGGAGGCAGGGGGGCACTCAGTGACTGCACTGACCTTGGCAGGAGCTCCCATGCCCTGTGAGCCCACCTGTTTGAAGCCTTGGGTATCCCCTGATGGAGAAGCTCTCTGTTAGACAATTTAGCCAAAACAAGGACTAGACTGACACTTCTCAAAAATCCACACCCACCTACCAATACATGCTGCTCCCAGAAAGGCACTGTATGTATAGAAGTTAAGAGCTCAGACTTCAGAGTCAGGCTGGTTCTTTGCTAGGTCATCTGAGACATGTTTCTTAACTTCTCTTAGAAACTAATCGCTTAGTTTCTCCATCTGAAAAGTGGAATGAACAATAGTAGTAGCCATCTCATGAGGTTGTGAGGACAAAGTGACTAGATGTAGAAGAGTTAGAAGATGCCTGACATTGGTAAGTGCCCAGAGCACATCATCATTATTCTAAACAATGCATTTCTTTGTCCTGGAGTTCCTTAGCTTGTTTAAAGTTCACTATGTGCTTTCATTCAAATCTTATTTGTGTTCTCATTCAAATCCTATGGCAACCCAGGGATGTCTGGAAGTTACCATTTATTCCAGTTTTACAGATGGAGCTACGTGGCTTGGAGAGCTTAAAAGGTTTATCCAAGGCCATGAGCCTAATGAATATCAAAGGGAAACCTGAAGCCAGGGTATAGGTTTCGGGTTTAGAGATCTCTTGTTTACATATAACACAACTTAGAATTTTGGTTGAAATATTTGATTTAATTAAAATGAATACTTTCATGTTCTCCTTGAATCTCCTTCTGTATCCAGCTGAGGATCTTTCATTCAGCATGCAGGTTCACAGGTTTGCCTCAGCTGATGGGAGCAGCCTTCCCAGGAACCAGAGCTTACACCTTTTTCATTTGATCTCTTGAGTTTGAGGTGCTCCATAGTCATAAGGAGGCAAAAAAAAAAAAAAACAGCCACAAAAGCCGGGCGTGGTGGTGCACACCTGTAATCCTAGCACTTTGGGATGCTAAGACAGGAGAATCGCGAGTTCAAAGCCAGCCTCAGCAACGGCGAGGCACTAAGAAATTCAGTGAGACCCTGTCTCTACATAAAACACAAAATAGGATTGGGATGTGGCTCAGTGGTCAAGTGCCCCTGAGTTCAATCCTGGTACACCATCTCCTCAAAACAAAACAAAACAAAACAAAAAACAGCCACAAGGAAAATCAAGTGAACTACTTGGAAACAAATGACTCTGCAGGTCATCACCACACGAGGAGGAGATTCCAAAAAGGTTCCTGACTTTCCACGGGTCAAGACAACTGGCCCTGTAACAAGCTTTCTCCAGTGAATAAAATTCTATTTGTACCACCAATTAGATTTCATCTATCCAAAGGCAGACTAATCACAGATTTTAAAGTGGCCAATGCCAGGATAATCTGAGATGAAGGCCCACTTATACACTATGAGCCACGTTGAGAATGTTACCCCAGCAGGTTGGGATGACTAGGATACAAACAGAACAGGTGAAAAGAGAACCGGAGACAGTTGCCAGGTGATTATTCACAGAAACTCCTGATTCAGACAAGAGCAAGTCACACGAAAGGGAAGGATAGAAAAGGAAGCCCTGAAAAAGCATTTGGTCCTTGAGTTCTCTGAGGAGGAGCAGATGGACATAATCAATTATCTAAATAATTCAGAAGGGAGAGAAGGTTGCTCTTCACCTGAATTATCCAGATAATTTTAAAGACATATTTTGGATGAGGATTTCCTTTTAATCCAAATGATCTGCTTACATTTCACCAGTTCATCGAATAATTCACTTCTGCCAGCCGGGCTTCCAGGCCAGCACAGCCAGAGATGTCACTGCTCTTCTTACATTTATACTTCAGCAAAGAATTGGTTTCAAGCCGAGTCCTTTTTTCTTCTTTGTGTCCTGGTAAGCTATTCCTCTGGAAATAAACTGGGCTGGCTGTCCCTTTGATCCCATTGTGCGACTCTATCTCGTTCATCAAGCTTTGGCACCTGACCTGTTATAAGGGTATAGAAAATAGTACAATTTGAGCATTTCAAAGTGCTGGTTTTCTATTAAAAAAGGGATATTCGACAGCCACCCTTAGATCCACTTGCTTATTGGAGTTGCGTTTTAACAAATTTTTTGTGAGAGCATACCATTTATTTGCCAAAATTGGGGAAAAAAATGAACAATAGTGCATTCGTATCCCATTGAATATGGCTAGAAACATCAAAATCTACAGCACAGAATGACAGAAAGAGAGAATCATCATATCAGTGTTGCCTCAGAAAATGGCACAGGCCTTGAGCCTCTGCAGCCCACAATAAGGATGACTGCAGCAGCTGGGGTGAGAGCTCCGGATGGTTGTCTCCAGCATAGCGGAACAGAGCCCTTTCTCAGACCCATCCCTTGAGTGTATAGATCAGAAGTGACACAGAAGTAGCCCTGGCCAGACACCTCTCGGCTGGCTCCATCATCATCAGGGAGCTTTCACTGATTACAGGAAACCACTGTTAACTGGATGAATAAATAACACATCTGGAGGCAGAGGTCCAACAATGACTCAGAGCTGCCTCGCTTGGACTTTCTCACACAGCTCGGCGTCCTGAGGGCCGAGTTCCAAGACGCTCACCACAACCCTCATCTTTTCATCCGACAGCCCTGTAACTTCGGGCAACAAGAAATATCAAACATCCAACACAACATTTTTTTGTGATAAATATTTTACTATGATAAAACCAAAGAACAAACAACAAAGCCAAAGTGTGGGTCTCTCCCTGCTTTGGACAGAGATATAAGTCTATTCTTAGCTAAAAATGTTTCTGTTTGATTTTAATAAAATATAATGTAAACGGTATTGGTTGTACTCATTTAAGAACACTCCAATACTTGTCCTGCAACATTTTGTTTCATGCTTTTGAACCCTTCCTGCTAGATGCTAACCCTGAGAATGGTCTCCCGGATGACATTACTGTTCCTGCTTAAACTTGCACAAAGCACTTGGAAACCAGTCCAGGCCTTTCCTCAGAACCTCACTGTTGATACTCACACTTTTGCTTCCATTTGCTTGTGCTTCTGATTATAACTCAATATGTTTTCATTCAGGTTGTAGAGTGCCCCTTTTTAGCCTCTAGCTGCTGGATGACACCATCTGTGATTGCCAAGGAAATTAAATTAAATCAAGTTAAAATTCAATCAACAGAAGATTGTTGCCTCTATGACTTTACTTGGAACCTTGAGAGCATAAGCGTCTAAATGCTTCTTAAGACAGAAACAGGCCAGCTCTGCCCAGCAACATTGGCCCATGGTTAGGACTCCCCCAGAGTCAGGAGCCAGGGACCCACCCTTTTGGTTCCATCACATATGGCCTGGAGCAGCTCAGAGACAGATTGTTTTGCCTCTGCAGCCTAAGTTTGGCTTAGGGCAATCTTTGTTTCTTATCAAAAAACAAAACAAAAATAAAAACAAAAACTTCAGGTTCTGCAGGAGAGGATTATTAAATTGCACAATATCTTATACACCATATCAAAATAAATTCTGGATGGACTAAAGGGTTTCATTCTACAGTTAAAAACTAAGCCATACAAGTGCATTTTTTTTTGTTTGCCTTGATGTTTAATAGGTTCATGCCTTTTTGGTTTTCTTTTTTAAAACATATTTGTTCTTCTTAGTTATACATGACATTAGAAACCATTTAACGAGTGCATTTTTTAAAAAAAGAATAAATATTGATCTCAGGAATTTGTGAACATTAAAAGTGCCAAAAAAAGAAATGACAAAGTTGAACATACTAAATTTGAAAAAACTCTATCAAATACTTACACAATTGCAAATTTAAATGATAAATTAGGGGGAAATGTTTGTAACATGACAAGCAACCTACCTTAATACATATTTAAACCCAAACACATGTACATGAGTATCTATAGACAGTCTTATAACAAAATCAATAAAAACATCCCATTTTTGGTCAAAAGATATTAATAGTAATTAGCAAATTAAAGAAATGCAAATGGTCAATATCTTTTCAAAGTCACCTATTTTATTAAAAAGTCAACCCATGCACGGATGTACATGTCACAAAAATAGTAAAAAAAAAAAAAAAAAAACTTTATATGGCAAACTAACCAAGATTCAACAGTTTATTATTAATTTGGTGACAATGAAGTAAAATAAGAATTCTCATACATTGCATAAACTAAAATAATAAATTTCATGCCTTAACACACTACCATCTTTCTAGATCCTAACTTGGCAATATGCATGGAATCTTAACATACTTAGAAAGAAATTTAACTTTAAGAAATAACCAAAAATATGTAGAGGAAATTCTGTGAAAGATTGCTTTGTGCAGCTTCATTTATTACATCAAAAAATTAGAAATAACATAAATATCAGTCTGACTACATAAATTACATTAAATACAAAATGCAATGTTATCTACTTTTTAAGAACATATAAATATATGAATAAATGTTTACCATACAATACTGCTAAAATTAGTGTGAAAATTTTTATATGTGAATGCGTATATATATATATACATATATATATTTATACTGTTTTCATGCATATTTTCCCTTAATATTATATAAAATGTCTCAATATCATATGTTGCATATGCAATACATGCATAAATACATATAAAACCACAAAGAGATTGAGAAAAAAACTGACAAAATGTGAATAATAATTAAAGTGGAAACATGGGCCATTTCTATAGTTCTTACATTTCTGTGTTTTCACAGAAAAATTTATAAAATAAGACAGTTTCATTAGTCATTTAAAAAATCATACATGTTACTACTATTACTAAATAACAATAATAATGTGCTTTTACTGTATCTCCCAAATGGCAAGGGTCTCATTCTCTCTTGCTGTATAGTGAGGTATATTTCATTACCATTTCCCATAACCATGTTATAATTATCTTCTTAACCAGTTCATAACAGGAAGTGCAAAGACTCACAGTAAGGCAAAATACCAGTAAAAATTTCCCAAGGGAACGAACTAAGTGGTCAAGCCAGGAAATGTGGTTTGCATTATCATATGTGGCTTCACATTTTGCCTCCCAGCCCACCTCCCAATCCTCCTCTAGGCCTGCCCTCCATCCCCCACAAACTTCTCATCTAAATAAATCCACTCACATTTGGAAAGGAGCCGTTGCCTTCTTGCTACCTGTTCACACTTCATCATTTGAATCCATGTTCCTGTAGACCTGAGGTGCATTGGTTATACTCCAGGCATAACATTCAGACAGTTTTGTTCCAAAAGACAAAGAATTATTTTGAGTTTTTCTTGGAACATCCTCCAAAGAGAGAATTGTTCTACCACGTACAATGTATTGAGCACTCAGGATGTGCTACAGTTCTGCTAAGTGCTTCACGCATTTTACCTAGTTTTTAATTCTTAAAACAACACTGCAAAGTTGTCATTATAAATAGTCCCATTTTACAGATAAACTATTTGAGACCAAATCTGAGTAGTGTTCCATAGTTGAAATCTAAATTTTAGTCAATGACAGTGTCTACACTCTAAATCACTGCACTTTATTATCTCCAAATGAGCCGTGCATAGTGGTTGCACACCTGTAATCCCAGCAGCTCAGGAGGCTGAGGCAGGAGGATCACGAGTTCAAAACCAGACTCAGCAAAAGTGAGGTGCTAAGCAATGCAGAGAGACCCCATCTCTAAATAAAATACAAAATAGGGCTGGGGATGTGGCTCAGTGGTCGAGTGCCCCTGAGTTCAATCCCCTGTACCCTCCTCCCAAAAAAGTGAGACAAGAAATCATGCTTTTAAAGCTACCATTAGATTTGATATTTAGAGAGGAGACTCACTGATTTTCATCCTTCTCCCACTTTTTCTGCAGATTGTTACTCGTCATCACTTACGTCTTTACTTTCCCACTTCCCACCCCTTGTTAACTAAACCTCAGCATTAGAAACCCACATGCTATGAAATCAAAAGATATTGGAAGCTTCACATAGTTCTGGAGGATGAGTTGTTGTTATTCCTATTTTGTGGATGTATCACTGAGTCCCCCAGACACTAAAGGGAACCTCCTAAGTCATATCACTAATGAGTCACAGAGAAGGGCCAGACATCTGGTGTTCTGCTCCTTGTTCCTGGAAGCTAGCAACATATGCACCATTAAAGGTTTCACTCCAAACAAAAAGCTCTTGTTCCATAGCTGGTGATCCTTAAACCATTTACATATAACTTGACCTCTGTATAAATAAAATGAGGTTTGTTAGAAAACTAATATTTGTTCTGCAATTTCTTTTTTGCATGAGTTACCCCTCCATGATAATACCAAGGGCTGTTGTGAGCTTTTTGTTTATTGACTCAAGTAATTCTCCTTAAAAGACTCTACTAGGCAAGATCCTATTACTATACCCATTTCATAGACAAGAAAATTGAGGCCTGGGGATTAAACAACCTCCCAAAGGGGCAGACGTGGGGTTTGAACCCAGGTAGACTGACACCAGAGATCATGCTCTGTACCACAGTACTGCACCAATTCTCTAAACAAAACAAGTGTCATGAAACAGCACTAGAGTGTCATAGCCAGAGTGATTATTTTCATACTATTTACAACACTACTACTTAAAGATGTGGGAAATTTAGAGCAGGTCCAGAGATATATAATAAAAATGATTAATATTTAGAAAATGGAACATATGAGGAAAGGTTAAAACAAGTAGAATTTTTTATACTTAACCAGAGAAGTCTGAAGGGGAAGTTACCAACTCTTCAAAAGAATGAAGGATTATTATGGAGACAATGGTAATCAGAGTTTATTCCCACTCCACAGAGAAAAATGCTAAATAAAACCAGCTTAAATTGCAGCAGGGGGAAATTAAACCAGCTTTCAGGAAGAACTTCCATTAATAAGCATTCTATCAATTGTGAATTTTATTTTAACCAGGCCTCTTTATTTTGCCAGTTCAAACATTATTCCTAATGAGCTCAAGAATTCCCTTTTGAATCACCAGTGATTAAATGGTATGCAGAATGGTATTAGCTTCAAATGTTGTGTTTTTCTTCCTGATTCTTTGACAGTCAGACACCCATAACAGGCTAATATAAAATTGTACCCAGATGTCCTTCAATAGATGAATGGATAAAGAAACTGTGGTACATATACACAATGGAATATTATTCAGCAATAAGAGAGAATAAAATTATGGCATTTGCAGGCAAATGGATGGAACTGGAAAGCATTATGCTAAGTGAAGTAAGCCAATCCCAAAAAACCAAATGCCA
>CM053401.1:87835283-87848983 GCA_028644305.1 Xerus rutilus | reverse complement strand
CTAGACGCGACAGGGGGGAGGCGGGGGGCAGGAAAGGGGAATGGGTATAGTAAAGATGGTCGATAAAAATATATATAAAAATATATATATATATATACTGTTCATTGAAAGTGCATATAAAGATGTTTAATATGAAGAATGTAATCTGCTTATAATTTTGTGCAAAGTTAGAAAAATTATGATTGTAACAATTTTTTTTTCTATTTGCCTCAACAAATGTTTTCAGTGAAAAAAAAAAAAAAAAAACATGCTATCAATTTTAAATATAACTTAACTACATATTTAACATTAATCCATTGTACAAATAAATATGGAATACATGTTTTACAAGTCACTCTTTGAAGATATTTAAATATTTCCTCTTATTTTCTGCACAATGTTTATTAAAAAAATGAATATCATCTTTTAATATACTCAACAATTAAGTTAATTTTTAAGATAAATTCTACTATCAATAAATCAAGTTCTACCATAAAAAAATAAAATAAAATAAAAAATAAAAATAAAATAAAATTGTTGAACGAGAATAGATGATTAGTCAGACTATATTATTCCCTGACCTGTCTCATAAAGCATTTGCATGATGCAACAACCCAGGGTAAATGGAGCATCACTTTCTTAAGATCTCTGTGAATAGAAGCAGAAACCAATTTGTCTGGGCACTTCTGATAAAGTCTGGCCAAGAATCAAAGAGGTGAATGGCATTGACCTCTTGTGGTTCCTTTCTGCTGGATGACTCTATAACCCTTCCATTGGGTCATCTATCCCAATAAAGCTTCATTGTTAGAAGCCATGGTCTCCTCACAACTGGGAAGAATAAAGCACAGGAATAGTACAGGTAAGAACTGTTGATGGGTAAGACAAATCAGACTCCGGGTTATTTTGAAAAGATCTTACAACGTCTTCAATTCAAATTTTCTTATTATGGTCCTTATACCATTTGAATTATTTATGGTATGGTACTTGTTAAAAATTAGTCACACTGGGTTCAATCTCCAGCAACACACACACACACAAAAGAAAAAATTAGTCAAAATCTTTAAGAGAGTTCTAAAGATCTGCATTTTAAGTACTCTTTCCATATATATATATATATATATTTTAATTTACTGTAAGCTTTAAGGACCAATGAGATTTATGTCTAACAATCTCTTTTCACAATTGAGAAAAGTGAGTCCTAAGGAAGTCAACATTCATCCACCTAGTTACTAGAAGAATCAGGGAAGAAGTTAGATGTTCAGAATTCCCATGCCAACAAATCTATCTGGAAGCATTGTAAATAGGTGGTTAGAAAACACCTTGTGGAACATACCCTTGGCATCAAAGCAGTGATCAAACCAGTCTGTTGCTCTGGATCATTCCATTCTTTGCTAAGGAGAAATATACCAATGGTCTATGGGTCAGTGAAGATACTTGGCACCCAAAATAACTGAATATCACCTCCAAGTGACTCAAACTATAAGGGAACTACATTAGCACATCTGAGAGGAATCCAGAAGTGAGGAAGGCTTCTGGTGCAGTTGATGTAAGGGTTCATCCTGCCATTTGAGGTCAGTTTCATCATCTTCCCACTCTGGCATCCAGATCATCAGGTTAATTCTTCTCTCTTAAGTGCACAACTTCTTTTTAAGAGGCCAGAAAGATTTTTCTTGCCTTTCACTGGCTCAAATAGTGAAAACTTCTTCATTCCTCAACCAACAACTGAAAATGAGACTAAAAATACCAGAATTGGCTGTAATAAGCAGCGAATATGGAATGGAGTGGAGGGGAAACCGGTGTCCACTCCAGTCTAATAGGGAGTACAGCTGGAAAAGCTCCCACACCCTTTCTAGTCAGGGTCACTCCACAAAGAAAAATCACACAGAGACCTTGCCTCCACCAGACATTGCCCCCATCCTTAATGTGCATAAGGCTTTTTTCCATTTTCAGAGTGTGTTAGCCAACTTCATCTTGGGGCATGGCCTTCCTGTTCCATGTCCCAGCCTGCATTCATGACCACTGACTACAGAGTCATTAACTCTTGGTCTCAGGAGATAAAAGCATGTTTTCTTACCTATGTATAAACAGGGTCCCGTATGTACTCAAAATATACTCATATGTACAAAGAAAAATGTAATGTCTTTGTTTTTTGTATTTGACTAATCTTCCTCCCAAACCCTGAGAATAGGGCAGCTGAGTGGTTAAATTTGGTACAATCTCATGAAATTCAAGAAATATTACAATTTAAACAGTTGTTGTAGGTAACCCAGTCATTTTATTTAGCTTAAAGACTCAGTATTTCAAATTCTTCCTGCTCTTATTCAAAATGGCATTTAGGTATACAGGGAGACCTAACTACAGAGAGAAGGCAGGTACTTTAGGTCCACAAAGCTTTATCCCAATACCCTCTGTGAGTGTTCCTCACTGCGAAGGGCAAGAACATGCTGACTCCTCCCTTCTACCTCAGACTCTCACATCTCCCGTGTGATTTCCCTGGATCCAGGAGTGGTGGACTCTCTCCTCACTCTCCCTGTCAGTATCAACACCCATGTCCCACTCTCCTCCTTTCACAGGCAAGGTACACACTAGACACTCCTACCCCAACCATAGTGGCCGAGGAGTGTAAGGAGGAAGAAATCTGATAAAAGAGCATAAAAGATACCTATTATGCAAGATAATATGCTAAATAGTTGGGGCAACCTTCATAGCCACTTGGACAAACATATTCCACTAACGAAAGAGCATACAGGGAGGAGAGAGTAGGGCCAGATGTAGCTAAGTATAAAAACATAAAACAAAACCTATCATCCCTGTGAAATATCAAAGCTGAAAAGATATGTCTGTCCCCTTGGAGACTGAGGTTTAAGTGCAAAAGGGTAACGTATCCATGAAATAAAGAAAAGAGACAGGTTTCCAGTAATCCTGACTGTGTCTAGACAGGCGACATCTAAAAGCCATATTGTGCAGAACTGTTTTTGCCATCAATCTGCATGGTGATGGGGCACAGAAGTATCAGTGACACCAGTGCCATTAACACATAAGCAACAAAGAAAAAAAAATGCAATCCAGTCCAGAGCCACAGCTAGAGAGATCTTTCCTATTACAAACAGGACTCAGTTTCAAAATAGTCCATTTTCTTAGTTAATACATTTCTCTGAAAATTATAAATTAAAACTTAACATAAGATGCTTGATGTAATAGCATTCAATAAGGTTAAACAGTAATTAATATTTGGAAATGAATCGTTGGTCTTGAAAATGACAACGTCATTCTTTTATTTTCTTACCTAATATAATTAATGTTTATGTTTGAACCTAAAACCACATCTTACACTTCTTCTACAAAGCCTCCTATGCCTGGCTATAAGAAAAAGTCGGTCTTTTAAAAGTAATTCTATTTGTTAAAAACAAATGATCCTCTTATAACACAAGCCGAAAAAATTTAGTTTGAATCATTAAACAAACATTGTGAACTCCTCTATACTAGACCGGTTTCAATGCTAGAAATCAATGCTAATTACCCAAAGTCAATGCTAATTAAAAATGTATTAAAATGGAGGGAAAAGGTAAAGAAGACAGAAGGTAGAGAGAGGGATACCTTGTGGACTGTTGAACCTGCCATAGTATGCAAATAGAGTAACACATGCAATGAGGTTTTTGGAGCAATGAAGAAGATAGGGGAATACCTCTGTTGTTCGTTTCCAATTTAAAATAGAAAATGTTATGGCTGAAAGATTGTTTTGGAAGCCCAACTAAGGGAAAGAGATCTTCAACTAAGGTTGACTTAATAAAAAGAAGGCCAGGTTGAAAAATTAGTCTGTTGAGGCAGAATATAGAAAGTGGCATCAAAGCTGGAATTTGAAAGATAAATGAGATATTTCTAGGCAGAGAAGGCAGAAGGGAATGGGGAGAAAGGCATTCCAAGGACAGGGAATGGCATGTGCAAGACAGAGATGTGTGCCACTGCTGAAGTATTCAGGTCATTTCATCACACCACTGGTGTGACATAAAAGGGGTATGAAAAAAATCAGCATGATCCCCAAATGTCAAGAGCTGTAAAGAGGGTGATGAGAAACAAGGACAGAATACTCCACCCAGTGACCTTAGTTAGAACACTGTCAGTGGTTGAGGCCAGGATGCAGAAGGTTTAGTAAATAGAATGTTGAGGCATGAAAAGAATGAGCTATAAGGGGTGGGGAAGATTATCCAAAAGTATAGAAGCATTATAAAATAAAGGGAAGAGATTTTTCTGCTTTTGTTAGAATTGGAGAACTTGATCACATGTTGTCAGGCCTGTGTCAGGGAAGGAGCCACCAAGACATGGTAGAAAAAAGAGATCAGCAGGGTTCCAGGTGAGAGCGGAAGAACAGGCCAGGGGAGATATCTCCTTGGGTCTAGAGAATGGTACAGGTTTAGAGGAGACCAAAAAGGAAACCAGAAACTAAGGAGTTCCTGGTACATCATAAATAAGTAGAAGCCAAAGCTCCTGTTTTTATGTAAGCATCATTATGTTCTATACATGATTTGAGGTAGGTAGATGAGATGGTCCATCCACTGAGGATTCTGACAGGCATTGAATTGGTCAACAGATTGAGCTGTTCAGGAAAATGGAAGCACTAACCAGAAAAAAAAAAATTTAGTCCTAGAGAATCTTGAGGCCCAAAGGCTTTTAGAAGTCAGGAATTTGTACTGACACATACATGTACAAATTTGGGACTATCTCCATTAGTATTCAATGACTGGCTATACAGTTAAAAGTATGGGAAACAAAAGGGGAATGGGTATAGTAAAGATGGTTAATAAAAAAATATATATAAATATATATATATATATATATATATATATATATATATATACTGTTCAATGAAAGTGCATATAAAGGTGTTTAATATGAAGAATGTAATCTGCTTATAATTTTGTGCAAGGTTAGAAAAATTATGATTGTAACAATTTTTTTTCTATTTGCCTCAACAAATGTTTTCAGTGAACAGTGTGTACAGCTTCTGAAAATTTGTTTTTTTCTGTTATGTTTGATAACATGTATTAAAATGCAACTTTTGAGAAAAATTAAAAAAATAAAATTAAATTTAAAAAAATACTATATTAAAAAAAAGTGTGAGAAACATATCAAAAACATAAGCTGGGGTTCTGAGGGTGGAGCTCAGTGGAAGAGCACATGTTAGCATGCGTGCAACCTTGAATTTAATCTATAGCATTAAAAAACAAACAAATAACAACAATAAAAGCAAAAGCAAGAAAGAGATGCAGAGATGAGACATTGTAATGAACAACAGCAATTTTAGGGAGATGCCAAAAGAAATCAGAAGGCTCACAAACTGAGAAGCTTGAGGAGCAATCAGTGTGACAGTGAGAGAGAGCAGGAAGGATGAGAGGTTGTGTCATAGGAAAGAGTTGTTGAGGTTGAGATTTCAGGTATAGTACAGCCCCCTAATGTCAACATTGCTATAGGTGAGAACTGATGTGGACTCAAGAGGAAGGCCAATGGCATTGAAGAGATCAAGGAATTGGAAATAGGTTGCTAAATGCTTTATGATGTAAGAATTCACTCAGGTGGTGACAGAAGCTGGAGAGAAGAAAAGTCTCCAGGTCACTCACATGGGGTACATTAGAGGTGAAGGAAGTCATGGCAACAGGGTTTGGAAAGGAATATCACAATCTTTTGAGAACAAAGAGAAACAGAATCAAAGAGGCTGTGGGAAGCAGGAGATGCCATGGCAGGAGAGAAAAGCAAACTCATTTAGAGTGATACAAGATAAGTGACATCTCCAGATGAGAAATAAGGCATGGTTAGGAACAGGAGCACTGTGAAAAGAGGTTGAGGTACCAGAGACACAGTACAAAAGATGGAGAGGAAGATCTAGGGTGAGGATTATAGTCACTGAAGAAGATGCCCCAGAGAAACATGAAGGCAGCAAATTGAGGGAAGACTGGTAAGAGAGTCAGCATATCTATGTTATCTAAGTTCTTGGACTCAATTGAATTGGCTGGGCTGAAGTTTTCTAGTTTCTTGGTGTTACTCTTAGGACCCATAAAGGGATAAGAAGCAGAGGGGTATAAGCCTGGTCCTGCAGCTGCTCCCCACACTAGCTCTGTGCAGCAACTGCCTAAGGGCCCCTGGTAATAGCTAACTTGGGCATCTTCACTGTTTTGTCCAATTTTATTAAGGTTAGCTGCTACCAGTAAGTATCATGCAACTTCTTTTTCTTATTTAACTCTGGCATGTTGGTAAATTTTCTGCTGAGTTGTAGTATATCTTTCCCGACTTTAGTGTAGACTCTATAAAACTGTGATTGGTTTTACTGACCAATTTAGTTAGGTTACAACCTGGCTAGTAGTTCTTCTGTTTTGTAATCTGGGAAGGAAATAAATTTGAGATGTCAGTTTCCCCTCTTCCCCTGTCTGCTTATGGTCAAGTGACCCAGATAAATTGGACCACTAATATTCACATTGTGTGTGTAATGGCATCTAGGTTTTTGGTCCACAGTTAGATAATTATTAGAACTGGCACTACAAGTATTTGTCATCTTAATTCCCCTGCCTATACCAAAGTACATTTTAACCATTTTTGCCACGGTGAACTAAATGTTTTATATGGGTTTTCTTTCATAGCCTTATGGTTAACCATCTCAATTACAATAAGACCAGATATTTATAGACTTCCTTGTTCTCTTTATTAATTTGATCTTTAATCCTTTAAACCTATCTGTCACAACTGTCACAGTAACCCAAAGACTATGTAATCTCACCCATCCTATAAAATGCCTAGACAAAAATTTCCACCATAATTATCTTTGCCCATGCTAATGTTTCTTAGCATATCATCTTCCACATGCACATTTTGAAAATGCAGAAATCAAGAGAAAGCTTTGTTTTTCACATTTTCCACATTTACAGCTTTAGTGGGTTTTTCTGTCTATTGAAAGGTATAATCATTGCTGCCAACACAGGTGAATTTATATACATAAAACTTGTACTCACCATGGTAGATGAAGAGTTAAGTTAAAGGGCCAGTCAGAAATCTAGTCCAAGAGGAGCAAGAACCACAAGGTATCCTCTCCACTCCTAAGCTCTTTTTGTTTTCTTCCAATGCAAATGCCAGGAAAGTCCCAGGGAAATCAAGAGGAACTGATCACCCTATCTCAGGGGCCCTTCTCAGTCTCTGCCTTTTTCTGCCTAGACAAACCATTAAGTGTGCTTACCCTTGACCAAGTGTTCCAGGCTCCCAAATCCGAAATCACCACCCCCAGAAGAACTGCTAGGAAAGAAAAAAGAAATAAGAAAAGATGAGAAGGAAAGAAGGACAGAGAGAGGGAAATAAGGAATTAGGTAAGGAAAGAAGAGGGAGAGAGAGAGGCAAAGAAAAAAGAGGAGATAAAGAAAACAAATATGAGAACAGAAAAATAGAAGAATGAAAGGAGAGATGCTTAGAAAGAAATTTAGATCTTGATTCCAAGCATGAAATGTATTTATCTATGTTGGAAGGCTTAATGCTAATTTTAAAGATGAGGAATTTATGGCAAAATCCTTAAATCCTTTCTCTTCTCAAAAAGACTTGTGTTGGCCAATTTACAAATACATAAGATTTTGAGAGAGAAAACATGTCAAATTCCGATAGGTTCACAGATCAGAAGTTAACCAAACCCACTGAAAAATATTCACTCTGAGGAGCTGATGGATAATCACTGGGAAAAGACTGGAAGTCCCCAGGGCTCTGCTCATCTGAATTAGTGGTTTGTGGTTCATGCTGCTGTTTTCTGAACATCATCTTAATGCTTAGTTTTCAGGAGAAAGAATTTAGGACTTAGATAGTTGTTCTTAACCAGGGTCAGGAGGCTAGGATCAAAAGTGGAGGAGAAGGCTGTTTGGAGGTGCTGGGCAATGGCTGTGACCAGCTATTAGTGCAACCTTGAAGGAGCTAAGTACAGATGACTATGAAAAAGAAATCCATAGCTTTTAAATGTTCATTAATTAGGCCAGGCACCGTGGTGAACACCTATAATCCAGGGGCTTGGGAGGCCAAGGCAGGAGTTTGCAAGTACAAAGCCAGCCTCAGCAACTTAGTAAGACCCTAACCAACTTAGTGAGACCCTGTCTTTAAATTTAAAAAACAAAGGAGGGGGGACTGGGGATGTGGCTCAGTGGTTAAGCACCTGGGTTTTATCCTAGGTACACATACACAAAAAAGTTTATTAATCAGCAGTATACATATAGTTTCTATGAAAATGTCATTCCTATGTTTCAATAAAATTGAGTTTCTAAAATATTTAATCTTATGAAAATTCACTTCAGGTACATAATTTATGAGTAACAAGCAAAATTATAAAATAAACTCATTTGAAACAAGTAAGAATTTAAATTGTGTATAATTGTAACCAAATTTAACTAATTTAGTCTTAGATATTTCTTTACAAATCTCTAGCCTTGTTAGCTTACAGATGCAAGTGCATGAATTATAATGCCATATGTCACTGGCTCTTGTTTCCAACTTGTCAAGAAATCCAGCTCCTGGCAAGTCTCCTACGTTTGACTGGAACCCCACAGATCTCCTAAGATTAAGTGGAATTCTTATTCTAAGATGGCAACAGTTGATCTTTGTGAAGACCACAGAGTACTGTGATTTTCACTTCTACACACAAAGATGCATCACTTAATCACAGGGATACTTTCTGAGAAATGCACCACTAGGCAATTTTGTTGATGTTCAAACATTATGGAGGATACTGAACAAAAACCTAGATGGAGTGCCCCACTGCACACCTGAGCTAGAGGGTAGAGCTATGGTTCTTATGCTTCAAACCTGTACAACATGTTACTGTACTGAACACTTAGACAACCGTACACAATAAGCATCTGCATATCTATACATAGAAAAGACATAGTACAAAATATAGTATGGAAGATTTTTAAAATGGCATACTTGCATAGGACATTTACCATACATGGAGCTTGCTCTGGTGAGTTAGTGAGCAGCCAGTGAATGTGAAGTCCTGGGACATTGCTGTCTGTGAAAGCAGGCTTTCCTTTATAAACGTTTTATTCCGTAAAACTTTTTGACTCTTGTAATAATAACACTTAGCTTAACACACAAACACATTGTATAGCTGTACAAAAATAATTTCCTTCTTTATATCTTTATTCTGTAAGTTCTTTTCTATTTAATTTCATTTAACTTTTTAGTCTTTTTTTTTTTTTTTTTTTTTTTTTTTTGCTAAGAACCAATTAAACTTTGTTATTAGAACCCAAGACACAAACACACATTAGTAGAGGTCTGTACAGGGTCAGGATCTTCTACATCACTCTCTTCTGTATCTGGCCCACTGGAAGGTCTTTGGGGCAAGAACATCGAGGAACTGCCACCTCCTGCAGTGATCATCTCTTCTTCTGAAATACCCTGGAAAGACTGGCCTGAGCCTTTTCTAGGGGTGGGGTGACTCTTTTCAGAAATATGTCCTGGTGGTTTGCTTGGTTAGTTTCTTTTTGTCATTATAAATTTGCTTGTAAGAAGATAATACACAATGAAAATTCCTATTAATGAGAATCTTTAGGTGTTTGGGTTCATGTTTTCAAACTTTTTAAAGAGCTTGTTGAAGTTTGCAAAAGCTTCTACTAAACTCTTAACAATGAGTATTCTTGGGAGTTCTTCTTTTATTCTCCTGCAGTTTCCTTTTCTCTTGTCCCTTCTTCAGCTATCCGCTTACCAGGCAACAGGAATTATTCAACTCTGTTATAATCTCCTGAGACCACTATCATATACTCAGTCTTTCACTGACCAAAATATCACTACACAGTACATTGGATCCTCTTGGAGAGAGTTCAAAACATGACCATTTGAATCAAATGGCTCTTTTAAAGTTCACTAGTACCTTCTTTTCCAAGAGCAACCTAAAGACAGAAAGACTGATGCAAGTGACAGTCACCACACAGTATGCCCCTCCAACCACCACAACCTTCTCAGGTGCCACATGCTTTATTCCCTCTTGTCATTGGGCAAGCTCTCTGGCAATTTTTTAGGTTATTGCACAAAGAGAACCCTGGCTGATCTTCCCTACCAGCCCATTAGATTTGTGTGACAGCTAACTCAAGAGCCTTGAAGAGTTTGGCTGTGTCAGAGAGGCTTTGAAGGAATGCACTGTTATAACCCCCTTCTCAGGGAATCTGATGCCACCCACAGTCTTTGATAAGAAGGCAGTAGATTATGTGACCCACTCTCCAAGTCATGGCGGGTGTTGGATTGGTGGTAAACACCTAACCTGAAGCAGAGGCTTCCTAAGACTGATTAACAACCTGTGGTATAGTTCAACCTGTGACTTGGCACAACTCAAGCCAATTATTTTTCTGTCCTAGAAGTAGGTGTTGGCAGAATAAAAAGACAGAAACATTCAGTGGAGTTATACTGGTTGAAAATCCTCAAATTTCTGCTGTCTTGGTCTTACTATTTCAGAGACCTGGGTGTGCAAAAGATACTTGCATCACCATAATCAAACTTCTTTAAGTTTAGGATATGTAGAAGGTTCATCCTCCTTGATTCAGAGGAATTCTAACATCTAAAATGTTTAATTTCAATTTCTATTCCTACCTGATTCATCCAGAGAGGAGTAATGTACTAACTGAGCATAACGGAGGCTACCTCATTACAAGTCTTCAGAGAAAAACGTGCACACCTAGGTAACTCAGGATTATAATGTCTGGCACAGGAACCCCAACATCACAAGGGACAAAGTCAGAAGGGAAGAAAACAAAGAGCTCAACTACTGGCCATCTTTGATTTTTTGACATTTTCCAAGATAGAGGACCCCCAGTGCATAGGAAGCATGAGCAAAAATAGACAAATGGAAATGCATCCAACCAAAAAGCTTCTGCACAGCCAAGGAAGCAATCAGCAGTGAAGAGACAATCTACGGAATGAAAGAAAACATTTGCAAAAGTAGACATCTGACAAGGAATTGATATCGTAGATATGTAAGGAATTCTAAAATACAATAGTTACGTTAGTCAGCTTTCTGTTTCTGTCATAATGTTCCTAAGAAAATCAATTTGTAAGGAGAAAAAAAATTTTGGGCTGATAGCTTCAGAGGATTCAGTCCATGATTTTTTGGCCCTGTTGCCGGTAGGCCTGTGATGAGATAGAGCATCATGGTGGGGAGCTTGTGTTAGAAATAAGCTGCTTACCTCATGGCAGTCAAAAAAGTAAAAAGAGAGAGGAGGGGTTAAGGTTCCAATGTTCCTTTCAAGGGCATCCCTTCTCTAAGCCTCATCTCCTAAAGGTGGCACCATCTCTGAAGAACGTCACAGGCTGGCACCCAAACCTTTAGCACATTGCCTTTGGGCACATTTAAAAACCAAACCATAAAAATATTATACAAAAACCTGATTTTAAAATGTTCAATAGATCTAAATAGATATTTCTTCAAAGAAGACAAACAAATGGCTGAGAGGTATTTGAAAAAAAATGTTCAACATCATTAATATCAGGGAAATGTAAACCAAAACCACATGAAATATCACCTCACCCATTATTGTCTGGATCTTGGAGTGTCCTCTGAAAAGTTCATGTATTAAGCCTCAAAGCAGTGTTCAGAGGCAAAATTATTAGATTATGAGTGCTATAACCCCATCAGTGGATTGTTCCATTTGATGGATAAATAATTTTAAGTGTAGATAGGTGAGGTGTGGATGGAGGAAGGAAGTCATAGGGGTGTACCACTGGGAATTAAATATTTGTCTCTGGCTTCTCTCACTCTCTCCTCCCTGGCTGCCATGAGCTAACAGCTTTTCTCTACCATACTCTTCCACCATTCTGTTCTGCCTCACCTCAGGCCCAGAGCAATAGAATCAACTGACCCATGAACTGAGACCTCTGAAACCATGAGCCCATAATAAACTTTCCCTCCTTTAAGTTGTTCTTGTCTTGTACTTTGGTCACAGCAATAAAAAGCTGACTAACACACTACCCCATAAGAAGGGCTACAATCAAAAAGACTAAAGATAACAAGTACTGGCAAGGATATGGAGAAAGGGGAACCTTTGCATACTCTTTTATGGAATGTTAATTAGTACAGCCATTTTGGAAAACAGTAAGGAGTGTCCTCAAACAATTCAAAACAGAGCTACCATATGATCCAGCAATCCCATTTCTTGGTATATATTCAAATGAAATGAAATCAGTATGTAGAGTAGACCCTCCAGTATTCATTGCAGCATTATTCACAATAGCCAATAAACAGAAACAACCTAACTGTCCATCAGCTAATGGACACTTCTTTCTATACAGAAAATATTGTACATATACACAATGGAATACTATTCAGCCATAAAACATGAAATCTTGTCATTTGCGATAACATTGATGGAACAGGAAGTCATTATATCAAGTGAAATAAGCCAAGCACATAAAGACAAGTACCACATGGTCTCACTTATATGAAGAAACTAAAAACCTTGATCTCATAGAAGTTGAGAATAGAATGTTGGTTACCAGAAGCCCAGAAGAGTGGAGCTGGAGGGTGGGTAGGGAGAAGTTGATCTGTAGCTACCAAGATACAGTTAAATAGGGTCAAGAAGTTCTGGTGTGCTATTACAGAGTCAGATAACTATAGGTAACAACTATGTAGAAGATAAATATGTTTAACTTCACTTAACTTCCATGTCTACATGACATAATGTAGACATGTATAAACACAGTACATGGACCTCTATTATTATGTATATGAATTTTACAGTTTTATATAAAGTTTAAAAATAATTTTAACAACACCTGTAGTTAAACATTGTAAGGGCAAAATGTCTGATGATGCAACAGACCTATTTTGTGGCTGCCATTGATTTCATTCAGCACTTTTTGGTAGCTGCACAATTTCTTGTGCTTTTTCTCCATGATTACTTGTGTTCTTCCAAAGATGAGCATTGACTCAAACTTCCATTTCAAGTATCCATTGCATATGACTAGCTTCAACCAAGGAGATTCACCTGTGACATTTTAAGAAATAAAAAAACAAAAGCACAGTAAAATCTATGAACTTATAAGCCCATTCTGGAAATCATGATCATAAAGGTGTTAAGTTCACTTGCAGCAGCCATAGCAGAGTTTCCAGTATACAGGTGGTGGCTTCATGAGCATTGAGTAACAGGTGGCAATAGCACTGAACTTTCTACTAGAACAGTCCCATGGAGTAGTTGATATTTCTCCTGGCCACTCACTTCTGCTGTGTGGCACTCACATTTGGTTCTCTCACTGTCACCCAAAATCTTCAGGTTTCCCAATACCCTGTAATAATATTTTTCCAATGCCCTGTAATCTTTTTTTTTGTTTTGTTTTGTTTTGTTTAGGCTTACATGTTAACAGTGTAAATTGATTCATTGTACATAGATAGAGGATAACATATCAATTCTCTAGTTATAAGTTGTATAGAATCACAACATATATGCAGTCATACATAAAGTTAGGGTTATTATGTCCATCATATTCCATCACCCTTGCTGTCACCATGCCCCCTCCCCCCTTGCACCCCTGTGAACAGAGATCCACCATTGTTCCCATGTCCTTCCCCACATTATGGATCAGCATCCACTTATCAACGAGTACATTCGGCATTTGGTTTTCTGAGATTGGCTTACTTCACTTAGCATGATATTCTCCAACTCCATCCATTTACCTGCAAATGCCATAATTTTATTCTCTCTTATTGCTGAGTAATATTCCAT
>CM053401.1:87803676-87834783 GCA_028644305.1 Xerus rutilus | reverse complement strand
GAGCGTGCCTTTTTCCCCACAACCTCGCCAACACTTATTGTTGATTGTATTCTTGATAATTGCCATTCTGACTGGCGTGAGATGGAATCATAGGGTAGCTTTGATTTGCATTTCTCTGATTGCTAAAGATGTTGAACATTTTTTCATATGTCTGTTGATGGATTGTATATCTTCTTCTGTGAAGTTTGTGTTCAGCTCTTTGGCCCATTTATTGATTGGGTTGTTAGTTTTTTGGTGTTAAGTTTTTTGAGTTCTTTATATATCCTGGAGATTAGTGCTCTATCAGATGTGTGGCAAAGATTTGTTCCCAGAATGTCTGCTCTCTGTTCACGTCATTGATTATTTCTTTTGCTGAGAAGAAGCTTTTTAGTTTGAATCCATCCCATTTAATTATACTACAAAGCTATAGTAACAAAAACGGCATGGTACTGGCATCAAAATAGACATGTAGACCAATGGTATAGAATAGAAGACACAGAGAGACGAACTCACTTACATACAGTTGCCTTATACTAGATAAAGGAGCCAAACACATACACTGGAGAAAAGACAGCCTCTTCAACAAATGGTGCTGGGAAAACTGGAAATCCATATGCAGCAAAATGAAACTAAACCCCTATCTCTCACCATGCACAAAATTCAACTCAAAGTGGATCAAGGACCTGGGAATCAGACCAGAGACCCAACGCCTACTAGAAGAAATAATAGGCCCAAATCTTCATGTCGGATTAGGACCATACTTCCTTAACAAGACTCCTATAGCATAAGAAGTAAATACCCTGTAATCTTTTTCTGCTAACCCACCCTAAGCTGGCTCTTTGGAGTGCAGTTGGATCCTATTCAATAGAAAAGGTGAGGAGAGCCTCTTACACACCAGTAAAGGGAGATGCTCCAACAGGGTTGACATGAACAGAAGATACACAAAAAAGAAAATGTGTTTTCGATAGCAAACTGTTTTAGTCAGCTTTTATGTCACTGTGACCAAAAGACCTGATGAAAATGTCAGAAGGAATAAACAGAAGGAAAAGTTTATTTGGAGCTCACAGTTGCAGAGGTCTCAGTCCACAGTTGGCTGACTCCATAGCTCTAGGCCCAAGGTGACAAAGAGTATCATACCAGAAGGGCATGGCAGAGGAAAGCAGGTCTGGACACGGCAGTAAGGAAGCTCTCCTCTCACCAGGGATAAAATATAAACCCCAAAGCCATACCTCCTGTGACCTACCTCCCCCAGCCACAACTTACCTGTCTACAGTTACCACCTAGTTAATTCTTTTGGGGGGAGGGTACCAGGGATTGAACTCAGGGCACTTGACTACTGAGCCACATCCCCAACCCTATTTTGTATTTTATTCAGACACAGGGTCTCACTGAGTTGCTTAGCACCTCGCTTTTGCTTAGGCTGGCTTTGAACTCACAATCATCCTGCCTCAGCCCCCCAGGTCCACTGGGATCAAAGGTGTGCAGCACTGTGCCCTACCCAGTAAATTCTTACCAGTAGATCAATCCACTGATTAGGTTCTAACTCTCAACATGATCATTTCACCTCTGAAAGTTTTTGCATTTTCTCACACATGAGCTTTTGAGGGATACAATTTATCCAAATCATAACACCAACAAATATCCAAGCAGATGGTTTAAGTTCGGAAATAGAGAATGTTTTCAATGAAGTGAAATGGAAGTTGCCATATGATGGATACTGCAAAATCTCATCCTTCCTTCCTTTCTTCCCCAAGTGCTTATTTTGCTGTTTTCATGCTCAGTGGCCATTTATGTGTCTGGCCATCCATTAACTCTAAGCACCTTAAGAATGGAAGCTGTGCTTATCTCTTGGTCCTCATGTCAGTCTAAGCACAGGGTTTTGAATTTAGAAGATGCAATAACAGTCTTTATTGGATGGGGTGTGGTTGTTGATTGCAAGACGTTCCCAGCCTCTCCTGAGAAATGGTGACAGTTTCCTTTTATAAACAGTAGAGGAGGCAGAAAAATCTTTTCTTGATTCTTTTTACTTGAGGATATGGCTTCAAAGTGTCTGTGTGTAGGGTGAGGCCAAGTGGATCCTGCCAGTCAGGAGTTTTCCTGACAGCTAGCTCTGGCCCTGGTGGTTCTCCAATTTGTATTTATATCTATACACGCCTCTTCCATCAAAATATGTCATATGCAACTAAAAGATATTGAATCAAATATTAATGCCTGAGATGCCCACGCATTTTTGTAATGCCTTCAAACTCCTTTACAAAGGATTTTAATGCGCTCTTGTAATTTCAGTCCAGCACAAAGCAATCATCAAATATCAATTTCTCTCTGAGACCGCAAAGACTTGTTAACTATAGTTCTGCTGCTCACGCCCTGCTGAGGGAGTGAGCTTCCATACCAGCCTCTCAAGAAATCATCTCATCTCTATAGACCCTGGCATGAGGAAACCATGTAGCATTTTCCAGGCTCCTGCTGGACTATTTTTAATAGAGGATTCTTTCTTAAGTGCCTACCTCCTTTTCTCTATTAGACTCCTACCCATTCTGCAGGGGAACACGTAAATGCCACCTCCATGAAGCTTTTATCATCTCAACCAGAAATGCTTCCAATACTTTATTTCTACTTCACTCATCAAAAACTGCCTTGTCCAGTAATTATTGGTTTATGTCTTGTATAGCCTGCCTGATAAGCAGCTTAAGGATAATTTTTCATCTTTGCATCCCAGAACAATACAAGTCATGAAATATTTGTTGTCTGGATAAATGGGGGGAAATTGTCACTTCTACTACCAGAGTTAGGGGTCCAGACAGCTCAAGGAGAATATAACTGAAGTAGATTTGTTTGATATAGCATAGGAAGGAAGTGCCTTTAAAAACATATTTATGGAGGCGGGGGAAACCTAATTTACAAGATAACTTGTATATGAAGTGGGTATTGATAAAAGCACAATGAGCATATTATAGCTTCAAGCTCTGGAGTTCTAAAAGAAAAGTAAAGCTTTTTCTGCCTTTCTCAATAACAAAATAATCAGACTGCTTGTTCTTCACAAGTACTTCTTATGTCCAGGCAGAAGGAAAATAGAAGCTGCTGGGTGGAACTGTTGCCCTTTTCTCCCATGCTAGCCCATTCTTCTTTACCTTTTTTTTTTCCTTGCAAAATCATCATTATCTCTCAGAAAAGGGAGTCATCAAATTTAACAAATAGTTCTATGGCACTGTCAAATATGGACTCTGCATTAGTTATATTTTGATTATTGTTACCAAAATACAGACCAGAACAATTTAAGAGTAGGAAAATTTTATTTAGAGATCGTGGTTTCGGAGTTTCAGTCCATGGTTGGCTAACTCTATTGCTCTGAGTCCGAGGTGAGGCAGAGTGTCATGGCAAAAGAGCACGGTAGAGGAAAGCTATTCAGCTCTTGGCAGCTGGGAAGAAGAAAGAAGTGAGAGGAGCCACGGACAAAATATATAATCCCCCAAGGGCACAGCCCCAGTGACTGACCTTTTCCAGCCATGCCCTACCTGTCTACAGTAACCACCCAGTAGAGTAGTCCTTTCAAATTATTAATCCTCCAAATGGATTAATCCACTGATCAGGTTATAGCTCTCATAAAACAATCATTGTGCCTCCTGCATTAACAGAAGCTTTAGAAGGACACCTCATATCCAAACCATAACAGACTCTGAGCATCCTGAAATGTTTATCAAGCCTAAACATTTAGTAAATACATAGGTACTCATTAAATGATGCGCTGATAGACAATGCCCATTTTCAACACAGAAACTGGCTTGGCATTCCTATGGGTCATTAGCAAAGATTCTTATGGCAATTTCAGGCTGGGGTTTTTAGTTACAGATCTATAAATTTTCGTCATCTTTCCTAGGTTCTATCCCTACAAGTCTAGTAGATTCTCCCCAGGAGCAAAAGGGTTGCCTTCAATCAACTTGTCCCGAAGTGCTGCAGGGATGTTAACAGATGAAGTGTGGAAAATGCCACCTGTGATCAAATGGGTTTGAAAATAAGTTGAACAAATTAAGCAGATTAAGTTACTCAGGGACTTCACAGAGCCTTTAATGTGATAGTGTTCACTGAGAATCTCAGATGGATTTATCAAGGGACTTGTGTTCTGAACATACATTTTGGGAAATGCTTCTTTATAATCTAATTACTCTGGCCTTTCCTATGAAATTACCAAACACTAGTGACAGAAAAAGCAAGGGTGAGTGATGTCCATTTCATTTAATGTTTTTTCTACACATAACATAAAGTGTAATGAATCTCTCATTACAAAAAATTGCAAAATATTCTTCCAAAGAATCAAATTCTGAAGCACTATAAATATTTTCTGACCACCCTCAACTTTTGTTCATTATGGGCAAGTTATTAGCCTAACCTTCTCTCTTTAAACCTTTTCTTAGCATAACAATAATCATTAGAATAACAATAATTAGTATAACTGTCAGGTAGGGAGTTTTTAGTATGTTCTGGAAACTAAGCTCAATGCAGTTCCTTGTTTAATCCTCAAATCCTATGAGATGGAAACTATTACTAAGGAAACTCTAACTCAAATCACTTGCCCAAGAAAATGGCAAGGCCAAAATTTCAGGCCAGGCCTTCAGGACTCCATGGTCCACACTGTAGCCACTGGAGGCATATCCTCATTGTGATGACTCTAGATATATGTGCTGCTTCCACAGATTCTCACACTTCAGCTGCCTCTGTTCATATAAGCTCATCATCCTCAGCCCTTTAGGAGCCTGGATTCCAGTTCCTTCTTTGTCAATCTGCTTATAGCTAAGTGAAGGGTTAAGTGCTAATTGACTAATTTTTCACTTCCCTTTGGGTCACTATCTTTTGCTATTCTCATGGAAAATGTCCTTCTAGGACATGGAATTAAAGAGAGTCTTCTTCCATCCAAAGAAAGGCAATATGGGATTTAGTCAGTAGAGTTTTAACTTTGTGTATCCTGCATTCTTATAGAGAGGAGAAGAAAAAAAAAGTGCAGAGAGAATCACTGCATTCCTGAGGTCAGATTCTCTGAGGCACTTTCCCTGAGTGTGTCTCCCTCCCTCTCTGTCCCTAAAGAGTTTATGTTCAATAGTTGCCCAAGGCCTTCAGCATTTTACTGTCTGCTTTTGCTAGATCCTGTTTAGTTTTATTTTTTCCCCCTGAACATTTTAAAGAATGTTTAAATATAGAACAAAATGTTCCTCAGCAGACATCTGGGTGTTTTCTCCCACTGCTTTGTTTACAGGTTATTTTTAATCAGCAAGGTCAAGGTCATGTGGCAACCATGTCATCATTGTATTTTGCATGTGAAGAATGAGGCACGGAGAGACCCATAGAAATCCTGGTGATGACTTCTCAGACTCCTCACACAGGAGATTTGATGGGGGATATCCACAGCGAGAATAAATCTCTTTCCTCTTGCATTTGTCTCTTTCTCAGCCGCCTAAGTAACTTTTTGCAATTCTGAGTCCAACTGAAAGATTATAGTCAGAACTGAGATGCAAAATCTTTGAAATACTCTGTAAAAACATAATTAGTTGAACTTAGTGTTGAATAAGAACTTTAGATCCATGTGTTAACAGCACAGATTTTAAAGAGTGAGTTAGTTTGAGTCTTTGTAATTAAATCATCTCCTTGACATTTCTCATTCCTCATTCCTCTCTTTGGATTCCAGTGTTTGGGAATCCAAACTTCTTAAAGGTAGTAGAGTGAAGAGAGCACACACTTAGGAAGTTGGAACCCAATTCCACCACATACTAGTTTTGTCAACTTGAGCAAATTATTTAACCTTTCAGAGTCTCATATTCTTCACTTGTATAATTACTATTAATATATACTTTATTTAAACAGTTTTAAGAATGAAATTCAGCAAGAATGAAATTCCATCACATTGCTTGACAAAGGAGATAGTCTGCAAACTTTACTGTCTTCCAGAACCTTAGCTTTCTGATTGGAAAATACCTAGGTAATATTTTGTTTCAAAGGGACTTTGGAAAAAAATACTGTGAAAATACCTAAAGAAATGTTTAAAAATAATGATAATGATGCAATTAACTACCATCACATTATTACCTAGTGTAATTATTATTTTCAGAAAAGTGTCTTCAAGACACAACAATATGATGGCTTGATTCACATTTTCCTAGGACACACACGGACACATCTGTCTTTATGCCTGCTAGCAAGAATGGGCAGTAGGTAGGGGAACACGTTTAAGGTCTCAGAAAACTCTTTTCCCTGGAATCTAGCCTTGTTTCCAATGAGATTAATTGGAAAATCAAAATAAGAGATTTTTAAGTCTGATATCTCAACACAAAACTCTAGAGTGCTGGCTTAGCTTCTAGAGCTCATCAAAGCTGTCAATACTCTATCTAGACATGGAGGTTATAGCCTATCTCGCCTGTCCACATTTCCTTAGGATACTCTGACCTCCTGGTGCTTGCAAAACCCAAAGCCCTGGGGTCATGTGGCTTGTATTAGGCCTCAAGTCACTGTGTTTAATTTTATTCATCTGCTACACACAAATGAATTAATCTAGTCTATCTCACTCCACACATATATGTGGTAATAGATAAAATTTCATTTACACTGTTAATTTTTAAAATAATGCAGTCTTTCCTTGGTGTTTCATTTAAACTTAGCATAGTAAATGCATTCGTGTAACACAATATTGCTATTTTAATAATTTAGGCTCAACTGTCAAAAAAGAATAAAATACTAACTTAAATATGACTTCACCCCCAAAATGTACCATCTTACTCATGGATTCTATCATCATTAGACAATTATTGTCTGTGCTAATATTATCTTGTGTCTTTCTGTATCTTATTTCTGAGACAGAACTACATGCAGGACTCCTCTTCTGGAGCCAAAATGAAAATGTAACATTATTTTATCTAAGATTTTAAATGCCTAGAGATATTGATCCAGCCTGCTAGCCTGCTCAGAAGGATGCTCCACTTGCTGCTTTGTGCTTAGAGACAATCTAATAAAAGCTTGCTGAATAATAAACAATGGGAGCCCACCAATTCTAAAAATTTAGATTGACAGGAATAATCCCCTCCCTGGAAAAGAAAGACCAACGGGCACTTCCCATAAACCCATTACTGCACATTCACCTATAAACCAATAGAAGATGTTGGATTATTGGAAGTCCTAGCTTTAAGAGAAATTGCTTTCCTAAATTTGACCTCCCACACTAAATATAAAATATGGACCATCTGTAATGAAGGGATTGCAGCCCAAACAGCCATCATCTCTGGGAGGCAGAGGTTAGAAGGTTGATGCACATTGGTTCCAAAGGGATGGGGATGGGGATGACCTTTTACCTTGAAAATGGTCACTCGTAGCTTAATGTGAGTGAGAGGGTCAGTATTAGCTAGTAGAAAGTGTCTGCAGCTTCTGCCTGATTAGACACACACAGAGTGGGGTGGGGAAAGCCACAAAAGCAATACAAGAAAATAGCACATATTCTATAAGCTTGAGTATATAACATGGGGATTATGAGGAACTGAACATACTTTAGATGGCAGATAGGTTTCACAGCTTTCAAAATGAGTGAGTAACCATAGATCCAATGCAAAGGATTTGGAATGGAAAACATTTTATATTTACTTGAGATGCATTTTTGACCATTTGGTTCACATGTCAGTGTTGCCACTTGTCCCCTACCTGCAGACTTTGCAGACAAAGCACCATTTCTTCAAGGCTATTTCTTTTACAGAAATAATTAAAAAATTATTTCAATTACTCATTGAAATAATTTCTAAAGTTCAGTGAAATTCCCATTGCCCATAGTCTGAGTTTTGTTTAATTCTAAAAATAAATAAATAAATAAGTAAGTAAAATCTCTGACAGCAATGAAAGGGTAGTCACAAAATATTCAAATGTTGTAAGCAGCAGTATTTTAAAAAGCAGGGAGGCACACTGCAGACCAAAGATTTCACCTGAGAACAGAGTGCTCCATTCAATGGAGGGGGACAGTAAGAAAGAAACAGAACTACATGGGCAAGAATAGGACACACCAGACTAACAAGAAGATCCGAGGTGGTACACATTGATGCTGGAGCAGATCAGGATGGTTTTAACAAGCACAGAAGTATACACACCCATCAGTCTTGTGAGGCTGTAGTTCCAAAATACAAGTGAGGGAAAAGGGAGGCCGACACTAGGTTTTTCCATGACTGGTATTTGGAGAAGATAAGATTGACCTAACAAATCATGAATAAAAAATTAAATATGATACTTCTCTCTCTTATCTCAAAAAAAAGTCTTTCTCATTCAGCTCTTTCAGGCCATTTCTCCTATGCCACTATCTTTAGCAAAACCATTCTCTATGCTTGGTGTACACAAAAATCAAATTTTGAAAAAAAGAAGAAACAATTAATAACTGTTCCAGTTAGTAATACCTTCATCAGCTTGGTATAAGAAAGAAAAATGACAGAGTAATATTGCCACTAGCAATTCCTCAGTCATGTGATTTTTTTTTTTTTGGAAACAGATCAATGTAGGTTGCTAAGCAACACACACACACACACACACACACACACACACACATACACACAAATGACCCTCACCCTCCCCTCCAAAAAAAGAAAGAAGATGTAAAAAGGAAGGAAGCATTGTTATGCTTTGATAAATCTATTTTTTTAGAAATTTCATGGATTTGATATTGACATTATAATTATTTTCAAGCTCTATATTATGTTAAAGGAGAGTTTGTTTCATTAATTAAGAATAATTTTTGTGAACAGTAGCAAATACACTTCATAAATGAATAGCGAACTTAGGAACAAGAGCTGGAAATTCTTGGAATGCCTTATTAATGATAGGTACATGTTTATTAATGAGTTTTTGCCTTTATGTCATACTTATGTCACCATCAAATATTAATGTTTTCTATATTATAATAATATCTATTGATATAACTGAAATTTGCTTCCCAGTAGGTGTCACCATGAATAATACTTCTGAAATACTAAAATCAATAACAAGAATATTAGGGAGGCATTATAGTATGTCAATGAAATGAATTCCACTTTAAATGCCAAATATAACATAAACCAACTAAATATACCAAGTTATAATTTTAAATACATAAATATATAGATTATGGATATAGATCTTATCAGAATATATTGTCTGAAATAAAGAATAAAGCCACTAAATAAATGGATAGGTGCTCTGTGGATTTTTTTATTTAAAGTCAAGAACATTCATTGGAATTAATAAGCATCCGTTTCTTTCATTGTGACAGAAGATCATGTAGACAAGAGATATCTAAGTGGTTCAAATAAATTCTAAATTCATTTACCCTAGATAAGATGGCCGCTGTTCCTCCCTCCTCTCACTCCTCCCACAACTGGAAGCTCTTGTTCAGGAGCCATTTTTTTCTCACTTTTTTTTTTTCCACATTGCTTAGTGTCTGTGTGAACAAGAGCCTTTCCCAGAGAATACTAAGGCAGAAATGTTCGCCCTGCTCCTGGGGCTCTGAGCAAAGGCAACTGTCAGGGCAGCTGGGAGCTTGGCTATACTATCTGAGAATCAATAGTGGACTTCAGCCTAGCGCTTTACAGTGCTACCAATAAAGACAGAGAGAAAGCAGGCTTCCTTAACCCAGACAGAAAGCCATGTGTGCTCCCCAAGAGCACATTCCCTTCTAGATTCTGGCTAAGCGTCATAATACCTCTGCCATTCTTCTTTACTTTCTCTCATAGGCAATGGCTTGAGAAAACAAAAATGAAAAGCATAGTCCCCTAGTTACCTCTTCCTTTATGCAGCCTTGGGCTACCCACAGGGGTCCTCCCTCACTCAAGTGTATCCTGCTGAAACTTTTTGGAATTTCTCACAATCTAAAGGTAGCTCCTCTGGGCCTGGACAGCTCACCTGATAATATCAAAGTTTATCAAAGAATAATGACTTAATGTGTACTCCTCCTGAATCATATTCAACAATTCCAGACTCCTTCCTACTACCCTGAAGCTACTTCTTATAGACTGTCATGGTGTGAACGACTCCTGTTGATGTGTGTCTAGCAGGATGCTAAATGTGAAGCCACCCTTAGTGGGACCCTGCTGCAGGAACTTGGTTTTTGTTTTATATTTTTTATTTTGTTTTGAGGACCACCGAGTTTCAGAGATTACTGATCTATGTGACATGAGGGCTATCACTTACTCTGAATGTCATAAAAACCCACAAAGAGAACTCACTGGGAAGGTCTAAAACAATATCTAGTGGCAACCCCATGCATCTAAAGGTGGGAAGAGAGCAGAGATCAAACTACACATGATGTGAACACAGGGCGTCTTGTGCCAGTGGCTCCTTGCAGAATGCTACTGGCAGGATCCATTTGAGTGAGCTGGCTGCAGGGTGGCTGAGTGCCCTGGGACTCACTTGTAGGCCAGAGATTTGCCAGTTCTGACTTCTAAGCTGCTACTGGCATGGCTCTTCCCTCTGTTCTTCATGACTCCAGCCTAGGTTGTCTCCCTCAGCTTCTCTAACACTAGTGCCCATCTTAACCTTCTTGGTTACCTCTGTTTTGACAAAGACACTGCACTCCCCTCAGAGATCATCTCCCAGAGCCAGTCTCAGGCCCAGCACCTTCAAAGCAAGCTCCAACCTTCTGAAGATTTGGTTAGAATCCTCAGAGAACTCTCCTGGGTTGATATGCCTCAGGGTACCATGATATGCCTGGTCACAATGGCTGACCTGGCCTCATAACTCATGCTACCTTCATAACTCCCTAACCATTAGCAATCTGAAAAGATTTAGAAATTATGCCTATGTTTTCTGTAAGAAAAACTAAATTTTGAATGTGGCTTTTTAAAAGTGTCATCAGAGAGATGAAACAGATGGATACATCTTATAGAACTGGTTCTTAAATTTTAATGAGCATTAGAATTATGGACTCACCTCAACTCCATTCCCTACTAGAAAGTTCTGACTGCAAATGACAAGACCCAGGGTCTTGTGTTGTTTGAAAGATGGTCCACTACCTCTATTTTCAAGAAGACTATTGTGTTTTTTTCCCTTGGTTTTCACTTTAATACTTGCCCTAATTAGTGAGTCTGTGTCCCTGGGCTCAGAAAGTACTAGGAAAAAAAGAAAAGAAAAAAGAAAAGCATAACGCAAAACAACAACAAAAATGAAAAAAATATTTAACTCTATCTTGTTCTTAACACATTAATCATTTCAGTCCCCCAACGCCAAAGAGAGTAAGTGATCTGCTCAAGCTCAGAATTAATGAGTGGTGAATCTTAACAAAAACATGCATATCCCAACTTCTAGTTCTTTCTCTATATGTGCTACCTTCCTTCTCTAAGATATTCTGAATAAGGCAAGAAGTGGTAGGAATAATAAAACCTGTGCCTTTATATATATAAAGACACCATTTTTAAAAAATTATAAAATTCTATAAAATGCTGAACAGGTGTTATTCCTACTCAAAGAATAACAGGGATATTTGTGTTTGCTTGCTTTTGTTTTTGTTTTTAAAACATAGCCCACAGGGAATAAAGGTGTCTATGTTGTGGCTTAAAACTAAGAAGTCTTGATTTCTAATCATGGTTTTGTACCTTGTATAGGAGCTCCCTCAAAAATCTCTTAGTACCTCAGTTTCCTTATCCATCACCAATCTAATACACAAGGTGAAAAAAAAATTAAAATTATCATTTAAAAAATTCAAAATACAAACATGCTGTCACCTTCAATAAACTCATTATATGACATTCAAAAGTTTCCAAGAGAGACAAACTGAAGTGATTCTGCTACTAAAAGATCTTTAACAACTCCTTGAAGAAGTAGCCAGAAATATCTAAAATAAGATTTATCTTACAAAAATGTTCCTCTGAGCAACTATTCCCAAGATTATGTTTTACATAATGGCAAAGTAGAAAGCAAATATATCCAATATATTTTCTAGGTAATTTTAGCAAAAAGAATGACACAGAGACTGTCCTCATGTCAGATCAAACAGCTACTTAAAAGCAACAAAAATCTATCCATGTATCTACATGGTTGGTATAAACTGTACCAACTGATAACACTTGAAGAGAATTTGCTAATGCACTTTTTTTATTCAGATTGAATCAGCTTATCATGAATTTGGTAAGGGGCAGACCCAGCAATTTAAGACCAATCATAAGCTAAATATTCTTAAATTTGGTGCAGGGCTGGAGGAAGATGAAAATTGGAATGAAAGTATTTTTACATAGAAACTAAAAAAATACCAGATTCAGAAGGACATAACCATTGCTTAAGAGTTATGTAATAAGAGCTCTGTGCAATGACTAATGACAAAGATGAATTCATGACAAACTAGAGAACTTTCTAGTTAATGTTGCTCTTCATACAAGATGCAGAAGGGCCTATCCTGATTATGATCTCCCCATAGATCTCAATGTCTTCTGGTTGTTTAACAATATCCTCCATAGCCTTCTTTTTTTTAAATCTTCTTCCGTAATTTTCCTCATCCATCCCCCTCCTCATTCACCTATTTATTTTTCAGCCTCCATAAGTGTTCTTGAAGCTTGGAAGAAATATCAGCATTTTACAGAAAGACTAGAAATCCCATATTTTGGGTTATGCCCTCAGTTAAAAGCAAAGTAGATTTTGTTATCAAAAAGACAGTCAAACTTTTCAAGTTGTTTCAATAATGTTACAAATCATGACAATTATACTCACAAAGGTTTTTATTTTGTTGTTTCTTGATCTTCACAAAGAAAGTTTTAGGAAAATTAATATGTATTTAGTCAAAACATTTGACGCTTACTTCGTTAGGTGGTGCACTAAATTCTCTCTAAATAAATCCCATACTGATCTGACTTGTCCCATGAAAATCTGTACAGTGAACTCCTAGTTTATTATGCCTACTTGAAAAGGGTAATTTAATAAGGCATCAGTACAAATACTTAATTGTGCAATGGCTATCGACAATGCCTTTAAACAGTTGCATATTTGCCAGATTTAGCTAATGGAAGTAGAATTGCCACTTAATGTCTCAGCTTGCACTGGTGGAAAATAAATTGTATCTGACATTCCTTTGGCTTTTAAAGGACATACTTAGATAATATTTACAGTCAAATTGATCTATTGTTGCATTTATGTTTTCTTGGGTTAAAAAGGGGGATCAACTGAGTTCTAAAGGATAATATTTCTTTGTATCTGCTCAATTTGCAAGGCTTTCACATGCATATGCCTCATTTAGTGGGTGTCTAACCAAAGTCTAAATATCTGAATGAAGAATGGACATTTCACTAAGGCAACATCTCCAATACCCAAGTACACAGATCAGTTGGCCAGGCCAAGGTGGCCAGTGATCTAGATTGTTCAGTTTTAGTGGAAGTCATATAGACAGAACTTGCTTCATTCACCCACTTGATATATTAAATTTTAAAGTCTCTTCTTTAGTTGCTGCAACTAGGAAAGGGAAGGAGAAGAGATCTAATATTTCAACATCCAATACTTGCCAGATACTAGTTTAGATGCAATTATATTACCTCATTTATTCCTGAAAACAAATCATTGAGTTAGAACATTATTATCATAGTATTTTTCCTTAGGCTTCTATTTCTATGAAATTCAAAGCCCAGGCAAGTCTGATCATTATTGATGGGGTTAAAAATCATTACTGTGTTTACCTTGAGAGATAGAAGCAAACTCAAGCAGATGCTTCATGGACACTGAGATGTTCCTTTTCTTGATCAGAGTGCAGGTCACATTGAGGTATTTTTACATATACATGTCATACTAGCCTTCTAAGGATGCCATAACAAAATATCAAAGACTAGGTGACTTAAATAACAAAATTCATTTTCTCTCATTTGCAGAGACTGGAAGTCCAAGGTCATGTGCAAGCGGGATTCAGATGACAGCAACAAAGCAGAAACAGGCAAACAAGTTTACATCAAACTACAAAACTTCTACAAAGGAAACAATCAACAGTCAAGAGATTTGAATTTTAAAAGACAACATAGGCGATGAAAGATCAATTCAACTAAGAGATAGGTTTTCTCTAAAATAACCAAACAGAAATCTTACAATTGAAAAGTTCAATGAGTCAAATAAAATCTCAGTTGAAACCTCACCATTAGAATAGGTCAAGTGGAAGAAAGACTATCAGGGCATGAAGACAAGGCTGATGAATTGTCACATTCAGGAGTAATAAAGAAAAAAAAAGGTATTACAAACAAAATATACAAGACTTGTAGGACATGATTAAGAGACCAAACCTATTAATAACAGGCTTAGACAAAGAAGCTGAAGTAAAAGCTACATTAAGCATTTTTTAAAAATGTATTCAATGAAATAATAGCAGAAAATTTCCCAAATCTTGGGGAAAATACAAACATCCAGGAACAGGAGGTATTTAGAAACACAAATAGACATGGCCAGAAAAGTACCTCTCTACATCATATTATAGTTACTGCCAAAAGTACAGAAGAAAAGAGAATATTGAAGCTGCAAAAGAGAAGCACCGAGTTTCTTCGTCAAAGGCAAACCCCTCAGATTAACAGCAGATTTCCTAGCCAAACCTCTAAAGGCCAGCAGGGCATGGAATGATGTGTTTCAAGTCATGAAAAAAATAACTTTCTATATTACTATTATCAGCAAAATTATCCTTCAAGATTGAAGCTGAAATAAAGACCTTTGAATATAAGCATCAACTAATGAATTCAGGGCTAATAAATGTGTGTTACAGAAGATACTTAAGGAATCATACACACAGAAGAGGAAGAAAGACAAACACAATCATAGCATGTGAAAGAATAAATCTTTCTAGAAGACTAGGTATGCAAATGAGAATTAGAAAAGGGTCAAACAAGCCAGGCACAGTGGCATATGCCTGTAATCCCAGCAGCTCAGGAGGCTGAGGCAGGAGGATCATGAGTTCAAATCCAGCTTCAGTAACTTAGTGAGGCACTGAGCAATGCAGCAAGACCCTGTCTCTAAATAAAATATAAAAAGGGCTGGGGATGTGGATCAGTGGTTGAGTGTCGCTGGGTTCAATCTCTAGTACCAAATTTAAAAAATAAATTAAAAAAAATCAAACAAGGTTAAATCAGTGACCCATCAATCTCTAAGATGAATAAGAGAGAAATAAATGAACATAAACATTCCAAAACAAACAAAAGAAAAACAACAAAATGAGTGGAACTAGTATATACCTTTCAATAATAAGTCTCAATATAAATGGTCTGAATTCTCCAATTAAAAGACACAGACTCAGTGATTAGATTAGAGGGGCAGGCAGGGGGAGAGAGAGACACCAACCAAACTGCTTACTGCATGCAAGAAATTCACCTCACTGGCAAACACATACACAGACTAAAAACAAAAGGATATAGATTCTATCTTTAGAAAATCCAACTCCCTTCCCCCCCCCCAAAAAAAACCACAGTTCACCAGACAACTTCTAGAGTTAATAAATTTGGCAGAGTAGCAGGATACAAGATCAACACTCGTACATAGGTCACTTGCCTATACTCCGATAGTGAATTTACTGAAAAACAATTCCATTCATAATAATCAAAAAAAAAAAACTTTGGAATGAATCTAACCAAGGAAGTGAAAGACCTCTATGATGAAAACTCTAGAACATCAAAGAAAGAAATTAAAAACCTTAAAAGCTATAAAGATTTCCCATGTTCTTGGATAGGCAAAATTAATATCAATATAGACATACTAAAAAAAGTTATACAGATTCAGCGCAATCCCCATCAAATCCCCATCAAAACACCAATGACATTCTTCACAGAATTAGAAAAAAAAAATCTCAAAAGAAAATATACACAGTGGAGTTTTATTCAGCTATGAAGAATGAAATTATAGCATTTGCACATAAATGAATGAAGTGGAGAACATCATACTAAGTGAAATAAACCAGACCCAGAAAGTCAAGGGTCATATGTTTTATTTCATATGCAGAAGGGGGAAAGGGCGTCATTTCATGAAAATAAAAGAGTGATCAGTGGAGTACAGACAAGGATTGAGGGAGAGGGAGGAGAAATGAGAAAAGGGAGAAGAGTGGAATGAAACTGACCAAATTATTCTCTGTATATATGAAACATACCACAGTGAATTTCAGTTTATTTATATATATGTATATATACATATATGTATATTGTACTAATTTTTTTAAAACTAAATAAATACAACAAAGACTGATATAATAGAAGAAAGGGAATAGTAGGATGGAGGAAAGGAGAGAAAAGTGCTAGGAACTGAATTGGAGTAAATTATACTCTATGCTTGTATAATTATGTCAAAACAAACCACAATACAATGTACAAAACTATAATGCATTAATAAAATTTTTTCTAAAAATTAAAAAGTATTTTTAAAAAAGATGGAGAATGATACTCTAATCAAATAGAACCCCAAACTAAGCAGAAGTAGATATACTCATATCCAGCAAAATGAACTTCAAGCCAAAAGTAGTCAGAAGAGACAAAGAAGGTCACTACATATTGACAAAAAGAATAATTTATCAAGAAGACATAAAAATTATAAATACATATGCACCAAGTGTCAGAGCACCCAATTTTATAAAACCAACACCACAGGATATAAAAAGAGAAATAGGCCTCACTACAATAATAGTGGGTGACTTCAATACCCTACTTTCACCAATAGGTAGATCTTCCAGACAAAAAAAAAATCAATAGAGAAACATCAGAGTTAAATTACAGTATAAATCAAATGGACTTACTAGACATCTACAGAGTATCATCCAACAACTTCAGAATAGACATTGTTTTCATCAACACACAGAATTTTCAGATTTTAGGCCATGGAAAAAATCAAATACAAAAAAATTTTCAAAACGAGGTTTTTTTTGCATCTTATTAGACAAAACAGAATGAAACTAGAAATCAACAGCAAGAGGAACCACAGCAAATACACAAATACAAGGAGAACAAGCAACACACTTTTGAATGATCAATGGGCAACTGAAGAAATCAGGGGGAGAGGATTTAAAAACGACTTAAATCAAATAGAAATGAAAACACAACATACCAGAAACTATGGAACACAACAAAAGTAGTATAAGAGGAAAGTTTACAGTTATAAATACCAACATGAGAAAAACAGAGAGATCTCAAAAGAATAACCTCATGATGTATCTCAAGATCTTAGAAAAAGAAGAACTAACCAACTCTGAAGTTAATAAGACAAAAGAAATAATAAACGTTAGAGTAAAAATAAATGGAATAGAGACAAAGAACAATTCAAAGGATCAATGAAACAAAGAATTCATTTTTTAAAAAAGACAAACTTAATAAATCCTTAATCAAACACCAAAAGAAAGAGAAAGAAAATCCAAATTCATAAAATTAGAGATGAAAAAATGGATATTATAATAGATACCACTGAGATCCTGAGGGAATACTTTTTTTTTTTGGTACCGGGGATTGAACTCAGGGGCACTTGACCACTGAGCCACATCCCCAGCCCTATTTTGTGTTTTATGTAGAGACAGGGTCTCACTGAGTTGCTTAGCATCTCACCATTGCTGAGGCTGGCTTTGAACTTGTGATTCTCCTGTCTCAGCCTCCCAAAGTGCTTGGATTACAGGTGTGCACCACTGTGCCCAGCTTAGGGAATACTTTAAAAAATATATATATATATTTATGGATATAAATGTATATATATATATGTCCATAAAGTGGAAAATCTAGAAGAAATTGACAAATTTCTAAACACATGTGACTCACCAAAATTGAACCATATAATCAATATGAAGCAATAAAATTGAAGCAATATGTTTTCCAATAGAGAAAAGCCCAGTGCTAGGCACATTCACTACTAAATTTTATCAGAATTTTAAAGAAGAACTAATACCAATGCTTCTCAAACCTTCCCACAAAATAAAAAAGGAAGGAACTCTTGTAAACTCACTCTACAAAACCAGAATTACCCTGCCACCAAAACCAGATAAGGGCACAACAAAAGAAAAAAACTATAGACCAATATTTTTGATGAACACAGATTCAAAAATCCTCAATAAAATGCTTACTAATTGAATTCAACATTACATTAAAAAGATCATATATCATGAACAAGTTGAGATCATTTGAAGGATGTAAGATTGCTTCAACATATGCTAATCAATATGTGTAATTTGCCACATAAATAGAATCAAGGATAAAAACCACATTATCATCTTAATAGACAGAAAGACCTTTGACAAAACTCAACATCCCATTATGAAAAAAACCCTGAACAAATTAAGTATATAAGAAATAGACTCCACCATAAAATGCCTACTGATGATAAACCTATACCAACATAACACCAAACAAGGGAAAATGAAAAGCATTTCCTCTGAAATCAGGACAGAGACAAGAGTGCTCACTGTCACTACTCTTATTCACTATAATACTAGAAACTTTTAGCCAGAGAAATCATGAAAGAGAAAGAAATAAAAGAAATATGAATATAAAATGATGAATTCAAATCATCTTTTTTGCATATGATATAATTCTATACCTAGAAAATCCCAAAGAATTCACCAGAAATTTCTTAGAACTCACAATTTCAGAAAAGTAGCAAATTGAAGATGATACTAAAAAATGGAAAGATATCATATGTTCATAGACTGAAAGAATTAATATTGTTAAAAGGCCATACTATCAAAAGTGACCTACAGATTCAATGCAAATCCCATCAAAATACCAATGGCAATCTTCACAGACTTAAAAAAAAAATCCTAAAATTCATATAGAGCACCAAAAACCTCAGACAGCCAAAGTAATCCCAAATATAAAGAACAATGCTAGAGTGATCATAATACCTAACATTATATTATAAAGCCATTGTGATAAAACAGCATGGTATTGGTGTAAAAAAACAAACACAAAGACCAATGCAATAGGACCGAGTACCCAGAAATGAATCCACACATCTGCAGCCATCTGATTCTCTGTAAAGGAGCCAAAATCATAATTTTGGAGAAACGGCAGCCTCTTCAACAAACAGTGCAAGGGAAATTGGATATCTGCATGTAGAATATTGAAACTAATCCCTGTTACTCAGCCTGTATAAAACTCAGCTCAAATTGGATCAAGGATCTTAACGTAATACCTAAAATTATGAAACTACTAGAGGAAAACATACAAAAAACACTTCGAGATATTGGTATAAGCAGTGACTTAATGGGACTCCAATAGATCAAGAATTTGCAAGAATTGGCACATGAAATTACACCAAATTTAAAATCTTCTGCTCAGCAAAGGAATCAATCAATAGAGTGAAGAGATAGCCTATAGAGTGGGAGAAAAATCTTTGCCAGATATTCATCTGACAGAGTGTTAATATCCAGTATAAATAAAGAACACAAAAATCTAACACCAAAAGAACAAGCAATCCAATCAATAAATAGGGAAATGAACTGAACTGATATTTATTTCTCAAAAAAAATACAAATAAATAATTATGTGGAAAAAAATGTTCAACATCTTCAGCCAATAGGAGAATACAAAATGACATTGAGATTATATGTCATCCCTATCAGTATGCCTGTTATCAAGAAAACAAAAAATAACAAATGCTAGCAAGGATGCAGAAGAAAAGAAATCCTTATCCACTGTTCATAGGAATGTAAATTAGTACAGACCCTACAGAAATCAGTATGGAAGTTCTTCAAAAATCTAAAAATAAGCTCTTCCTTTGCTCTCCTCCTCTGACTCCCTGTCCCCCTCTGACTCGCTCTCTTCCCTCGCTTCTCTTTCTACATCCTCCTCCAGCTCTACCTTGGCCCAGACCTGACCTCTTCCTTCCCGATCCCTCCCTGACAGCTGGCGACGTCCAACCCTGGGCGCCATGGAGGTCACCACTTGTCACCACTCGGCCAGGCGGTGACTGAGGAACTTCTGCCTGTGCCCTCGGCGTGGCCGTGGCAGTAGCAGCAGCCTCATCCCCGGCAGCCTTCCTCAGCATAAGCCTCTTGGGCTTCCTTCACTCCGGAGGCCAGCATGAACTCCGCTTCCACACAAAAGGCAGGAAGGGCCACCCTGTTCAGAATTTCACCCGGAACTGGCATCTTGTCACTTCTGCTGCACTCTATTGCCCAGGAAGCCACTTGATCCAAAGTGCCAGAAGATGCAGCCCACCACTCCTTGGCTAGAGCAATGAGTGTGTTCAAGAGGAAATCATCAACCATGAGTGTCTTTGGAGGCCACATCCCACAGAGAGGATCCAGAACTTTCCTGGTTATCCAAGTGGCCCAACCTATCATGCCTCTAGCTCTTGGAAAAGGTTTTCTCTTCCCCTCCCTCACCTTGGCCTGATTAACTTGTCCTCATCTGCCCTGGTCCCAAGTCAACCATCATTGCCGCAAGGTTTTCATGGTCCCCTAGAGTGACTTGGTGCTCAGTATCTACTTCTCAAGCATCCTATCCTCTCCTTCTGAAGGTTTATCGCCTTTGTTAAATAATTGTAAATCTGTAATCTGTCATCTTTCCAAAATGGAAGATATGGAAAGGAAGGATCCTGTGCTTAGGACTTCATTCCCAGATCCTGATTCAAGGCCTGACACAATAGAAATCGAACACAGATGTCTTTAGCAAGAGTCTTGGCCCTTGTGTTCTAGCCTCACCTTGGTCCCTTCCACCTGATATGGGCTGGAGGTGGCAGGTTCCCTAGGAAGCAAATGTTGGGATGAACAATGTACAAGACATCTAGTGGGGATGAGAGAGAAGGAAAAGAATCAGAGTTGGGGGCTCATGGTGTTGTTCAGTGGCTGAGTGCTTTCCCATCATGCATGAGGCCCTGGCTTCTGTCCCTGACAGCAGGAATCCCCAAAAGAGCAAGTATAAGGATGAGAGAAGCTGAGCTGCAATGAATCTCAACAAAGCTCTCAGCAAATCCCATGAGAACTCTAAAGATGGACCATCTCTCTTACTGTGGCCAGGGTCTGTGTTATTATTTTGTAACTTCACCAGTCTTTGGACACTGGCTGTTTTAAAGAGGATGAAGCCTTCAGCAAGGGGGTCACTTCAGTGCAATCCAATGCCTGAGAGGGCTGGAGCTGAAGGCATTTATCTGACACCATGAATCCAGGGGAATACATCCTCTGGCCTGAACTGGATCAGCATAGCATGCAAGAGTGACACTGGCCTAATGTCTTTGGGCCTCTTTTTGTTCTTCAGGGATCAAATAAAAACCATTACACCTTCTTCCTAAACTCCAAAAAAGAACCTAAGTTAAAAAATGGACCTGGAAGTTCTTGGAAGAGGTTAAAATAGAAAAGGAGAATTGAACATTAAAGAAGGCTGCCAATCGCATGAGCCATCAAGAAAAGAAGGACTCTCTGGCTCCTGCTCAAAATCAGCCCCTGGGGAAACGCCAGGGCTCCAACATGCCCACAGAATATTCAAATAAAAAGGTCATCTTAGCCTAAGGTCCCTGTAAACCTGCGCCCAGTTCAGTTAGGGAAGGACTTGGCTGAGGCTGTGGACAACCGGAAGCCAGCCTCCATGGACCTCAGGGGCACTCTCTTGTCTGCAGAGGTTTCCCAAGGAGAAATGTCACTGAGTTGCTTGGGCTGCTGGGCCAACATTTACACAGACAGGTACAGTCTGGTCTGGGAGGGGCACTGCTTCTCCAGGCAGGGGCACCAGATCCTACAAACATGAGAGGAAAAACAGTTTTATCTTGATGTGATAAAATCAGATGTGATAAAATCAGAAACTACCATTGTGGATTGTGGAGAGAAGATTAAGGCCACCATTATCTTCTAGAAAATTCTCTTGATGTGAGCCCTCTGCACAGGCTCAGTACCCATTGTGGGTTCTCCAGACTGACAGACCACAGTGGAAGAACTGAGCCTCCTGCACTCAGACCTACAGATCCTTGCTACTGCTTCTGCTCCCAAGATAATGATGTGGCCAGAGTGCTTTAATGGATTTTTGTGTGACAGTGACATTGTTTCCTGGTCACCAAGATGCCGGTGGCTGTTGGCCACTCCCTGACATGTCTATCCAGGCAGCAAAGAGAATGAATAGTTTAGATCATAGGGCAGAGTTGGGGCAGGAGAGGCTGCTAAGAAGCCACCCATGGGTGGTCTGTAATGATGGCAGCATTCCCAGGCTGAGACATATCTGTAGGTTTTTAATGATCACGTACTGTGCAGCAGGCACTGGGCAAAGTCCTTCAAGTAGTTTGCTTTGTTGGAACCTCAAGACCCTCTCATTTTACTGAAAAGAGAGCTGAGGCTCACATGACCTCCTCAGTGGCAGTGACTTCAACAGGATTGGAACTCAGGTCTCCAAAGCCTAGAGATCAAGAAGCAAGAAGGGAATCAGAAGTAAAAGCAGAGCTGCTGAGAAGCCCAATCTTCTGCACAAATGAGGGCCAGGGTCTGCAGCCCTCCATCTCATCTCTGGGTACTGTGTTAAGAGATGGGAGTAACCACACGGACACTTCACCATCCACACAATGTGGACAGAGAGGCCATCTCGGCTCTCTTTCCATCTCCCTGTGGAAGGGATTTTTGGTTTGTCTCATCAGGCTAAATGACGTTTCCTGGTCAGACAACCATGACCAGAAGGGATGAGTTGTATTAGACAAGGTGGATCCAGAGAAACTACCATTGTGGATTGTGGAGAGAAGATTAAGGCCACCATTATCTTCTAGAAAATTCTCTGCAATTTTTGAGACATTCATCATGGAAATTACTTGTTTGTTTCCTTCTTTACTCATCAAGTCTTTGTCAAGTGTCTATACCAGGTCTATCAACGTGTGTTCTTTTTCTTTCATTTATATTTTTATTTATTTATTTATTTATTTATTTATTTATTTATATTAATTTATTTATTCTAATTAGGCATATATGACAACAGAATGCATTTTGATTCACTGTATACAAATGCAGCACAACTTTTCATTTCCTGGTTGTACACAATGTAGTGTTGCACTATATGTGTAGCTATATACACTATACATGTACCTAGGGTAAAAAAAAAACTAAACTAAAAATAGAACTACTATATGATCCAGTTATGCTGCTTTTTGGTATAAACCCAAAAGAACAAAGTCATTATACCTTAAAGATACATGGATACCCATGTTTATTGCAGTACTATTTACAATAGCCAAATTATGGAATTAACCAAGGTTCCTATCAATGTATAAATGGCTAAAGAAAATGTGGTATACGTTCACAATGGAGTATTAATCAGCATAAAAAAAGAATAGCCGCTTACTTTTCAGGAAAATGGATGGAACTGGAGATCATCATGTTAAGTAAAATTAGCCAGACTGAAGACAACATGAAAATAGAAGGGGGACTATTTGGAAAGAGGAAAGGAACTAGGTGGTGGTTAAGACAGGGTATCAGGGAAAGATCAAAGTACCTTATATGCACATATGAAAATGTCACAAATAAATTCATTATTTTGTACAACTAATATTCTCTTATAATTATAATAAAATTAAAAATAAAATTTAAAAAATAAAAATGAGCAAAGGACCTGAATAGACATTTCTCAAAAGAAAATATACAAATGACTTGTAGATATATGTAAAAATGTTCAGCATTTTTGATCAGCAAAGAAACACAAATCGGAACTACAATGAAATATCCCCTTACATGTATTGAAATGACTATTGGAAAAAGTCTAATGATATTGTTGGTGAGGATATGGATAAAAAGAAACTCCTACTTACCCTTGGTGGAAATATAAACTAGTATAACCATTATGGAAAAAAAATGCAGAATTTCCTCAAAAAATTAAAAATAGAACTACCACATCATCCAGCAATCACACATCTGGATGCATATCCAGTGGAAATGGAAGCAGTATGTCAGAAAGTGTCTGCACACCCATGTACATTGCAGCATTACTCATAATGGTCAAAGTATATATTCCATCTAAGCATCTATCAGTGGATAAAGAAAATGTGGTATATGCACACAATGGAATGCTGCCAAGCCTTTCAAAAGAAGGAAGTGCTGTCATTTGTAACAACATAGATAAACCTCCAGGGTGCTATGCTAAGTACAGTCAACCAGACACAGAACAATACTACTGCATGATCTCAAAGGCATGTGGAGAATGAAACAGTTCAACCCACAGAAAGGGGCTAAAGTGGCGATCATCTGAGGCTGGAATATGAGGAAATTGGAAGATGTTGGTCAAAGGACAAAAAATTTTAGTTAGGCAGAATAGGTTCAAAAGAGCTATTGTACATCCCAGTGACAGTTAATGACAATACATTGTATATTAGAAAATTAGCTTTAAAAGATAGTGGAATGGATCTGACCTAACTTTCCTTATGTACATATATGAAGGCACCACAGTGAATCTCACATCCACAAGAAATTAATTTTTAAAAAGAGGGGATGGGGGTAAGTGGCAGAAAGTTCAATAGAGGGAAGGGAGTAGAAAGTGGAGAGAAGAAAGGGGAAGGAGAGGTACTGAGGTCTGAATTAAAACAAGATATATTCCATGCTTATATAATTATGTCAAATGGATTCTACCATCATGTATAACTAAAAAGAACCCATAAAAAATGTTTAGGACATTTTTAACAAGCACTGTAAGTTAATACATATGTTAGATGCCTTGATTTAGCTATCTACAATGTGTGTGTATGTGTATGTGTGTGCATATCACCCTGTAGACCACAAACATACAATTTTGACCTTACAATTTAAGAAAATCTAAATTAGAAAATGGAGGAAGAAAGCACCAGGAGAAAAGAGAGGCTAAAACAGACCCAGGCAACTAAGTGAAACCCAAGCAAGAGTAGGCCAGGTGGTTGAATTCACTATTGTGCACATTCAATTGATAAAAGAAGGTAAAAGTTAGATTGTTTACATATCTCAAAGAAAAAAGACTTTTTTCAACATTTCTTACCCTCATATTATATTATGCTTCTAGATCGACATGAAAAATTTTATCCTTAGTATGCTAAAGGGCATTTTTAAAATTCAATAATACTCCAGAAGAATCAAAAGTGCCAAGTGTTTACATAATTGAGTTGAACAACTGTTATTAAATCAGTGGCAAAGGTTATCTTTTTCGATAGAAGATAGTTTGGATAAATAGTAAAACTATTTCAAATCCCCATGGAGTCTCCACCAATAGTTAAACTTCCACTCCCATATCTAAGAAATGCCTGAGGGGATGATAACAATTTTCTCTTCCTCTTCCTGTTTTTTTTAAACTAATAATAAAAAAAATCACAACAAGGAGTAATGAAAATCTACAGAATGAGGTCCCATGTATACACTCTAAGAAGGCGGGTTTATGAGGATCTTCTTATTCCAATCGGGGATTGTTAAAACTGGTGGATTCTATTATAAACCACATTGGAAAGAAACAGTTTTAGAGTAAAAATTTCATCCTAATTCAGAAGATCAGAAGATGAAATGAACAGGTCAGAAAAACCTGATGGGGATTAGGGAAAGGTAAAAGGAACAGAGAGAGAAAAATCCATTTTTAGGCCAAGTTAAGGTTAGAATCAACATGGGAGAAGTCATTCTGGAACACCAATAGAGTAGGTAATAACACAATTTAAGTCAATAATTTTCAACCTGAATTCCTTTTAACCAACTAACTGGACTAACTCTCCTGATCACAAACTCAGAGCAACTGATTTAGAAGGTCCTTAGGATTATTTACTCCACTCACTAGAACCCAGTCCTCTGGGATGATGGTCTCTATACTATACTGCAGATCCTCTTCCTAAAAGAAAATCAACAGCTACTAACAGTTCTTGAGGACCTACTATGTGCCCACTACTTCTCCATGGATGTAGAGTGACAAAAACTCTCATTCACTGCTGGAGGAATATGAAATGGTGCCACCTCTTCAGGAATTCAGTTAGGCATACATTTACCACATGATCCAGAATGCACTCTTTGGTATTAATCCATAGTATTTGAAAACTTTTGTTCATACACAGCCCTGCATAGTGATGTTTACAGTGGCTTTATTCACGATTGCCAAACCTTGGAAGAAACTAGGAGTCATTTGTTGTTTTAAGTTGTGCCTCATGGGTCTGCTCGACAAGTTGGGGCCCTGAGAGATGAAAAGGGGTCCTTGGGGAAGACAAAGTATGATCTCACAGGATGAGGGTTTGGGATGACAGTCCACAGAGTCACTCCACCCAGAGTCTGGGGTAGGTAAACTGTTCTGCCGGAGCGAGACACAGAAACACCATTTATTCTAGAAAGTACAGAAGCTTATATATACTCCTGGACCAATCATGGCCCAAAGTTACAATGAGGTGCTCTCTGCCAAGCGCACAGTCCATTAGCATAGAGTGGGGCAAGATGGAAGGGAGAAGTTTGAAGGTATGGAGAGTGCTCTCACAGTCATTCGGTAGGTTAATGGTTACATGAGCTTATATCCAGACAATGGAATATTATTTAGCACTAAAAAGAAATAGCTATCAAGCCATGACAAAGTAGGCAGAAGCTTAAATATGTATCACCAAGTGAAACAAAGCTAATCTGAAAAGGCTACAAACTATCTGACCCCAACTATAAATTCTTCTGGAATTAGGGTTGAGGAAAGCATGAATAGGTAGGGCACAGAAGACCTTCACTGAATGTATTCTGCATCATACTATAGGAGGCAGCTCATTGCACACTTGTCTAAACCCATAGACCGTACAATGAGCTAACTCCACTGTAGACCGCTAACTTTGGGTGATTGGGATGTGTCAGTGTAGCTCATCAGTTGTAACAAATGCATCTCCAGCAGGGGCTGGCAATAAGGTGGAATGTTGTGTACATGGTGTGGCAGAGGGTAAACAGGAAATCCCTCTCCCTTTCTCTAAATTTTACCATGAACCTAAAACTACCCTAAAAAATTGTGTCTTGAAAAAATATGTCTACTTATTATTTTTTAAAAAATCAAGTCATACTCGAAGACATTTCCACTTTATAAGTCATCTGAAATGTCACCTTGAGTGAAATTTATTATAGCCACTATTAGGTAGACACAAAGTAAGAGGGACAGACACACTTGTACTTGACATTATTTGAAGAAAAGGAACCTGAAATAAGAACAAGGAAATTGCAGCGTTTGGGGTAATGGTTCTTTATGACCTTCTGAAAATCCTGAGTTTCCAAAGTGTGTGAAGTTGCCATCATTTGTTTTTAACACATTTCAACTTTATATATTAACTGCTATGAAAGATGAAGAAATGATCACACCTATACTTTTTTCCATCCTCCCTCTTCCCAATCCTTTGATTTCTGTTGGTTATAATTTTACATCATTCATGGTTTATAATGTTAACATCTTGTTTAAGAGTCAAAATTTTTACTGCTGTGTAATCTTGGTTCTAAATTTAAGTGGACTCAAAACTCATTTTTGTTTCTCTTATTTTTTATTTTTATTGATACAGTAGCATACATAGTTATGGGATGTAGTGTGACATTTCAATATATGTATGCAGAGTTTAATGATCAGAACAGGGTCATAGGCACATCTATCACCTCAAACATCTATCTTTTTTTTTTTGCTGGAAAAAATTAAAAATTCCGCTAGGTATTTTGAAACATTAAATTAATTGTTGTCATATAGTTAATGTTCTATAGAACATTAGAAGTTATTCCTTCCATCCAGCTACACCTCTGTGCCCATTAACCATTCTCTTTCCACCTCTCCTCCCCTACACTGTTCCCAGACTCTGATAACCACTATTTCATTCTCTACTTCTATGAGATCAACTTTTTCACTTCCATACATAATTGAGAACATGTAATATCAGTTTTTCTGTGGCCTCACTTATTTTTCTTCACATAATGTCCTTTAGATTCACTGAGGCTGCCTCAACTCACAGAATTTCACTCTTTTTCGTGGTTGAATAATATTCCATTGTGTGCATATTCCACATTTTATCAGTTCATCATTGATGGACACCTGGGTTGATTCCATTTTTTGTCTCTGGTAATAGAATTATCATGAACATGGGAGTTCAGCTGTTTCTTCAATACACTTATTTCAATTCCTTTGAATATATACAGAGATGTGTGATGCTAGGTTATATGGTAGTTCTATTTCTAGCTTTTCAATACTACAAACCTCACTTCTGAGTTTGGCCATCATTTGTCCTTTATAAGATCTTGGGTATACATATTTGATTGAATTGTATCAAGTAGGGTTATTTTTTCTAAGTTTGTGGCTGTTGGGTTCCTTTCATTCTTTCCTTGCTCTTATAGATTCAGTCCCTTCCCAGGCCCCAACATGTTCAACTCCTCCCAGATACAGACCCATATGTCATCTTTTCTCTCTATCCACACAGCATAACACATTTTTTAAAAAAATTTTTTTTGGTACTGGGGATTAAACTCAGGAGTACTCGACCACTGAGCCATATCCCCAGCCCTATTTTGTGTTTTATGTAGAGACAGGGTCTCACTGAGTTGCTTAGCGCCTCACCATTGCTGAGGCTGGCTTTGAACTCGCAATTCTCCTGTCTCAGCCTCCCAAAGTGCTCGGATTACAGGCATGTGCCACTGCGCCTGGCTACATTTAAAATTTTATTGAGATATATTTTACATACAAAATCCAACCACTTCGAGGCTTAATTCAATGATTTGCATTGAATAACCTTACTGAGTGGGGCAAACATTGCCATGAATCCATTGCCATTCCACTGCCCCCACAGTAAGATTCCCTGTTCCCAATTACAATTAATTTTTGTTCCAACTCCAGCCCTAAACAACCACTTCTCCACTTTCTGTCTCTGTGAGTTTGCCTTTTCTAGACATTTTATGTAAATGGAAACAGAATGGATGGTCTCTTGTGGATTATTTCTTTCACTTAATATAAAATTTCAATTTTTATCCATGGTATGACACTTACTTATAGTTTGTTCCTTTTATTGCTAAACAATATTCCATTGTATGAATATCTCACATTTTATTCACTTACCAATTGGTGGATATTCAGGTTGATTTCAGTTTGGGTTTCTGATCAGCATGTGACTATGAATATTTTCATTTTTCTTGGGGACATACCTGTGAGTGGAAATACTGGGTCATATGATAGTTTATATTTAACATTTTAAGAAAATCACAATGAATATACCATTTTATATTCCCCCAACCATGTATGAGGGTTCTATTCTATATACTCTTACCTACATACGGTATTCTCTCCTTGTTTATTGTAATCCTTCTAGTAGGTGTGAATCATTTTCCTACTGATTAATAATGTTGAGCATCTTTGCCTGGTTTCTTTAGTGAAATGTCTGTTCATATATTTTTTGCCCATTTTTCTTTGAATTTTTCCCCTATTATTGAGTTCTAAGATTTTTTTATTAATTCTGAATGAGTCCTTTCTCAGATATGTGTTTTGAAAATATTTGCTCCCAATTAGTTGCTTTTCTGTGCCTTTTCTTAATGGTGTCCTCTGAAGAGCAAGTTGTTCTTTTTTTTTTTTTCATTTTTATTAGTTCATTATAACTACGCATAATATTGAAGTTAATTTTGACATAATTATGCAAGCAAAAAGAGCAAAAAATTTTAAATTAGGCCCTGTAGTTATTCCACTTAAAAACAATAGGTTTCTGAAAACAAGGAGGATCAACTTCAAGGCGATTCTTACCTATTCCAACAATTAGAAAACATTTCTCAATTAAAAATGAGCATGCATACTCTCTCACACACAAAGACAATCACTAATAGAGAACCTTCTTTAAGAGAAAAATGTGCACAGTGCTCAGTGGAAGCCTCACAGAGGAAGGATCCTGCAAGGCAGCTACTGTTGCTCCTTTGGGAACAGATCTCTGTCCACACCCTCATACTTGCTGTCCTCAATTTTCATATTATATTTCTGCTCTCAGAGTCATGCTGTTCAGTAGGGTAGCCACAAGCCACATGTAGGTATTTGAATTTATATTAACTAAAGTTAAATGCAATTAGAAAGTCAGTTCTAAGTTGCACTAGTGACATCTGAACTGCTCAAAAGTCACAAATGGATAGCAGCTACCCTGGGAGACACTGCAGAGAACATTTATCTCAGAAAGCTCTATTGGATGGTGCTAATTTGAAGAATTTATTATTGATATTTTCAATGATTTGTATAAACAAAAGCTACGTGAGTAGTACTAGATTCTAGAAGCCTTACAGATGAAGGCACTTTTTGCATATCACATGTCCTCAGTTCTTGATATTTTTATTTATAATTTTTCGTTCACTTCAAGCATTTCTTCAATGGATTATATCCAAAAAATTACAAAGTTCACATACTTCCAAAATCTTGAGTGCCTGAAAATGTCTTCTTGTCGCCTTTGTATGTGAGTGAAAATGACCGAATATAGAATTCTTGGATCATTGTGTACCTCACTCAAAAAATTTCCTTATTTGATAGCCTCTTCTTAATTCCTAGGTTCTTATACAAACAGTTTATTCCCTTTAAATGAAGAAAAATTAACCAAGAGATGCCCCCAAAGCGTTTTCGTTATGAATTTTGCCTGGTACTTGAGAAGCACACTGACCCGCAAACATTCATGTAATTTTGGTGTTATAAATTTTTCCGTTATTTTTTGCTGTATCTTCTATTCTTCTAGAATCCTTATTATATGTATATATCAATCCTGGGACTCATCCTTTGTGTCTTTATTCTGTTTGTATTAATTATATTCTTTCATCAAAATCTTGGAAAATTTCTTGAACTTATTTCCACCTTCAATGATGCAATGTTTTTTTGTTTTATTATAACCATTCTGCAATTCTCATATCTCCTTGTATTTTTTACCCTGTACTTTGTTTTCTATTATCTCATAACAATCCTCAATCTGGTATCATTCTATCTTTGAAAATGCCATTGTTAAATTTGGCAATGCCAAACACAACTCCATGTATGTGGTGCGGTCCACAGTACCCCCACTCTGGACCCCAGGACATCATGCCTTTCTCAAAGATGCTTTTAGTTTTTTTGTTTTTTTGTTTTTTTGTTTTGTTTTTTTTTTTATTTTATTTTTTTCCCAAAAGTTGCATTTTAATACATGTTGGCAAACATAACAGAAAAAAACAAATTATCAGAAGCTGTACACACTATTCACTGAAAACATTTGTTGAGGCAAATAGAAAAAAATTGTTACAATCATAATTTTTCTAACTTTGCACAAAATTATAAGCAGATTACGTTCTTCATATTA
>CM053401.1:87654021-87803576 GCA_028644305.1 Xerus rutilus | reverse complement strand
TAGAATCAAGATCTCTGACAACTTCCAGAGCCCACTTTCACAGGCTGTCTCTGCCACTCAGAGACGTATGTTCCAGGGATAATCTTTCAGAGGGTCCCTGCCAATTACTTCCCAGGCCATTTGCAGATTTATCATTCTTCCTTTCAATGTAAAAATAGTAACCTGACTTGAAGAAACTCATAAAGTTTCTGTCCTTTCCTTATTTCCAGTTCTGGTATTAGCTGCCTCCTTCACTCACCTGCCCTACTATTTTTAGATTCCGTAGGCCATAACTTAAGGAATTTGGGATTGGAGGAATTAAATAACAGACTTATGTCTCCATCTAAAACAGCTTGCTTTTTTTTAACCATAATTTTACAAGAACGGTATATGGAGAAAGAGACAAATAATGGCACTGGTATTGATCTTGTTTATGGAAAGCACAGTCAAAAATGTTAATTGTGGCTATGTCTTTATGTAGTATTGCCTTTGCTGCAATAAAAAAATAAGTAAAACCAATCATCTAAATTCTGCTTGGGAGAAACTGTTACCCTCAAACCACCTGCTCACAGAACCACATTTGGTTAAAAGCCAGAACAGTACAGGTCAACTCCAATTTTTATCCTTTTTTTAAGATGTATGCTGGTGTCTAAAGGCAAACTATTGAGATGAACTGGTCAGCTCCAGGGATCAGAAGCAGCTTTCTGCACAGCTGAACTGCGCTGCCTGGCAGTATGTTCCAGGAAACATTCCGTTTGAACTGATCTTTCTGTTATAAGGCAAGAGGTTTCCAGCTGATCTGTTTGTTGATCTGGTGAGTTACTCTCATATAAACAACAGACACACCATAGAGGGATATACTCTAGCTACCTCCCTACAAGCACAACTCACCTGTGACTACTGAGCATGCTCAGTCTGGACCACATAAATCTTTTATTAGAGAATTAAAGAAGCAGGCATGGAAAGGAAGACAAGAGGGAGATTTTACAAAGTGATTGAGCCTGAAAAAAAAGGCTCAGCAGAGAGAGGGGCAAAGATGGAGTACTAGGGCTGGGATGAAACACAAGGCAACAGCTGTGGGGATCAGACATGCCCTTGGAGAACCATTTTCATTCTTTTTTTTTTTTTTTTTTTTTTTTGGTACTGGGGATTGAACTCAGGGGCACTCGACCACTGAGCCACATCTCCAGCCCTATTTTGTGTTTTATGTAGAGACAGGGTCTCACTGAGTTGCTGAGTGCCTCGCCCTTGCTGAGGCTGGCTTTGAACTCGCAATTCCCTGTCTCAGCCTCCCTGAGTGCTGGGATTACAGGCTTGCGCCACCACATTTTCATTCCTGATCAGTCCTTCCAATGTTTTCTCTGCAAGGCAAACCCACTTCTTTCCATGGAAGCCCAGAGAGTTCTGGAGTTCATTTTAAACCTAGTAAAAGTGGGCTGGTTGCTGCCAGGATGTCCTTTTTAAAAAGCTGAGTTCTGACAATCCCATTTCTGAGACAGGCAAATCTAGCCCCATAGACTATGTCTCTATCTTCTTTAATATTTTAGGACACACAGAGGTCAGAAGCCAAAATCAACAGAGTTCAAGACCACTCAGGGCAAGAACAAAGCCCTGGTTCTCACATGCCCTACTTGGGATGCCCTTGCTCCATATTGGCCAGGGTTCAGCCTTGTCTGAAATTCATTTTCTCCTGGAGATCACCAATAGAGACAGAGAGACAAAGAGAGAGAGAGAAAACCTAATGATAAGTGCTTTGCCAGAGCCCAGGTCTGATCATTCAGGCATCTGCTCAGGCTGTACAGATCCATGCAAAAGGAAGCATGAGTTCAGAGTCAGCTCCACAGGCCAAGGCCACCTTCTGCCTTTTTTGAGATATGTGTGGCATCCAGGAAGTTACTCAGGCCACAAATAACCACAAAGTCCACTGGTATTAAGGGTGTTATAAGAGCCTGATGATTCATGCCTCATCGTCCTGTTTCAAAATCCCAATTGAAGGAATACGTTCAGAGCCCTAATACTTTAATAAAGCACACATGGTTAAAACCATTGATTTCAACATGACTAGCTGTTACAACTAGTTGGTTAATTGGGCATATGTATTTTGGTTATAATAGTAAGAAGCACATCACTCTACTTAAAAGAAAATATTTTCCATGAACTGTGTAGGGAGTTTTACCATAAGTAGATTTAACTTGTTATACTAGATGAGTTGGAGAAAAAGAGAAATAATTATTTAAATGGTGCCTTCCTGCTAAAACACATGCCACACTTGGGAAATGAGATAATGAGCCCCAATCATCTTCCCCAGAAAAACTTCTACTACTTTGTGGATGATCTCAGGGCCATTCAGGGATGATTTTGACCACTCACAACTGTCACCCTTTGTACACTTAAACTTATTGTAATAGAGTTTAAAATATTAAAGGCATCTCAAATTTTCATGAGCTGCTAAGAACTAGAAGACCTTTTCAAAGACGGGTTCTGTTTGAGTTAGTAGGTCAGAGGCAGGGTCTCAGATTCTGCATTTTCAAACAATTCCTGAGTGATATTGATGCTACCAGACCACACTTCCAGTACAAGAGTGTATTACATGGATTTAGATCAACATTCTACATACAGTAAATACTGAGCACCTACTATATGCCACAAACTATTATTCACTAATAGGAGCATGAAATACACTACTTCCCATTGTTCCTTATCATCAAAGAGTCCCAGTTTAGTTCAATATAGTAAGAACTAAGTACTTCATGAAATAGAAATCTGTCCCCAAAAAATATGTCTTAAAATAACAGTCAACCCTAACATGAGGATAGGACTTTATCACTTGTAAAGCATTTTTTTTTTTCCAAATCTTATCCCACTGAAAGCCTCTAACACAGGATCTCACCTTTCCCTCAGGTGTAACATGTTACTGATTATTTTTTGTATTGACATTCCTGCATACTTCCAGAGATGAAAGGAGTTCCTCACCACCTCATGTCATAGATCACTGAATACTAAAAGTGAATTAAATAAAACCTATTCTGAAGTGGTTTTGTGTAGACAAGTGTGTGATCTAGTAAACAAAGCAATTTCTGATTTTCAAAACCTATGCAAAGTAGTGGAAAGCCCAGGACAATGTATCTCTCTCCTTAGCATAGAGTCTTCTGCTGACTAGCCATGTAACCACATGCAAGCTAGTTAACCTCGAAGGACCCCAATTTCCTCATCTTTAAGGAAGGAGCTGGAACAGGTGATCTCTGAGGTCCTTTTCAGCTCTACAATCCTATGTTCCATAACCCGCCCACCTTGAAATTGCTATAATCTGTGTTTTAGATCCCAAAGACAGATCCTTTCAACAGCATCACACAACCACACCACCCCCACCCCACCGAGCCTTGGCTACATTGGTTCACACAGCAAAGCTTTGAAATTCCTGAATACTGTAAAGCTCAGGCCTGCCAGTGCCGCGTGGAGCTGCTGCTTCACAATTCAAGTAGTCAGCTATTGACTTGTGGCAATCTATATCTGCATTAAAATGGGAGTTTTGGATTAATGTGGAGCTGAAAGCCCGACTGAGGCTCTTTGCTGCCAGCCTGTCTCTGTAATTGCAGCATGGATTTCACCAACCACAAAGGGCAAAATGAATGTGATCATCCCCAGTAGTCAATAGCCCATCGATTTTTTCTTTTGACTCTATGATTCGCACAAATATTGAAGCTCATTTTTTAAGCAAGGAGACTTATTAATCTACATTCTTCAAAACTAGTGGCCCCTTCAATGAGGTGAATTCTGAAGGTTACTTGATATGCAAGACATGAGTAGATTAGTCACATTTTTAAAAAATTCTTTTTCATGTGCTCATGCACTCTCAAATCCTCACTCATTAAAAATTGGCATTCCACATAGATGATGGAACTTGGTGTGCATGGTCACACCATTATGTGTCTGATTGTTTAGGAATGATTAGGAAGGAAATGTTGGCAAAGCTCATTCTGGTCTGTGGTTGCTGGTTTCTTGGGTAGGTTTCGTTTTTAAATACTCACTCCTAAGGTTGGAAACAGAACTTGTGCAACAGCACCTGTGGTTCCAAAAATGGAGCACTGATCCAGGGCCATTTCTCCCCTGAATGAAAGCTATTATTCTGTAGTAACAAATACATGTTAAGACAGAGAAACAAAGCAGCTCCTGCAGCGTTCAGTTGTGGTTGCTCTAAACCGTACAGATTCTTTTAATTTCTCATGATGCATTTTCCATTTTATGTTGTTTCTGGTTGTTATATCCTCTGATCATTTCTCCAGTCTATTGCCTCCTTAATTTTGCTGGAAATTCAGACTCTGAATAGCTGGAAACCACATATGTCAGATTTGTTTTCTGTGTGGTTTGTTGTAAAATGCAATGACTCCCAATAGTTTTAGCTTTGGGGGAAAAGAAAAACAATAATGATAAAATTGGTCAAGTCCTATTGGTTTTTTTCCTCAGGAAAATTTCCTACATTGTGGCCCCTACTGTCAGCCCCAACTTTAGATCTGTTTTGCCTACATGGAAGAGAATTTCATTTCATTTTCTTATGCAGGAATAAAGATGATAAGGATCTTGACCATGCAGACTTGGCTAAATGACAAGGCTCAAAGTGATCAGAACTTGCTTGAGGAACTTGAAGATCATTAAGGATCCAATATGGCTCTGACACTCAAGGAATCTTGCCATCAAGAGTTTACCAATCACAGCCTGTGTCTAATCTAAAGAGTTCATTGTATGTTTTCCTCTGAGCTTCACTCTGACTTCTTTTAACTCTTTCTCTATGCCTCAAGTTCAACCAAGTATAAGTTCAAATAATCCAAGTCAAAAGATCCAATTGTTCCCACTGGCTACAACTTTTGTGCCATGCCATCTCATTGGTCTGTAGATGGGTTATTCTTAGATCAAACACTCATTTGGGTTCAATAATAATAGTCTCTGTCAATATAATGAATTATGTAGAAGACATACATTTTTAAATTTAAAGGAACTCTTTAAAGGGAAAATATAAATAAGGCAGCACATTGAGACTTGACCTATCAATCATGCTCATGGTTTCAGCTGATTTCAAAACCATGTCATCACTTATATAGACCTTTGCAATAATACCTTTATTAGGAACACAATGCCTAAACTCTGATGATAATGATAATGACCTTCAGAAAGTCTCTAATATCTCTGATCCTTAATTTTCTCATTCATCTTATCTATTAAATGGGTATAATAGTTGGGAAGACTTGAAGAGAGAATACACATAAGGTACTTGGGAATTTTTATCACTATTTTATGAAAAAATCTTATCCTGGTTATAAGAATTATATTTGTTTCTAGACATCGTTCTTCCACAAGAACATGGACTCAGTGAGGCCAAGAACCAAGTCTTATTTACCTCGTTAGCACCTATTTGTGACTCAGAGCCTAACACAATTGGCTACTCAACATACATTGGATGAATGAAGGCATTGTTTACATTCCAGAGAACTTCATACCAAGCTTAAGACAAAAATATAAACTCAAACTTACTTTATTAATAGACTTTTCCTAATTTTTATTAAAATCATATTAAGTATCACATCTCCACATAAGATAGTCTAGAACTGAGAAGATTGACTATGCCTTTCTCTGTACTCGGGAAATGAAATGGGACCCTTTATGAAAATAGCTCTCAGCTAGAGAATGTCACATGCCCTCCAACAGCACAGAATGCCAAACTCAGCGGGCACACTAACAATGTCTTTCAACCATTTATTAAGAAAGACCTTGAGACTCAAACAGATGACATTGGTCACATGACTTTATAGGGTTGTAAAGCTTGAAAACCAAATGTGTGTGGATTCCTGATGATAGGGCACTCCCCTGTTTCCACAATGATGTGCCTCCACTTCAGAGTGAACACCTACTCTGAGCTTTAAATTGACCAGAACAATCCCTGAACAGGTGTAATTTCACTACTACTCTACCACAGTAGTAAAGGTGCCACATTTTTTCTTCCTCCTTCTACCATCCATCTAAAGATGAAAATAACTGAGTTGTGAATAAATTGCCTTTTTGGGTGCTGGTTTTTGCACCTAGAAAATCAGAGTGTTAGGTGTGGTTACTGGTTTTCAAACTAGGTTACCCAAAGCCCTTTTTTAAAAATATTTTTTTAGTTGCAGATGGATACAATACCCTTATTTTATTTATTTGTTTTTATATGGGGCTGAGGATCAAACCCAGTGCCTCACACATGCTAGGCAAAAACTCTACCACTGAGCCACAACCCCAGCCTTGCCCAAAGCTCTTGAGTTTCGGAGAATGCCACAAGGTCCATCTTGGGGTGAGAGGAAATGGCTCAATTATGGCTTTCTCATCCATTTTCTTACTTTTCATATTTGGACATTTAAAAATTTTTCTATTTTCAATGAAACACAATATCTCCATTCATTTTGAAATATTTTAATTATTTAACTCTTGTCTATGGCTTAAATTTAATTTCTCAACAGAAATAGGGCAAAAGGAATGATCCCAGTGCTTCTAACCACTAAACTACATATTAATAATTTGACTATGCCCAAGAAGGATTTGAACACGAAAACACATTGTAAGAATTCATCAAGATGTGCAAAACTGTCCCTTAATCCCTAAAAAATCTGGATATAGATAATAATTCTTTAAAGTATATGGAATATTGCACTATTCTTTATGTAATGCACAAAAACTTACTGACATGTAAAACTCCAATGAATTGAAATTTTGATATTTTACCCAGTTTTAACCAGTTTGTTATTTTGTCCAATGCATTTTAAACAAATACATTTTTTTCCAAAATACAGTCTTTCATTTCTTGCCCTAGAACTAATACAAGTTGAGCCAGGGCTCAAGACTTCCTTCTGCCTCACAATTCTATATCACTAAGAAGCCATCAAGATAGCTTCATTCATTCACTCATTCATTCATTCATTCATTTGGAGACTTGAATGGGACAGCCTTGTAGGTTCAGAGGGAAAAAAGGCAAAGTCTCTTACTCTACAAGCAGACAGGACATAAATTATTAATATATCCTATGACAAGTGCTAGTAGAGATATATTCCATCAAGGATCAAGGGTTAAGGAAACAACATGGCATAAGGAAGGTGGTAAAGAAGTAGAGGAAACAACCCTCTAAGACCTGCAGGTTGCACAGGAATTCACAGAAGGGTGGGCAATTCAACCAGTGATGTAAGGTAGGGCAGTTATGTCTGCAAAACAAAAGAAAAAGTGGGGGCTAGAAGGATTTCCAGGCAGACAGACAACCTGTTCAGAGGCATGAAAGGGCATGATATTTCCAAGGAACCCTGAATAATTCAGAATGACAGGAGTATGGTTCCCATTGAGAGAAGAGAGATGAGAAGCATCCAGTAATAAGGTGAAAATGTGGTCAGCAGTCAGGTAAATGCAAAAGGTTCCTGACAGGTCCATGAGAGAGCCTTTGTAAGGAGAGAGGGAGGAGGTAGTCTAGAGAATTATATTCCACAGAAAAGGCAGGGCATGTTAGAGAAATCCTTTAAAGATAGATGATTCCATATATCAAAATAAAAGATGTCACTGTAAAGTGTGCAAGAATAAAAACCCAAACACAGTAGGTCACCCTCGAATCAGAGTTATGAATGACAGAAAGAAGAGCTGGGAATGAAGGAAAGGGCAGGGAAATGTCAAGTCAGTGAATAGAGATCGTGAACTCCCTCCAGAAGAAGACAGGGCCCAGAGTGGGTAACAAAATAACTCAAACTTTACAATAAACTCACCATGCTTAGGATTCTTTGCCAACTACTATCTTAGACATAATCAAGTGCTCCCGGACCTGCCCCAGAAGCATCATGACATCAGAAAGGACAAGGCAGCCAAAAGCTGGCTGAGGGAAGGGATTAAATGAGAAGCAGAGGGTGGAGTCTTCATTTAGTGCCCCAGGAAAGAAAAAATAATCACAGACACTACAGCAAAACTGCACACTATGTTTCCCATTTAATCCCTTACTTAGCCAGTAAAAAGACAAGAAATTTTATTTGCAACACATGAGTCTGCCAAATGAAAGGAATCCATGGAGCAAAAAGAAAAACTTCTTGGGTATATGATCAAAGGAAGTGGTTACCTATAGGTAGAAATTCAAAAGTTGCAAAAAGTTTCTTTCTCTGATCACCCTGTAAAACATCCTGTCTTCTCCTGCAACACACACACACACACACACACACACACACACACACCTTTGCCTCTGCCAATGCCAGAAATACCCATAATTATCACTCCACTCCTTTTGCCTGAAATTAACAGAATCTTTTTCACCAGACAAAATGTGAATATCCTGAAGGAGAAAGAGACACACAATGAATTTTATCTATCATTGTACATCATTAGAAATAAGATTGTTGCTTATGATAAGCAAGATGGATAGAAAGGAAGTGGCAAGAGCATATTCTTTGCTGGACAGAACTAATTCCCCTACACACACTGGATGAACACTTCTGCTTTGGTGAGAAAAAATTTCTCCAGGGTGGGAAGTAAAAGAAGATGCAATACAACACACTCATATTTCTGCCTTGGATGTCCTTGGTTCTATGTGTGTGGCTAATAAGATCAAGTGTCCTGAACTAAGTAAAAGCTCCAAGTAGTGAGCCCAGCATGTATAAAACATTGAGTTAGGCAATAGAGATAAGATCAAGAAGGTAGGATCTGTGGTTTTCCATGGGCTGGGTTCCCTCATGAGAACAAGAACTGAATCCTTGAAGGAAGACCACCTGACCAGGCCATTAGGATCACAGAAAGGATGACTGCTTCCAATCAAGATAATATTCCACTCCTCAAAGCTAAACTAGCCTCACTTTTAGAATTTGTGGCCTTGACTCAAGAACAAGTTTACTTAGAAAATAACTTGAAATAAAATAGTGATTTCCATGTAAGTTAACCTCTCAAAAAAGTATGTGGTGGGAGAAATATGCTCACTCTATAACTACAGATCTGGGCAACTGGAGATTGGAGATGATAGATGAACAGATAGGCAGATAGATGAATGGACAGACAGATGGGAGGGTGAGGAAAGAAACCAGGAAGGAAACACTGGCAAAAATTTCCTTATCTTCTTTAATTGGTGTGCAATTATTTTCAAATGTTCTTTCACTCCCTATCATAACAATTGTGGAATCACTGGGATAAATTGGGAATTTTTAAATGAAAGCATATTGAAGAGATTTTTGTTATTTAAAAATCTTTACAACGGTTCACTTTTATTTGTACTTTCTCTTCAAATTTGAAGACTGGATTAACTATCAATATTTTGCTGCAATAAGTATACATTTGCTGTCTTCTGTGTATGACGGAGGAGCTTTCCCCATCCCACTGACAATCAATGCTGAGATCTTGACGCAAATGAGGCTGTGAGGAAATGGTGTAAATGAGAGAAAGCTCTGCACTGGAGGGCATGTGATCTTGTCCATGGTTTCTAATCCTTGATCTGCCTTTACAACAACAATCTTCAAGGTTTCTCTAGGTTCTGTTCTATGACTGTGCTCAGTGGCCCATTTTTGATGTTAATATAAAGAGCCACTATTTATTGAACACTTATTATATGCTAAGCAAATAAGTTAAAAACCTAACATATTATCTCATTAAAGTCTCATAATGACTTCATACAGTTGGATTGGAATCCTGATGCTCAGGAAATATTGCCCAAGATCACAGAGAATGTAAGGGGAAAATGTAAAATTCAGACCAGAGCTCTTGTATTTAACTGTGGCATGATATTATCTGCCCGCACAGCTGACCAACTAATGGGGATTGGGTTGATGTAAGGTGCTATAGATAAAAGATCTGCTGCTCTGCTTAGCTCATGGGCTCAAATTTGACCTGCCCTCATGCTAAGGAGAACAGGTGAACTAAGATCTCCTACAGAGCTTTATATAAGAATAAGTTATCAAAATAATATAAGTGCTGCCTTTTAAAAGAAAGAAAAATAGGTGAAGAGTATAGTGTTCACTATCTCCCCTTCAATGGTTTTCTCTGACATGTAAAATAGCACTCCACAGAAACCTAAGTAAACAAGGAGATTAATGAATTAATGAATAACTGAAAGAAACTAGAGGCTCTGATGGGGAAGAAGGAAAGAAATATCACAAGAAATAAAATAATATTACTACAAATCAGATGGCTGGTTGAACAGCAGAGCAATGGACTTTCATTAATGTCCTCAACACTGTCTAACATGTGTGGCTCACAGAAAATCTGGTACCAACCCACATTTCTAATTTTCTCTATCCCAAAGTGCTAGGTAAGCTTTCCTTTAACTCCAGCCCAATAAACTCACTATCCACATTCTTTATTTTATCTGCAATTTGTTTTGTTCATATATTTCCCTTAAAGCCCTTTGTTGTTGTTGTTGTTGTTTTACCCACAGTCAAAAACTCTACCAAAGTCCAATTGGAATCTTATTCCTTCTCTGAAATACCAAGATCAGGGCAACGAGGCTTCCAAAACCCTGCCAGTGATGAAAGAAGTCAATAGAGCCTTCAGCAGAAATTACTCTCTGATCTTTGTGAGCAGTTTCTGCTCATTTTGATGCTAGGGCAAATGAGAGTCACCCAGGCAGACTCAGTCTGTCTCGCCATCTCATCTGGATTTGAAAGGCTTTCACATGTCCCTAATGAAATGTTGATATCTTGGTCTCATGCTAAGCATGATTCCAGAGCAGGTGAGCACACCATTAATTATGGGAACAGATATTCCTGGCTGCCAAGATGAGCTCAGGAAACCTCTACATCTTGTAAGTCTTGCTTCAATGGTACCTTACATCCTCTCCGTGCTTTTTTAGCCTCTGCTTAGGTTGGCTCCCCTGATTGCAATGGCCTGAACTTCCCTCTGTACTATTCACCTTACTTTTCTCTAGCTAACTCCCTTTTGTTCTTTAAGACACACCACTCAGGTATCATCCCCTCCAGAACGCTATCCATGACTCCATATGCTCCTAAAATGTATGTACATCTATATCACTGCAGTCACTATAGGTATTTTCGTTTTTTTAGAAGTCTGCCTTTCAGAATAACTGTCAGCTCCTATATAAAAGATTGTGTCTCACTCCCTGTTATGTCTTTTCCATCTAGGAGAGGTCCCGGTACATAGTATTTAATAACTTGGTAAATTATTGAATGAAGGAGAAAACAAAGTGGAGAGATCCTTGTTAAGCCAGAAGATGTGGCCTCTTTCTTCTAGGTCATATCTCTCGATAAGAGTAATTCTATGAAGACAACTCCTTGTATAGACAAGTCTGGCACAAAGCCTCTTTAACAATCAGGAGAAGAATATAACTGCTGAGGAAGCTGCCGGGAGACATGAGCCCAGGTGCTGTCCAGGGTACTGGACTGAGGGAGCTGTTTTCATTCTTAACCTAGCAAAGCTGTCTGCTCAGGCTATTTCTGATCTGCTACTTCAGCAAACTTGAGTCTTGACTTCTGACAATCATCCCCATCCCTGCACCAGCGGCCTCTGCTCATGTGAGTCCTTCTCCAGATAACTTTCTGTCCTGACTTATCTGGATTTAGTTCACTGTCCCCTTTTCTCTTCCTAACTTGACCACTAACACTTGATGAACCCCCTGCTACTCCCTAATCTGATATGTTTCCTACTAGGTCTCTAACTTCCTGTGTTGACAACAGGGTCACAGACCCAGACTGGACAAGAGAATTCATGGGAGGGAAGAACTGTCATGTCTCAAGATAGCAGCCTCCCTCCAAAATGAAGCCCAATAGTTAGTTGTTCATGGTGGTACATGCCTGTAATCCCAGTGCCTCTGGAGGCCAAAGCAGGAACATTCCTAGTTCAAAGCCAGCCTCAGCCACTTATTAAGACCCTGTCTCAAAACTACAAATAGGTTGGGGATGTGGCTCAGTGGTTAAATTCCCTTGGGTTCAATCCCTGGCACCAAAAAATAAATAATTAAATAAAAAGGAAGCCCCATGATATGGAGAAGAGGTACACTCATACATTGTTGATGGGACTGCAAATTAGTACAACCATTTTGGAAAGAAGTATGGAGATTTCATCAAAAACCTAAGAATGGAGCAACTGTATGACTCAGAGCTATCCCACCCGTTGGTGTTTACCAAAAAGAACTAAAATCAGCATATGATAGTGATACAGACACATCAATGTTTATAGAAGCACATTTACAATGTTCAAGTTATCGAACCAACCTAGGTGCCCACCAACAGATGAATATATGAAGAAAATATGGTGTATATATACACAATGGGATGTTAACTCAGCTATAAAAAAGAATGAAATTATGGCATTTGCTGGTAAATGGATGGTACTAGAGAACATCATGCTAAGTGAAATAAGCCAGACTTAGAAAGTCAAGTTTCAAATGCTCTGTCCTATATGCAAAAACTAGATCAAAATAAGGAGGAAAGGTGAAAATTCCATCAAAATAGAAGGGAGATCAATGGAGTAGAGGAAAGAGATTAAGAGGGAGGGAAGAAGGACAGGAAAAGAGGGGAATTGTAAAATGAAATTGACCAAATTATGCTATCCATGTATGTGAATGTACCACCAGTAAATTCCACTTTTATGTGTATTTACAAAGCACCAGTTAACAAAACAATAAATAAAAAGAAGGAAGACCATTAGAGTAGGAGAGAAAGAGGAAGTACTGGGAAGTAAACTGGAGTATAGCATACTCCATGCATATATGATTATGTCTAAATAAATTTCACTATTAGGCATAACTATAATGCACTAATAAAATATTTAAAAATGAAATGTCTTATATTGCTCTGCAATTTACTTTTTCCACATTACAATATATAGTGTGTCTCTATGTTAGGTCATATGGTTCTATGGATGGGATTTAATAAATAATGCCATTCATTTAAAAAAAGGAACCCTCACGTTGTCTAAAGCATAGTATGACACAGGTGGCTCTTCTGATGTTCCATTTGCTGTATTCTATCCCTTTAGAAGTCACATCGGGAGCAAAGGATGGAAAGGATCTTAGCACTCCTGGACCATGAGGCAAAGGTAAGAGCAAACAGCTGCTGTAATTCAAGTAGGACCTCTTGCCTCTCACTAGCTGCAAGTGAGTCCAGGGTGTATCTTTTGTATAGGATAGGATTAAATTGCATCTGAAATTACAACTAATTAGAAATCATTTATGAAGAAAAAGAAAAAATGAAAGTTCAGTGTAATGATTGTATTTTGTATCACTTACATGAACTGCCTAGCACTTAAGCTAAATTACACTCAGCAGATTAAGGATTTGGAAAATTCTGTTTCATGTTAATTGAATGCCTTGTGACCATCTTAAACACCATTCATATATTCCTCACTAGTCATAGTGAGGAACTATTGCTAATGGTTTTTCCATGTACAGTTTTCAGATAGCAAACCATGCCCCATCCTACTGAAGTTTTCCAAGTGCCTTTGTCAAGGATCCAACTGACAAAGACTTCCCAGGCCTGAGTCCCCCACCCCATAATTGCTTCATGCCAAAGGACTTGGGTATGGAGCAGTAAGGACAACACCTCTCCACTGCAGCCGATGCTCCACAAATACCAGACCAATGAATCCCCAGGAACTAAAACCTTCAAAAGCAGATTGCAAGACTACCTGTTTTTCTTAGCCTCCTTGAAATTACTCAGCTCTTATATCCAGCCATAACAAAAGCCCACACAGACAACTCTTCCCAATCATCCCATAGTAACATTCTTTAAGCTAGGACATTAGATGTTCTCAGAAAAGTTCCACTGCCACCCTAAAAACTGTTGCCTGTGAATATCCCTCCCTTTTTCTCTCTTGTGTATTAAGGAATAACCAAATATACATACACAATACATTATATGTATATATGTGTGTATAAGGCATTTAGGAGAAACTGCTGGTTTGTGGGTCAGAGAAGGTACATCTTCAGTTTAAGGTCTTAATGGCTAGGTAATTGTGTACACAGGAGCCAGCAAAATTTTCAGGTTTCTTCCCTTTCAGCTTAGCTTTGGAAGTGTAACAACCACTGAGTTCAAAGGACACACTGGCCTCTGAGGAATTAAGGGTGCCGTTAGGAAGCTGATGACCTCAGCAGCTGTCAAAGCTGAAAATTGGCTGCCTTGTGCCTCTTGGCCAGCCCCTTCACATCTGTGAAAGAAACCAGTCACGCTTGAATCACTCCTCTTTTGTCTTCATGGATTTTAATCTTTCCTCCAAGCCTAGGGGTGTTCATCAGGATATCAGAGAAAGGGAAGGAAAATATGATCTGTATTCCCTTGCTCACACACCTCACAACCATATTCTATTATCAAAAGAACCAGCCAAGGTTTAAAACTGGAGTTGGGCATTTTCCATATCTAGAGTATGTCACCCTCAAAGCATTGACTTAGCCATTAAAAGTTCTTGCTGACAGCCAATAATATTTCTAATCCAAACTTCAGATAAGAAACAGCCTGCCTAAAGAGAACACTTTGTTTTGCTGTGTTATTTGAAGCATCCTCTCTTTTCTCATTACCCTTTCTGCCCAACCCTAGGTCTCAGCCAAACCTAGTGATCCCCCATCTGAATGGCCTTGGCCTCTGCTGAGCATTTACTCTCTATGTCCACTCTCCTTCCAGTTCCTAAATCTTCTTTCTTTCATCTCTTAAGCAACTTCAGAAAACTCATCTATACCATAAGTCTTGCCAAGTGGGTTGGAAAAGAGACAGGATTCCCAAACCCCTGTAGAGAAGGAGGTCAGGACTTGGAGGCAGGTCCTCCAAGGAGCTAGCTGTGCCATTAACCATCTGTGCCTCCTCCTCAGGGCCCTCCAGCACTACCACCCACAAAACAAGAAGCTTGAACCCCAAAGGCCTTTCCGACCTCAAATCCACTGCCCTGTGGCCCCATTCTAAATATGCATTTCCTGTTCACTATTCTACAAATTAAAAAATCTCTACTAAATGCTCACATCTAACATTCATACCTTTGCTTCATGTTAGCCTTTGCTTTCTATGGACTTTTAACATGCTATTGTTAATATATTTTAATAATTAAGTAGGAATATAACTAAAGCAGTTTTTTGCACTGACATTATTATGATGTCCAAATGAATTTTGAAAGTTCTAGCCAAATACTCTGGGTTTATAATGCAAGTCCCATGGATATACAGAAATACCCAGGCACTTACCATGGGGATAAGCAAAACACCTAGCACATGACTCATTTGGAAGTTTTGCCCATCAGGGAGATACTCTCTGACTGAGCTTTGAACATCTGCTCATGCCAGTATTAGCTGCTGCTGAAATAATTTTGAACAGCAAATATTCTTGATGATGATGAATTATCCCTTTACCCCTAGAGAGATCTCACTCTTGAAACTCCATCCCTATCTTGCTGAAATACAAAGCTTAATGTTTCCATTATCTTTGTCTTCCAGACCCAGAAACTGAAATTTTCTAGGCTTTATTCTTTGATTTTAGCACATCCAAAAAGTTGCCATTTTTTCAAAAAAAAATGGAAATTTTATCTTTCTTGGTGAAAATTAAACAAGATAATAATTACCTGAATTAAGGCAAGAAAGCAAACTGAACACCACGTACAAAATGTTTAAAGGGGCTATTTCTTTTTAGGTATCTGAAATTGTATTTCTAATTTTTCTTTACCTTATCCTTTCTTATAAACAGGGAGTCTAAGCAAATATTATCTAACAAAGCCATGTTCTAAATTACCTGCCATATTTGCTTTTAGAATTCACAATGTATAACTCGTTTTCTTAAAAATACTGTTGTTATTTTTCCACTACTCTGCCTTCTGTCCCTGTAGAACAGGGAAAACCTAGGCAAACATCCTGAAATTGCCAGGGGGTGGGCAGCAGAAAGTGCTTCTGACCACTGAAATACACTCATTGTTTACACACCAGCCACACCACTGAGAAACTGACCTCTTTCCAACACTGACAAGTGAACATGAACAGCCCTGCCGACTTTGATTGGCGGTTCATTGGGTCTCTGACCTTGAATGACATTGCTGGCAGATTTTGATTGGCAGACTGCAGCACTGCAGACCACCTCTAGTACACATGCCCACTCTCCAGAAATGAGCCCTTATCTTTTCAAAAACACTCTGTATTCCTAAAACATGGACTAACCATGCACCAAAACATGGCTGTGAGCATCGAACACAACCTGGGAAAAAAAAAAGCATGATCTTTAATTTATAGCCCTCATATCCTCCTGTAATTGACATATCCAGTGATGCAGCTGGTCAGCCTTTGGATGCATTTCCATGAGGCCAAACATCAAAATTCAATGGGGGAAATTCAGGGAGCTATACAGATATGTTGTCTATAAAGCACCATCATTAAGATACTCAGAGCTTCTTGATAGTCCTTAGCACACAAACAAAACATTTGGATGACTGATCAAAGGTTTCACTTTTTTCTGGTTGTTAAGGCATACTGAAAGGAGGCCTCCATCCCTGCTTGGGGCCCTAGTCCTGCATTTGTCTAAGTGAGACACAGGTGAAGATACCCTTTACACAATTTTAATGAATTAAAATGTGTTTTCACCTACCGCTCTACAGAGCATCCATATTCTCCCTTAAGAAATGAGTATATTTTCAAATAAAATGTCATGCATGTTTAAGAAATTGTTGCCTTACTTTTAAAATAAAACCAAAGTGCTCCAAAACTGGCAATAAAACATGAGACCTCCATACTCCTCGGATTGAAGCACAGCATATTATACAGCTGTGCTTAACTTTTGTTCCTCCAGAAATTCCACTAAAATAGGAGTAAAAGAATGAAAAAATCATAAATCTTCAAGTATAAGAAAATGAGATGATGACAATAGCAAATAGGAGATAGCAAGACATTTTTGGAAGTCAGAAAGTAGTTGGAGGAGCCAGAAACAGTAGGACATGCCTATAATCCCAAAGGGTCAGAAGGTTAAGGCAGGAGGATCACAAGTTCAAAGCCAGTCTCGGCAACTTAGCAACTTAGTGAGGTCCTAAGCAACTTAGTCAGATCCTGTCTCAAAATAAAAGGGCTGGGGATGTGGCTCAGTGGTTGAATGCTCCAGGGTTCAATCCCTGGTACCAAAACATTTTAACAACTAAATACCTGAAAAGAAGAATAAATAAGGAAATAAGCCAGGTGCCCCAACAGCATCTTGAGAAGACCCAGGAATTAGAGACTTTCAGCACCATGAGAGAAAGGGAAGATAACATTGACAACAGATCAATGTCCTTACAAGAAACATTCCATTTCCCTGGTTCCCTCCCAAGCAGTCAAGCAGCCAGCCCTCTCCTACTCCACTAAGAGATTTACTCTGTGGAAATGAACCAAAGCAAATCCAAACTTGTGACACAGAGGTGGGGCAAGAGCACTACAGTAAAAGCAGAGTAGAATAAAAAAAAAAAGCTTACACTCTGAAAGGAAGCCCCCAGCCTCCCATGCCACGCAACTGAGGTATTGCTGACAGCCAAGCATAGACCTCCCTGCCACAGGTCAAGTTCCCAGGGAGATAAATGCTGAAGTGAAGACTTGTGTGCAAGAAGTGTACTGAAAATGCTTTCAAGAGGAACACCTGTGGAAGAGGGGAAGAAAGCATGACTAGAGGGAGGAGGAGAATGAAGGATGCCGCCAATCCTGTGGAGCTGGATGGCCCTTCCGTGTTATCCATGTTGAGGCAAGGGCCCAGATTTTTGAACTCCCATAGTGACCAGTCACTTGATTTGGGCTGCTCTCTTCTCTTAGAGACAATTCAATAAGGAGGAATTAGCTGGGAGCTGCCAGTTGCAAACATTCCCAGCAATGCGGGGGGATGATTGATTCAGGGCCCAAGGAGAAAGGAGGACATCTGAAGGTGCACTTCAGGGAGAATAAGATGCCACCTCTATCCTTGTCAAACTCCCACTTGTCAACAGTCAGAATGAAAAATGTACTCTAACAGGGAAGATAGGCTGGTAACTAAATAACTTTAACAAAATAAGTCATATACTCACCAAAGCTATGGGACCAAGTGTTAGTTCCACAATTGAAGAATGGAAGTGCAGAAGTTCTGGAGTATTTTTCCCATTTGAGTATATATGAACTGGATGTGGAAGGATGCATTGAAATATTTCCAATGGGATAGGCATGGAAGACTCCACCAGTTGGAAGGAAAAATGCAATTAATAGAAGTATGTACACAAAATTAAGTCCAATGGGGATAAATAGTAAAGCAGAATTGGATGAAGATAAATCTTTCTAAAGAAGCCTTGTGGAATTAATTTCTCTATACATTTGGGAGCTACTCAAGGTTTTTAAGTAGGTAAAGAAAGCATTGGGATGTAGCTCAGTGGTAGAATACTTGCTTAGCATGTGTGAGGCCCTGGGTTTGATCCCCAGTACTGCAAAAATATAAATCTTTTAAACAAGGAAGGAAGTTGACAATTATCACATGTTGTGTCTGTGTTTTTACTGTCAGTGATTATAGGGGGAAAAATGGAACTGGGAATGGCTCCAGGTAGAAATGTGAATGGGAAGAGTTTTACACAAGTTCAGGGAAGCTGCACGAAATCGTTTTTAAGGTTGCACTCTGAAGGCTCAGGCCTGGGTTTGAATTCTCATTCTGCCATTCACCAGCTAAGAAATCTTGTATGGACCCTTGAACCTCTCTAAATCTTCAATTTCTCATCTGAAAAATTGGGGATAATAATATCTGCTTTAAAGTAAATGAGATAATATATGTAAGGTGACTAGTACAGCACCTTACAGAGGAAGTGCTTATTAAATGAAATCTGACAGGTAGCAACATAGCTAAAGACAGCAAGCTGCCATTACCCTGCAGACAGGAGGAATGGGAAGGAAGGAAGGTCATGAGCACTGTGAAATGAACTTTCAAATAAGAATTTGTTTTGTCTATGAAAAAGAAAATGAACAAATTCAATGTTGCCATCATGGTTTGACATGGAACAATATCAATACCATTGCTAGAATTATGGAAAGTTAAGGAGAAGAAATTTGATACAATTTTGAGACATTTGTTTTTATTTTATTTTATTTTATTTTATTTTATTTTATTTTATTTTATTTTATTTTGGTGCCAGGAATTAAACCCAGGGGCACTTAACCACTGAGCCACATTCTCAGGACTTTTTATTTATTTCTTTAGAGACAGGGTCTCACGAAGTTGCTTAGGTCCTTGCTAAGCTGCTAAGGCTGGCATCAAATTTGTAATCTTTCTGCTTCAGTCTCCCAAGAGACATTTGTTTTTAGTAGTCTAGATGTTTGATCAGTTATTCCAGGAAAGTTATTTGGGAATCACCAATGGAATCATTTGACTGAGTAAAGCAGATTGCCCTCCACAAGGTGGGTGGGCCCCATCCAATCAGTAGAAGGCCTTGATAGAACAAAAGACTGGCCTTATTGCAGATCAGAGGGAACTATTCTAGACTAACTGCCTTGAGTTTGGGCATCTTAACATATAACCTTGGATTCAAACTGAAACTCTGGCTTTTTCTGAGTCTTGAGTCTTCCAGCCTTTAGATTGGAACTCTACCATTGGTTACCTATATTGCAAGAGAAGAGAGAATTTCTAGAAGTAGGAGAGAGATATGCTTAGTGTCCATACAGCTAAGTGAAAATGAGGTCAATAAAAAGACTTAGGGTTGGGTGGCCTTGATATAAAAAGCTTTAATTGATGAAGGAAATCAAATTGCTGAATAGGAGGTGTTATAAAGTCTCTTTTTTTAATCCAGCAAATTGCATCAAATATTCTTAGACAATATCTCAGATGAAGATTGAAAGCCAAAAATCACATCAAATACAATCCTTGAAAATATAAGTATAGACAAATACATATAATAATAGCAAAGTGTCAATCCACTACACAAAGATTTTCTCAGAAACAGAGATTTAGTCCTGTCAGGGATGGTCTTAGCTGATCTTTTTGCTTCCTGTGACTGCCCTAACAAATTACAAGTTCAATACAACAGAATTCATTCTTTCACAGTTCTAGAGGCCAGAAGCACTGAGCCAAAACCAATGTGTTCCCAGGGAGAATTTGTTTTCCTGCTTTTTTTTTCAGCTACTAGAACTGCATCCCTTGGCTCAGGGCCCCTTCCTGTATGTTCAGGGCCAGTGGCCTGGCATCTTCTCCTGCTGACCCTTCTTCATCTGCTTCCTTTATGTGGCTTTCTTCTTTGGTGTGCATGGATCAAATTTCCCTCTTCTAAGGATACATGTAATTACATATAGAGCCTTCATAAATAATCTTCCTTTATCAAGATCTTTCAGTTTGTCATAAACACAAAGGCGTTTTTTGCCATATTAGGTAACATTTACTGGTGCCAGGGATTAGCATATATATGTCTTTTGGGGCACCATTAGGCAGCCTACTCAAGTTAGTAATCCAAAGACTTTGTCAAAATATTCACCCTAACAACCCAGCTGATTCATCATCAGCCTAAATTCTATACCTGAACTCAAGGTTATGAAAGAGAAATACCTTAAAGTCTAAACCCAAACGTAACAATGACCAAAAAAAAAAAAAAAGCATTTTAAAGAGAGAACAGGTGATAAGATCTTGTTAAGACAGATAACCCACAGTTGCAGAAGGCCTGTCACTTAGCAGGAGCTGTGAGCCAATCAGATGCTCTGTCAGAAAGCAAAGCAAGAGAAAGCCCTGCCTAATTGGATTGGCTGCCTTAATGGGCCAGAAGTCAACAAGTCAGAATGAAAAATATACTCAATTCAGCCACCTGGAATTGGTTGTAAAAAGGATGCAATAAAATAGGTCAATTTTCTGGGACTAGTAAGAGGGTCCATACCCAAATCTGAACCTGTCTGTTCACAACTGTTTGTCACTTGTGACTGTAGACTTAAACCACTCAATGTGGGTGAATATATCTTGTTTTTAAGGGGTTAAAATCCAGTGAATTAATTTATCCATTTTGAACCTCCTTCCTAACCACTCCCAATCCCTAAACTGGTTAAGAGTTGGACCAATTGCACAGTTCTTTCCCTGCTCCCTGACATACAACTTATCATCTTTAATATGTTAATAGTGTTTTGTTGCAGATTTTCATGAAGGAATCATCTGAATTTTCTCTTTTTCTCAGAGTACCACCAAACTTCATGCAGCCACCACACTGCATGAATTAGGTTTTTATCTACCTACAAGGTAATTGTTTTTGTAGTAAACTAAATATTTGTGATTTAAATGGATCCCAACCACAAATGTAGTCTCATGCTTTTGACTATTCATAGCATTTAAATTATGATGAAAGAGATGGAAATGTACACTTCTGAGAATGGCTTCATCTTTACAAGTCTTTCTCTTGGTTTGACCTGACAACCTTAGTTTAGCTTTCACCCAAGGCACTCCACATAAGTCCCTACTTTGAAGACTCTCACAGTAAAATGGAACAGAGGCAGAAAGAGATGTCTTATGCTGCCCAGTTTCTGGATTTTCATCATCTCCAGGAGCAGTGTCAAGCCTAACATCCATGTGCACTGTAATGAGCTAAATACTGCCCCTCCCCAATTTTTGTCCACACAGAACTTAAGGCTGTGACGCTATTCAGAATTAGGGTTTTTAAAGATGTAACTAGTTAAGAAACTTATGATTAAATCCTATATTTAGATTGCTTCCTAAATCTAGTGATTTATTAAGATTATTATCTATACTTCTAATATAAAGTAAAAGCACATCCTTTCATTTATGCTTTATGGTAAACATATTTCTATGATATTTTTCTCATTTTCATTTGCTTTTTGCAAGTTGACAGTTCCTATTTCACTGGTGTTGACCTCATTCCTACAAGCCTTTGCTTTGTGTCTTTCATTTTCTTTCCTAGCTGACATGTCCGTGGAATTCCCACATGAGTATCTGCTGAAAACACCAGTATTCCTATTGCTTTTCTTTTGGCCAGTAGGTCTTTAGGTCCATTAAAGCTAAAGACTGTGTTTACAGAAAATTACCATTTGGACTGAATTGACCAAATAGCTGATATGGCATTTCCCTACCCTCACAACTGATTGTGTGCTTGAATGAAGAGACCAAGCTGAGCAAATGTTTGGACATCAATTGAATTCAGTGCTTCCAGTTCACATTAAACACAGCCTTGACCAACTAGCCAGATATAAATACAAATGGTAATAAAATCCTGTTGACCACTGATACATCAGCTAACTAAGGGTAGTTAGCCAACTTGTCCTCTATCAGTCAGACCACAGCCACACCTAGTAGACAAGAAAATGCCAACACTGAGAAACAAATAGGGTCTGAGAAAAGAGATGCCTTTTCTGCACCTTCAAACAAGAAATTAGATATGGTCTTCAGCATTATTAGACCCAAAATCCTACTTGTCAAGGAAAGCTGTAAGTTCTGTAAAACTGCACAAAACACTGACCCAAATGTAGGAATATCACCAACATCATTTGGGACATATAAGTCAAGAGAATGAGTAAAGGCTTGTAGGAATAAGGTCAAGTTGTCTAAACAAGAAAGTGTGGGTGTAGTTCAGACAGGAAATCAACAGTGTGTATGGCTTAGAAAGGAAGAGTAAAAACAAGGTGATTCCAACAGAGCGTAAAATTCTCTGGAATCCAAGAAGGCAAATAAAATCAGGGAAGGACATGGGGACATTGGCAGATATGGAACAAATAGTAGATGCCAGGCACTGTGCATCTTTATTATTAGTTCACTGGCCCATGTTATAGTTGAGGCTCAGAGAGATTAAACATCTTGCCTGTATAAACACAGCTGACAAACAAATTCAAACTCACATCTGTCTGCATTCAGAGCCCATACTCTTTCTATTCCATCAGTGTTCTCAATGTGTAGACTGGGGCCATTCACTTAGAAGTCATCTGAGATGATTATTAAAAGCACAGACCTTGCACTCGTAAAGCAGTGATTTTAAGTGATTTCTGTATTTCCAAAAATTCTTGAATCACTCCCTCAGAGAGCTGAGGGAGGCTTGTCCTCTGGGAAAAGTATAGAGTAGAGGTTTCTATCTTCCAGGATGGCCTCAGTCCAAGGAGGAGCCCAGAGTATTCATAGAATCAGATCTTAGGAGCACAGACCACATCCAGTCATCAAAACTAAAGGGATCAGAATGTGAGAGTGAGTTAGTAGAGACATCGCATTGTCCCATTGCAGCAATAAGGTTGATGTTCCCATGCTAAGCCCCATGTAGGCATTAAGAACATTTGCCTCAGGTTGCACGACCATCCTAGGTTCTGGTTGCGCTGAGCAGCAAGTGGGGTGAAAGGCTTCCACTACACAAAGGCAGGGGCAGGAATCTAGATGGATTTTCACAGAGCTCGGTGAGTCCAGCAGCCTCCCCCATCAGCAGGGTCAGGTTGCACTCTAGAGCTTCTTCATCAAATTCAAGAAGGAGCCACCCCACCAGCTGATTGCCAAGAGGTCAAAATTGCGGTAGCAAACAGGTATCCAACTATGACATGAGACCCCAAATACCTGACATCAAGGGTCAATTCTTTTTTTCCTTTGTATGAACTTCTGTTTGTTTCTTAACTACCACTCCTTACAGTCTCAGCTTCCTTTTTTATAATAATAATAACAGCCGCCATTTACAGAGAACTTCCAGTATGTCAGATCTTATTCTAGGACTTTTACGTGTGTTTGTGTGATCCTACAACCAGTTGATGAAATAGGTACAATTTCAATCTCCATTTTACAGATGATAAAATTAAATTATCAAGAGATTAGACAATTTTCCCAGGGTCCCACAGCTGGCAAGTGCAAAAACTGGGATTCTAATCTAGAAAGTGTGTCTCTACAGGTCACACTCTTAGTTACAACACTGAACTTCCTCTCTGACAATAGCAATGGCATCATCTTCCACATTCCTAACTCTTTTTAGGAAGCTTTAGGTACTGTCTTGGAATTCATACTGGAATTCAAACCCTGCCCTGAGCACATGTGCCGGACCAGCTGTGATAAGGGAGGCAGAGAGCTTTCAGTAAATTTGATCCAGTTACATTAGATTCTTCTGTGACAGTATGGATGGGGATGATCCCAGACTACAAACCAAATGGGAAAAGGGGCCAAACCCAGCAGATGCATGCAGTCTGGCTTTATTTACCATGCATCCAGAAAACATTGACTTCTCTTAGATGTCTCATTGGAATCCAAAAGAGAGAGAGAGAGAGGAAAAAAAAAAAAAAAAGCCATGCCTTGAAAACAGAGAGATAAAATCGATAGGAAGGTAGATCTTTCAAGAGTACCAAAAGAAAAAAAGAAAAAGAAAGAAAGAAACAAAGAAAGAAAAAACAGCAGCAGGACATGCTGGAGAGTTGTCTTCAGTGGCTGAAGTGTCTACAACTGACCAACAAGGTAAATCAAATCTGCTGCCAATACATTCTTTTGCTGTCCAGATAAAACGGCAGACTAAGCTGGTGAACTTTCACCCTTCACCCGCGCTCTTCAAGCCAAAGTACAGATTAAAAAAAATCAATAACCCCAATCGATGAGAAAATATTTTTAGTCTCTAACTGAACGATATGTTTTGACAAGGCCAAAGAGGAGCACAAAAGAATGGCAAAAGATAAAAGACAGAAAATTAGGAATTTGCTTTATTGGGTGAGGTGGAATCACCAATCACTTTCTCTTTCCCTCACTGACATTCGTCTAAATTACCTCACAGCAAGGAAATAAAATCTAAGGAGATGAATTTATAAAATGGCATGATTCACCACCACGCAACTTAAAATCCATTATTACTATCATTTTCTGTTTCCATTTTCAAGAAAGCAATCTAGAGAAATGCCCATGTTCTGAACAAGGTAGAAGAAAAGAGCGTTTCCCCAAAGTGGAAAGAGCGAACAATGGAGCCACAGAGCCCCTGCCCCCGCCCCGACCTGGAGATGGCGTCCAATGCTGCACACGTCAGAAAGTGTTTAAAATCCACCCAATTTAGCTCCATTTTCTCTCGAAATATCCATTGTTTTTCATAACCCAGTCCCCTTGAGGTCCTTTCATAACTGAGCAAATTAAACACATAATATCACCTTGTCTTCTGCCCCTTAAGCAGTAATTTATTTTCGGATGTAGCCCAAGCCTGCTGTATTTCCAAAAATTATTTCACATTTCTCCTCGATTGAATAAAAATGATAAAGAAACAGGAGACCTTGAATAAAAAAATAGAAATTATCCAACAAGTCTGTTTATTTTTGTACAAGAAGATCTTGAACATAGAGAATAATCTTAACAATCGATTAACATTTTGAATTGTTTATCTCAGTAGCAATAATTGGTAAATAGATATATAGGATTCAAAAATCTATATAAATCCAATAGACTGATAGTTGGAATTGTGGCAACCAATTTTATTTATTACTACATTTCCTTTTTCGCCCAAATATCAATGCCCCATCTGTTATTTGATAACCTTTGGAGTAAATTTAATGACTATAATTTTACTACAATTTCTTATTTTTCCTTTCACCAGAAGTTTAAATACACATTTTTTATATAAATACATAGTCAGGCTAATGGCTTCATCTATGTAATAGCAGCCAATTCAACCCACAGAAATCAGTCAATTCAATAAAAAAGACTGCCAAAACAATGGTTTGACATTGGATATTTTGGCAGTCAAAGCATCCATTCAAAAACTATTTGATTGGCCAACTTTTACAATGTTAGTAAGTAACTTTGTTGTTAACATCAACACAGAGTACACAACAGCAATTGTGCTGGTAGAGTGAGGAAATTTGGACAATCCAGTTCCCCTGGACTCATCTGTAAGATCCTATAAGCCTTATACACATAGGTTCTATTCACCCAAGTGGTAGAAAACTTCAGGGGATATAGTTACTACCTTCACTTCACCAGCTCCCTAAGTATACTTAATCTACTCATACTTTTGTAATTAGGGACAATGTACCTCTCTATCTCTATTAATAAAAATCATACAACACTTGTCTTTCCTGAGCATTTATTATGCACTGAACTCTCTGCACTTAGCATTTTTACAAACCCAATTTCATTTAAACTCAGAACAAGCCTACAACATAAGAAATATTAATCCCAAATTACAGACTAGAAAAAAGATTTTGGAAGATAAAGGAAACTCTCAAGACTATTCCAACTAAGTGGTAGAGACAGAGTATAAACCAATTTCTGTCTGATTCTGATGCCTACACCACTATCTCATTCGTCAATGATATCACCACCCAGATGGGACACAGCTGATCAGATTTACTACCTGTAATCATTAGAATGACTGGAAAGTTATACTGGATCAAGTATTTAGTTCACAAACCAGTCTGCCATATTCAAATGGGCATGAAAGGCACTTTTAATTTATAATTAATCATAACAAATGTATTAAGCATCTTTACTTCTAAGATATTTTGTGGGTACAGTTTACTAATAAATTCCTAATAGTTCTCATGGTAAAGAACACCTGCTCTCCTACAGAGGAACACCAATGCATTATGAGTACTTTACAAGCACCTTCTACGTATACTTCATAAGCAGGTGAGATGCCAAACCAAGGGTGCAATATACGTTATCAATGAAGACTCATTTCCTTAGAATTTTCCAAGATAATCTTGCAATATTGAATTGTCATATTTCACACATTTCTCAAAAACGGATGTCAATAAAATGCCATGCTTCATGTTGCCCATTTGTTCAGTTCTTTTAGCAAAGTGCCCTGAGGACTTTGGACATATGCTTCCTCTTTTAAAAATTCCCTGGAATTACTTACCATGGTGGTTGATTGTTGAAGCACTAGTGATTGAAATGAATAGGTAATTATGATGTTGAAAGCTTTCAACATGCCCAGGGAAGTGTGATGACTGCTTGAATTAGCTAACGAACACATGTCAAGTTACTGCCAAAAGATCTATCAAAAAAAAATCCATTATTTACAGTTGGGAAATTACCAACAGTGTGAAAAAAAAAAACAGAATGACTCTTCATAATTCCAACTAGATAGTCTGTGTCTCTATCATTTGCAAGGAAAACAAGGGGTGTATGTGATCCCAAGATGTTTTCAGAACAGGAAGACATCATAGACTCAGTCATTCACTAACTGTTACAATGCCCAAAATATTTTATTTCCAGTGGAGGTCCAACTTTTCTTAGCAAAATCAATTAACCTAGATAACTAAATAGAATTTTATGTCTCCAGTTGAATCCTATGTTTTTGAGAGATAGACTAATGTAGGAAGTTCATGCACATAGTCTAGCCTTTGGTGAATTTTTCTCAAGCCCTCCAATGTTTCTCGTGGAACTAGAATCAAATCCAGATTTCCTTCCATGGCTTGAGGGCCATGGTAGCTGTGTGGCTACTGCCTAGAATTTATTACCTATGGACTTTTCTCTGGCCAGCAACTAATAATTATTCAGGTCTCAGTGTAAACATGTCTGTGCAGAGAAATCCCTCCACTCCACCACCTCTCTCACTCTTTATTCTTTTATTTTATTTTCATAGCACCTATCACTATCAGAAGTCATCCCTGTAGACTACAAGTTCCTGGTCCATCATCTTATCTCTACTGCCTGGATCACAGCCTGATAAAGGTAAGGATTTTAATATTTGTTAAATGAATGGATCTCCAGCTCAGTAGTGGACAACTGGCCTTGATTCAGACTTTGTATTAAACCAACTAGGTGTCAGGAAAGTACCAATCTCACTTATCACACAGTAATGATGATTCTACAAAAGGTCAAATACCGAATTCTCCATTCCAGGTCATTTAAACCCATAGGCATACAAACACAGTCTTAGCAGGACACATTCTCTCCTCCAGGGCTACATGCCTGTTCCTTGCCTTTTCGCATGTTCTCTCTGCCTGGAATGCTTTGTACCTCCCCACCAGATAATCTACTCAACTTTCAAACATGTCTAAGGCAAACCCTCCTTATTGAATGCACATGTGAGTGGGGATCTAACCTCTGCCTCTATAGTCTCCTGCCAGTCTTCTCTCATATTCCATTCTGTACAACACTGAGACTTTTACCAAATTCTATCACATGCCCATGACCTATATATCTACTTCCCTCCACTAGGAATTGACTTCTGTACCATATTCTTCTATGGATCTCCTATTCATCCTTCAGAACCTCCTCCAGTGTCACCATCTTTGTGAAGACTTCTATGAATCACTTCCAATCCAGACAGAATTAATCATCCCCTCCTCTGGACAACATCTCCACCTTGAACACAATTCATTTTTGTATTTTTCATGCTCTTTTTAAAATACTTATTTTCAGCTATAGGACCCTGTCTTTCCCACTAGGCCAATGCTTCTCAACCCAGATGATTTTGCCTCTCAAGGAACATCGGGCACGTCTGAAGACATTTTTGGTTGTTACCACTAGGGAAAGGAGAGAGAGTGCTACTGGCACGTCAGTGAATGAGCACCAGGGATGTTGCTAACCACTGTACAGTGCTCAAGGCAGTACACACAAGAAAATTATCCTGCCAGAAATGTCATTTGTGCCAAGGCTAAGAAACTCTGCTCTATACAAACATCCTTGGGGACAGTTTCTTTGTTTTTGGCTCACCCACCCAGCACCCATCAAAAGCCTTAAAAACACTGTACTACTTTTTCTGAGCCATAGGGTATGGACCAACTCCCAGCTTCAAATAGAGCAGCATCCATGCCCTGCCTTTCAGCCTCAAAAGGGTATGTTCCTGGGGGTGGCTGGGCCACAGCAAAGACCCAAAGAGGCAACTTTCCAAAATCCATCCATCAGAAGCTTCTCCTGAATGAAAAGTTCACCTCATCTAAAAGTCCTTATGGATGTCAACAGTTAGTTATTGAGTTCTTATGACCGTGGTTACCCTATACTCACATCCTCATGGTCTACACAGGATACATGATCCTTGGTAGTCATTGTCTCAGGGGCTTTTGCAAAATTTCAAAATGCACAAAGATACTGGCTCTTTTCTTCTATGGAAAAATCCTGAAGTCATCAAAGAGGTACTGCACTGAGCCTTTAAGTTTATTCTTTTTAAAAAAATTGTTTTAGTTGTAGATGGACACAATACCTTTACTTTATTTATTTATGTGGTGCTGAGGATCAAATCCAGCGCCCCACACATGTGAGGCAAGTGCTCTACCACTGAGCCACAACTCTAGCCCTTACGTTTACTCTTAAAACAAAGCAGTTGGGGAGAGTGTAAATTTCTCTCCAGCATCTATGCTGAAAGGGGAAAGCTGAGGCCCACACTCCGTGAAGGTAGCAAGAACCGAGTTGTATTCAACGTATATGTAAGGAGGCGAAACCACAATAATGGATACCCCAAATAAGGCAGTAAGTCAGAGCCGTCTGACCTCAGAGCTTGCCAATGCAGGGTCTGGGGCAGCAAGAGTGGACTGAACGTAAAGGATTCTGGTCCTGTTCTCCACATACCACATAAGCTTCCTAGGTTACTTGGAGAGAGAAGAGGCCCAGGCAATGATTTAGGCTGAATTTCTCAGCAGCCAATCAAGATGGAGCTTCTGAGCCAGATTTCCTGAGTTAAGGTAAATGAAGAAATGGACACTTTCATTCATACTGAAAGCATGGACTGAGACTCTTGCCTGTGAGAAGGCCTTCCCTGATCAGTGTGGCCTGACCTGGGAAGCCCTTCAGCTCAAGGGAGAAACTGGATAGGGGGAATGTAGCTTTTTCCTAATTCAGTAGGGTTCTTCAGATTGCTTTTTCCTTACAGAAAGGGAGACATGCAGATGTTCACATACAAAGTGTCAAGAGCTTAGGATTCAGAAAATCTGAATCCTAGAACAATGCAGCCTTGAGCAACTCACTAAATCTCTCTGAGCTCCAAATCAATAGGATGCAAATAAAATCACCTCACAGAGCTGTGCAGAAAATAAAAGTCACATGTATGAAAATGCCATATGACTGACTAGTTCTATCATTAACACTTTCTTCCCATGCAAGGTAAAAAAGAGTCGAAATCAGTTGCAATTTTGTCTTTTAGCTCTGGCAGTAAAACCACTTGAGTGTGAGCCATCAAGGTATCTGCTTATCAATGTACACACTCAATGTCATGCAGGCAATGGAAGTCCCTTCTTACAACCTCTGTAGTTCTTAGAGTAATGAGGACCACTCAATCTAAAACACCTGAGGCAAACCAGCTTCAAACTTCACATCTCATATTCCCATTCTTATTACTTCCTCATATGTCCTATATCAATAGGCCAGCAGCTGGGACATATAAATCCTAAAGTTTGGATTCACATGGCAGATCAATTGATTGATCTTGCAGAAGTCAGTGTAGGTGCAGGTTAGAGAAGAGTGGTGTAGATGGATGCTGAGCTCTATGCAGTCATTTGGGGGTCTGGGCAGACAATGGCTCTGCCATCTTCCATGTGCAGTTTCCAAGCTCACCCGGGGCCTCAACATCTAGCTGGGGGACAGTGGGAGACAGATGGTACAGAAGGCACATCCTCCATTCTTAACATCACAACCTGTAACTAACATGTATATCACTTCTATACACATTTCATAGGTAAAAACAAGTCACATGGCCCCAACAAGATGCAGGGTCGGGGGTTTGGTATATATAGTCCTCAATTTTCCAGGAACAATTTTACATTGTGAAAGGGGAACAGAAAAGTAAGACCTTTGGATAGACTGCTAACTAACTCTGCCACATAAGGTATGACTTACCAACTTGATACTTCAGGGGTTTTTTATTTTATATTTTTTAATTTATTTTTTTCTTTTTAATTAACACATAATAATGGAACATATTTTGGGGGTTCAGTATATTTCAGCACATGAATAAAATGTATACTAATAAACTCAGGGTCATTAGTATTTCCAACTCCTTGTCATTTCTTTCTTTTTATGACAATAAGTAACACCTTAATTGCATAAATTGATGTGACTCACTGATATTTCCATACATGTGAGCATCATACATTAATGGTGTCCAACACCCTTCTTCTATTCTCTCCTCCCTTGCCCCCAAGCACCCTCTCAGATCCCTAAAAGTCCCCCTTAATTTATTTCTGTGCTCTCTTCCCCTCGCCCTTCCCTGTATCTAGTGACCGCTTCTCCATTCTGTCCTTCTACAAAATTGACTTACTGATTTCCTTATATGAATGAGAGCATGTGGCACTTGTCTTTCAGCATCTGGCTTACTTGAGTCAACGTAAGTTTCTCCACTGACAATTTTGTCACTGCAAATAACAGTATTTCATTCTTTTTTATGGCTGAGTAGTATTCAATTGTATAAATACACATTTTCTTTTTCCATTTATCTGCTGAAGGGCAAATAGATTGATTTCATATTTTGGTTATCATGAATAGTCCTATGATAAATATGGAGGCCTTTTTGGTATAAAGATTTCAACTCCTTTGGGTTTATACCCAGTAGTGAAATTGCTGGGTTATATGGAAGCTCTATTTTTAGCTTTTTGAGGAATATTCATACGTTTTTCCATAATGACATTACTAATTTACATTCCCACCAGCACTGTGTAAGAAAGAGTTCCCTTTTCTCCACATCCCTGCCAGCATTTGTTATTTCTTGTCTTTTTAATGAGGGCCATTCCAACTTGGGTGAGATGTTATCTCATTGTGGTTGAGTTGCATTTCTCTGGTGATTTGTGAAACTGAACATTTTTCATGTATTTGTTGGCCATATATATGTCTTCTTTTGAAAAGTGACTAGTTCACTTTTTAATTGGGTTGTTTGTTTTTCTGATGTTCATCTTTTTGAATTCCTTATTTGTTCTGGATGTCAAAGCCAGATGTACCATATACATGAAGCCAAATGTGCATATCACTTACTTGAGGGTATATCTATGCCTATGAAGAAATGAGGAAAACAACTATTTCTTCACCATTCCCCCCAAGAGAAAAAGAATTACAAATTGCACCTCAACTATTTTTTTCTTATTCTTTACTCAAATTGTGCTTCCTGCCACAATAGTCAATGCTATCTTTTAAGAGACATAACAGGCGTATTTTTGTGTGGATTGATTCTATTTTACCATATCACAGATGCCCAAGTAGCTAAGGGACAATCTTAAGATCACCAACTAGAAGCAGGGAGAGTAATCTGCACAGGAAGCATGGATGAGCCATCCTCCACAGCACGGCTCCCAGAACATTTGGCTAGGAAAAGAAATTTGTTTTATTTGATCAGAAAAGTCATTGTAAAGCCCTGATTGACCGTGTTTTTAGTACAGTTTTTTTTCTTTCTTTCTTTCTTTCTTTCTTTCTTTCTTTCTTTCTTTCTTTTTTTCTTTCTTTCTCTCTTTCTTTCTTTGTTTGTTTTTTTTGGTACTCAAAACCAATAGAAAAATTGACAAATGTGGCACACACATTCATATAATAGAACATCTAATATCATTAAAAAGATAATATACTTACACTTCAAGGAACTAGAAAAAAAAACAAACTCAAAATCAGCAGAAGGAAGGATATCATAAAGATTAGATAAGAAATAAAGAAATGTAGAATAAAAATCACATAAAAAATCAAAATTCTGAGTTGGTTTTTTGAAAAGACCAACAAAATTGTCAAACCATTAGCTAAAACAATTAAGAAAAAAGAGAAGACTCAAATAACAAAAATCATAAGTGAAAAAGATTATATAACTGATTATGAAATAAAAATCATCGTGAGAGACTACTAAGCATAAGTACATACCAACAAATTGGATAACCTGTAAGAAACAGATGAATTTGTAGAAACATATGACCCACCAAGGCTGAGTCATGAAGAACTAAGAAATCTGAACAGACATATTACTAAAAATATTGAATCAGTGATAAACATAAAACAACGTCCCAATAAAAAATGCTCAGGACCAGATGACTTCCCAGGTGAAGGTAAACTCTACTGAATATTTAAATGAGAACACCAATTCTTCATAAACTACTCCAAATACATGTAAATATGTATACATATATATCACATATACACATACATATATATACAAATACATTCATATGCATTTTTATATCCATTATGGGGAGTCTCAAAGGACTATAAATAGCCAAAGCTCCCTTGAGGAAGAAAATTAAAGCTGAAGGCCTCTCACTTCCTTATTTTAAATTATATTACAGAGCTATAGTAATCAAAGTAGCATGGTACTTACAAATATATAAACCAATTGAATACAATGGAATCCAGAAATAAACCCTCCTATATATGGTTAAATAATTGTTTTAATCTGCTTTTTCACTAGTGATCAAAAGACCTGACAAAAACTAATTTAGAGGAGGAAAAGTTTACGTTGGGCTCACAGTTTCAGAGATCTCAGTTCATAGACAGCAGGCTCTGTTCCTCCAGGCTCTAGGTGAGGCAGAATATTATGGTAGAAGAATGTGATTGAGGGAAGCAGTTCAAGAGATCATATCAGGAAACAGAGGGAGAGACTAAGCTCAGCTCACAAAATATACAGCCCAAAGGCTCACCCCCAATGACCCACTTCCTCCAGCCATACCCTACCTGCCTTCAGTTACCACTCTGCTAATCCCTATCAGGGGATATATTCACTGATTGGATTAAAGTTCTCTTAACCCAATCATTTTACCTCTAAACCTTCATGCATTGTTTTACACAGAAGCTTTTAGGGGATATCTCACATCTAAACCATAACAACAATCTTTGACAAAAATGCCAAGTTTCCATACAATGAGAGAAAATCATCTCTTCAACAAACAATGCTGGGAAAACTCTATACTCACATGCCAAAAAAATGAAGTTGGAACTTCACCTAACAATATATAAACAAATAACTCAAAATAGATAAAGACTTAAGCATAACACCTAAAACTAAAATCTCTAGGGAAAAAAAAACAGAGAAATAGTTTCTGGACCCCAGATGTGGTAATGATTTCCTGGATATAGTTAGTACAAAAGCACAGGCAACAAAATGAAAAATAGGCAAAAGACTGCATGAAACCTAAAATCTCTCATGCAGAAAGGAAATAATCAATAGAACAAAAAGGCAACCTATGAACTGGAAGAAACTATTTTCAAGCCATATTATTTGAAAAGGGATTAATGTCTAGTATATATAAAGACCTCCTACAACTCAACAATAATGAAAACCAAAATAATTTTTAAATAAATGGCAAAGGGCTTGGACAAACATTTCTTGAAAGAAGAAAATCAAATGAATTTCATGATTGCTTTTTCTATCTCTATAAGGAACAACGTTGGGATTTTAATTGGAATTGCATTGAATCTGTATAGCACTTTGGGTAGTACAGCCATTTTGACAATATTGATCCTGCCTATCCAGGAGCATGGGAGATCTTTCCATCTTCTAAGGTCTTCTTCAATTTCTTTCTTTAGTGTTCTGTAGTTTTCATTGTAGATGTCTTTCACCACTCTTGTTAGATTGATTCCCAAGTTTGTTTTTTTGTTTGAAGCTAGTGTGAATGGAGTAGTTTTCCTAATTTCTCTTTCAGAGGATTCATCACTGATGTATAGAAATGCATTTGATTTATGGGTATTTGTTTTGTATCCTGCTACTTTGCTGAATTCATTTATTAGTTCTAGAAGTTTTCTCGTGGAATTTTTTGGATTAAGTATAGAATCATGTCATTGGCAAATAATGATAGTTTGAATTCTTCTTTTCCTATTCTTATCCCTTTAATTTCTTTCGTCTAATTGCTCTCGCTAGTGTTTCAAGGACTATGTGGAATAGAAGTGGTGAGAGAGGGCATCCCTGTCTTGTTCCCATTTTTAGAGGAAATACTTCCAGTTTTTCTTCATTTAGGATGATGTTGGCCTTGGGTTTAGCATAGATAGCTTTTACAATGTTGAGGTATGTTCCTACTATCCCTACCAGACCTTAAATTATACTACAAATTTATAGTAACAAAAACGGCATGGTATTGGCACCAAAATAGACATGTAGACCAATGGTACAGAAGACACAGAGACAAACCCACATAAATACAGTTATCTCATATTAAACAAAGGTGTAAAAAACATATATTGGAGAAAAGATAGCCTCTTCAACAAATGGTGCTGGGAAAACTGGAAATCCATATGCAGCAAAATGAAACTAAACCCCTATCTCTCACCATGCACAAAACTCAACTCAAAGTGGATCAGGGACCTAGGAGTTAGACCAGAGACCCTGTGCCTAATAGAGGAAAAAGGAGGCCCAAATCTTCATCATGTCAGATTAGGCCCTGACTTCCTTAGCAAGATTCCTAATGTGCAAGAAATAAATTCAAGAATAAATGAGATGGATTCAAACTAAAAAGCTTCTTCTCAGCCAAAGAAACAATCGATGAGATGAACAGAATCTACATTTGGGAGCAAATTTTTGCCACACACACATATAATATCAAGCACTAATCTCCAGGATATACAAAGAACACAAAAAACTTAACACCAAGAAAACAACTCAATCAACAAGTGGGCTAAGGAGGTGAACAGACACTTCTCAGAAGAAGATATACAATCAATCAACAAATATATGAGAAAATTTTCAACATCTCTAGCAATTAGAGAAATGCAAATCAAAACTACTCTAAGATTTCATCTCACTCCAGTCAGAATGATAGTTATCAAGAATACAAACAACAGTTTTGGCGAGGATGTGGGGGAAAAGTCAAACTCATATATTGCTGGTGGGACTGCAAGTTGGTGCAACCAATCTGGAAAGCAGTATGGAGATTCCTTAGAAAACTTGGAATGAAACCACCATTTGACCCAGCTATCCTACTCCTCGGTCTATATCCTAAAGACTTAAAAAACAGCATACTACAGTAATGCAATCACTTCAATGTTTATAGCAGCAAAATTCACAATTGCTAAACTGTGGAACCAACATAGATGCCCTTCAATAGATGAGTGGATAAAGAAATTGTGGTATATATACACAATGGAATATTACTCAGCATTAAAAGAGAATAAAATTATGGCATTTGCAGGTAAATGGATGGAGTTGGAGAATATCGTGCTAAGTGAAGTAAGCCAATCCCCAAAACCAAAGGCCAAACGTTCTCTCTGATAAGTGGATGCTGATCTATAATGGGGGAGGGAGTATGGGAAAAATGGAGGAAATTTGATTGGGAAAAGGGGGGAGGGGAAGGGAGGGGACATGGGGGCAGGAAAAATGGTAGAATGAGAAGGACATCATTACCCTAGATACATGTATGATTGTACATATGGTGCTGCGCTACATTGTGTACAACCAGAGAAATGAAAAGTTGTGCTCCATTTGTGTACAATGAGTCAAAATGTATTCTACTGTCATATATGCCTAATTATAATGAATAAATTCTAAAAAAAAGAAAATCAAATGACTAACAAGCATACAAAAAGATGTTCAACATCACCATTCATCAAGGAAATGCAAATCAAAACCTCAAAGAGCTCTGCTTCTTTGTTCCCCCTTCCTGAGCTGCTTTCCTCCATCACACCCTTCCACCCTGATGTTCTGCCTCACCTCTGGCCCAGAGCTATGGAGTTGGCTGTCAATGGACTGAGACCTCTGAAACCATGAGCCAAATAAACTTTTCCTCCTCTATTTTCTTTGTAAGGTCTTTTGGTCACAGCAGCAATAAAAGTTGACTAAAACAGAAATAAGTACCAAGAAGTACCTGTGAGCCCCAAATAAACATTTCTTCCTCTAAAAAGAAACAGAGATAACATCTCATACCCATTAGGATGACTATCAAAACTCATAAAATCATACCTATACCTTTTCTATAAACTGGACTCAAAACACTAAGTTCTTCAATTTGTACCATTCATTCAAATAAATTTTCCCTACTCCACCCCGAAAGAAACAAAAATGCAGAAAATAACAAGTGTTGCTGCAGGACATGGAAAAACTGGAACCCTTGTATACTGTTGGTGGGAATGTAAAATTGTATAACTACTATGAAAAACAACAGTTTCTTCAAAAAAATTTAAAAAATAGAATTACCACACAATCCTACAATCTCACTTCTGGATAAATGTGTGAAAAAAATTGAAAATAGAACCTTGAAAAGACATTTGCACCACTATGTCTATTGCATTATTCACAAAAGCTAAAGTATGAACATAACCCAAGTGTCTACTGACAGGCAAGTGGGTAAAGAAAATGTGGTATATACACACAATGGAATATTATTCAGCCTCATGGATTGAGGAAATTCTGACACATGCTACAATATAATGAACCTAGAAGACATAATGCTAAGCAAACTAAGACAATCACACACACAAAATAAAAACAAATACTACATGATCCACTTAAGTTTCTAAAGTAACCCAACTCTTAGGAACAGAAAGTAGGACGGTAGTTGACAAAGCCTGGAGGGGAGCCGAAAAGAGTAGCCTATGTTCAATGGGAGTAGAATTTCAGTTTTGCAAGATAAAAAAGTTCTAGTGATTTTTTTGCCCAAGCTGCATATGCTCAACACTACTACGCAGTATATGTACAAATATTTCAAATAGTATAAAAAGATGATGTAAGTACATATTGTTAATTATTGTTACAAAAATAAAGATGAAAATAGAATGTATAATATGATCTCACTTTTGTAAATAAATGTATATGTGTACATATGAGCATATGTATTTGTATATATCTAATGTCTATATTACATTTATAAGTCTTTATATATTAAATACAATATAGAGTATAAGCATAACCTGGTAGAATACATATGTACCTGATTCATCATTTTATCCCTAGTGATCAACATATAGATGACTAGAAATGAATCAGAAATATGCCATGAAAAAGACTGGAAAGTTATACACCAAAATATTAACAACAGTCGTCTCTGTGATTTAAGATTTTTTTGTCATTACTTGTCAGTATTTTCAGAATGTTTTCAAATGAAAAGTATTATTTGCATTCAAAAAAATTTTTCTTGAGGTGAAGGATGGAAAGGAAATGTTCAGAATCCAGAAGTGCATACTGAAATGGTGAATTTTTAGTGTAAAGGTATCTTACCTTAAATTCACCAATAAAGTGAATAAAATTTCCCTTTTTACTTTGGAGAAAAGGTGTATCTGAGAAACACAATATATGATGGTAAGAGAGAGGTTGTGTCCAGATGGTAAGGTTAGAGGAGAACCTGAAGAATTGTAGATGGAGACAGGCCTGTGTACTTCATACAAATGAACAGGAAGAAAAATTTGCTTCAAAAGGAAGAAGATGTTTCAGTCATTTTTTTGCATCTTTGTGAACAAAATACCTGACAAGAACAATGTAAAGGAGGAAAAGTTTATTTTAGTTCACAGTTTCAGGGGTTCAGTCCACAGTCAACTGACTCCATTAGCTCTGGACCCAAGATAAGGCAAAAACATCATGGTGGATGGGGAGGAGGAAAGCAACTCAGGACATGGCAACCAGGAAACAGAGCAAGAGCTCAGCTCCCAGGGACAAAACATAAACCCCAAAGTCATGCCCCCAGCCACACCTTACCCGCCTATAGTTAACACCCAGTTAAGCCATAGCAGTGGATTAATCCACTGATTAGGTTGAGTTCCATCACTCATAATGTAATTATTTTACTTCCTAATATCCTTGCATTATTTCATGTATGAGCTTTTGGGGGACACCTCTTATATAAACCATAATACAAGATCCAAAATAGCATGAACACTGGATGTATGAGGTGAATTTTCATGACAAGAAGTTGAAGTGGACTTGGGCCTTTGAAAGAAATGAAATTGGTAAGAGAATACAGTCTTATTGTTGATGATTCTGCCATGGAAGGTTAAGAGTTTGGACTTTGTCCTGTGAGTGGTAGGGAATCATCCTTGTTTTGTTAGTAGAGGTACAGTATGACCAAAGTGCTGTTTTACAAAGATCAGGTAGTTGTAACATGGGCAAAGATGGAGGAAGGGTGGTTGGAAAGCTCAGGCAATATTCCAAGTTTGAGATGATAGAGGCCTGGGCCAAGGCAGAAAGGGAAGGAGCAGAAATAGATAACTAAGAGAGATGAAGAGAATCTGAAGAAACAATTGGACTTACAGACTGATTTTGGTAGCCCAGAGAGTTGCAGTCCCAGGAAAAGCACTGGAAAACCTCACTTTTTTCTGCCCTCTGGTTAAGATCAGCTTAAAATAAATATCCAGAACATCTTCCTGAGGGAAAGCAATTTCAAAAGGATGTCTGTATAGGCAAAAAGGTCAGACAAAGACTTTGAGGTCTGGTGGATATTTGTTTTTTCTCATGGGGGCCAGTAGGGCTGTGGTAATCCTAAGGTAGAAAGAATGAGATGATGAGGAGAGAAAACTTGAAGATGAAGGAAAGGTGGAATGATTGAACTGGATCTCCCAAGAGGAAGAAGACACAGTCCATAGCAAGGCAGACAAAAGGAGAGGCACTCCCTCTCTGAGACTCAAAGCAAGATGAGAAGTTATGAAGTCCTCAGATAAAGTGGGGACGTTAAGTTCAGTGCCATCAGATGATACCTGTTTTTGTTGTAGGCATTCTGGAGGTTGCTCACCTTGCAACCAGGAAGAGCCAGGAAGGACTAAGAAGAAACAAGTTTTTCTAAAATATCAATATGAAAGGATCTCAAAGAAACAGAAGATGAATAAGTCACAAAGGTAGATGTGCCTGTGGGTCAGGCTTATAGGACTCAGCAACTTATCCTTCTAATGCCATGGAGACCGGGTCCCTTAGCAAGGAGGGACCGGGGCTGGGAAACATAGGGAGAAGGTAGTGGTGGGTTCAAGACACAGTAAATGTTGTTGAGGCTGCAGTGTCAGACGGAGAGGGACACAAGGTCCAGGTGAGGTAGAAGGGGTTGACTAATGGGAAGTCATTTTTGCTTTCAAACTCCAATCATAACCTTAGGTGTTTGGGGTGACAGTTTCAGTTTTGTGAGTTGGTTTTTTTAATTTATTTTCTGCTAGTGAGTTGTATGGATTCCTTATATATTTTGGATATTAACTTTTTACCCAATATGTAATTTGCAAGTATTTTCTCCCATTCTATAGATTGCATTTTCACACTGGTGATTCTTTTCTTTGCTACTCAGAAACATTTTAGTTTCATGTAGTTCCACTTGTCTATTTTTGCTTCTATCACTCATGATTTTGTTGTCATATAAAAGAAATTCTTGCCACAACCAATATCAAAAAACTTTTCCTTTTTTTCCTTAAGAGTTTTACTGGTTCAAGTCTTATTCTTGTCCTTAATCCATTTTGGGTTGATTATTACATGTAGTGTAAGATTCACCATTTGTTAATGAGAATATTCTTCCCCTATTATGTATTCTTGACACCCTTGTCAAAGATTAGTATATGCCTGGGTTTATTTCTGTCCTCTCCCTTCTGTTTGCTTGTTCTCTATATCTGTATTCTAGTACCATACTGCTTTAACTACTATAACTTTGCAAGGTATTTTTAAATTAGGACATGTGATGCCTCCAGCTTTGCTCTTCTTTCTCAAGAACACTGTGGCTATACAGGGGCGCTAATGATTCTATATGAACTTTATAATTATTTTTCTATTTATATAAAAAAGTGCCATTAAGATTTTGATGGAGATTGTCTCAAATCTGCAGATCACTTTGGATGGTACATTCTAACAATATTCATTCTTCCAATACATGAACACAAGATAGTATTCTACTTACTTGTCTCTTTTAGTTTCTTTCATCAATGTATTATAGTTTTCAGTGTACAAATCTTTCATCTCCTTGATCAAATTTATTCCTAAGTATTTTATTGTTTTTAATGCTGTTGTAAATAGGACTGTTCCCTTAAGTTCCTTTTTGGGGATTGGTTTTTAGTGTATAGAAACATAACTGATTTTTGTGAGTTGATTTTGTTTCCTAGAAATTTGCTGAATTCATTTAGTAGTGCTAACAGTTGTTTTATGGTATGTTTATAATTTTCTATGTATAGGATCCTGTTATCTGCACTAATGTTATATTAAACTACAATTGTTAGTATTATTATTATTATTGTTAAGAGTTAAGCTAAACTCTTATGTGCTTTTTCATTTTCCAGGATCTTTAAGAGCATTAACTCATTAAATTCTCACCAAAAAATTTTTTAAAAATCTATTTCCTGGGCAAGGAAGTTGAGATTTTGAAAGATTATAATAATCTTTCACAAGATGGCAGAACGATAAAGTGGGGAGTCAGGACCTGAGCCCCAGTCTCTGCAGAGCCAGAGCCCAAATTCTGAAGCACTGGGCCATTCTGGGGTGTTTGCAAAAAGGAAGATCATGCAAGGCCAAAAGGTAAGGACTTTCCAGGTTATTATGTGATAATTCAAGAGCCTCCTTGCCAGGGGCATCTGCAACACTCAGGTTACCCAGATATAGACCTATAAGCAGTTAGCTACAACTAAAAAGAAAAATCGATCGAAAAGCCTATGTTTGGTAGGATAACCCTAGAAATATACCCAGCATCAAAGACAACCCAGATTAAAAGGAGGCATTGTTTAAAGGACTTCTCACACACACTGATAACTACCACAAAGACAGTAGGGAAATGCTTCAAGGTGACTCCATTTATCACCCTTCTCAAGAGATCCTGGTGTAGACCTCCTAATATTACCATATCCTGGGGACTGTTGGTTTCTAGGTCACCACATTTAATATTGGTTGTGACTGGGAGTTATTCAGAGTTTGTGACACCTGGGATCAGCTGGGATTGGAAGAAAGTAGGGAGAAAGGCAAGGGTTCAAAATGACACTTCCCCAGCAGCTTCTAACATGCATATACTCTTCACCTGTAAGCTCCCACCTTCCTGCTCATCCTGACCTAAATAAAGTAATTGTTCCAATCCACAGAACACTTTGGGGGATCATAAAACCAGAATTTTAGTTAGAGATGCAAGCTGACATTTGATTCCAGTGAAGAAACTAGTCCATGCCAACTTCTAAACTTGAACAAGTAGGTGTCCATCTATACAGAAAGTAAATAGAGATAGGTGCTCGTTATTTTATCCATAATGAGATAAAATAGGCAACAACACTTTGACATCTTTATGTAAATCTTTATGTGGGTTGCTCAGTGACTAGAATGCTAAATCAAAGACCTATAGTTATTTAAATTTTTAAATACAAATTATTTTTCTAAATTCAGTTGAATAACTCCATGTGGACAGAATCCAAATCTGATTCATCTTTCTTTCCCTCACCTACCAAGCTCATTATCTAGTACACAACAGATACTCAATTCATTTTTGATAAATAAGAAATCTGTTAACATTTATGAATGCAGCCTATTACCTTTAAAAATCCAGAAATCAAAGTGTGGTAAACAAAGCATGGTTCTGAATCATATACAATCTAATATACTACAGTCCAAGGCCCCTGGTCTGAACAGGACTGAGAGCCACAGTAAATAACACTAAGTCAAATCTGAATATAACTGGTTCCAATGTAATTGTATAGCACCAACAACCCTATATTTTCTTGAAATAATCATAATCACTCCTGAGAATGCTATTTCTAGTAGACTTAGCCTTCATGCAAATAGATCCTTTTAAAGAAACATAATGCTTTAGAGCCAAAGTATTCTTATAGATTAACTGGTCCAAAACTCTTAATTCACAGAGAAGCATAGACCTAGGAAGACAGGGATCTTGCCTGTGCTCACACATCTAATTGGTAGCAGGGCCAGGATGTCAGGCTCAGCCTGTGTCCTCATTTTTATCCACTCTAAATCCTACTCGTCCTTCAGCTCTCACCTTAAAGCCTTTCCTGACCTCCACCCCCATCTAAATTAGATCCTCCTCCTACTCACCCTCATAGTACTGTATTCTTCATACAGTTGTTTGTGGCACTCCATGCTGAATGCCTGCTCTTTCCCAGGACCATACAACATATCAATAGCTTGCCAGGCACAGAATAGTCTATAAACATCTGTAGAATAAATTTGGGAATGAGTGAGTTAATGAACAATTGAATCCTTCTATATTTTCATTATAATATATAGACTTCATTTATTTTTCTAGCATATCTTTTGATTTTTGTATCTATCTCTCTAAATTATCTTTTCTGTTCATCAAAACAATGATGAAAAACCTTAAAGACCAAAATTATATATATTTTTTTAAAGAAATAAAGAAAAGCTTCTAGACATACTAGAAACAGAGTTTCATAAATCATTTTGGGGGACCTCTAATTCCTCAAGGGCTAAGACATATATTCTTGGGTTTTTTGTGTATTGCCTAGCACATACAGAGAATAGCAAGTAAAAGGAATTCAAAAGCATTTATTGAATAAAAGAATTTTAACACATGTGCACTGTCCATGTGGGTGGATACTGGGAAATGGTCTGAATGATAAATTCAAATGCTACTCAGAAATTTTGTTTTAGGTTTTCTCTGGAATTAACCATTTGCATGTCCTGGACAAAGCACATTCTGAGAACTAAGCAGGTTGATGGCTTATTCTCTGAACTCAAAGTGAGAACTTGATCTCAAGATACAAAAGTTAGGAGTCTTGTCTCCTTAAAAGCAGCGAGATATGAGAGGGGGGTCACAGAGAAGAAGAGGGATACGCTGTCCCCTGCCAGCCTCAGCAGCAGGGGTTCTGGAGCCAGGCACGTCCTGTCTGTGTTTAAACCTAGCCACGCTGCAGCATGCTGCCTAAGCAGCAGCTCCAGAGAAGCCGCCCACTGCTCCAGCGGAGCCAGCACACAGCCGCAAGGGCAGCAGCGGCCGCCCCACACCGCCAGGCTGGCCTGACCTAAACGCCCTTCAAACAGAAAGTGCTTTTCTGAATTTCAGAGCGACTGATTGTAGCCACCCCGGCGGCAGCCTCAGGCTAAGTCCACGAAAGCAAGGGTTAACATACAGTGCTGTGCAGTGAAAGCACCGCCTGCATTATGTTAAACCCCCTTCATATAAAAGGAAAAATCCAACTGTTGTGCAGAAAATCCCTACCCTTTCCGATCGATGCTTCCTACCACTAGGGCATCTAGTAATTTCTGATTCAGTCTCCTGTAGCCTTTACTTCAATGACAGGGCACAGCAGGCCAGGGGCAGGCAGCCACCAGGCTCCGCATGGCAAACCATCAGCCCTGCCAAGAGGTGTGAGTGTTGGGAGGTGATGCGCAGAGCAGAGGGGGAGGTCACTGTGGGTCGCACAGGGACTGTTTTAAGCCATGCCCAGGTCCTCAATCATAGACTCAGAGTTCAAAGGGTTGTTAGGCTGTTGGTCACTGATCTCATCTCAAGGTGATAGTCACCTCTGGCCTTTCAGCAGACAGCAAGCCCGCTGTCCATCCATCTTGGAGCAGCTTGACACTAGATTCTCTACCCATTTTACAGCCAGTGAACATTCCTTATTGATTTATTGATCGGTGTCTGCCTGTAGAGGGAGCTTGGAAGAGACTCTGTGCACTCACAGCCTCCCACATGGATTTTTCCCCCTCTTCTCTTTTCTCCTTTTTATCCAGGCATGTTAGTGGTCCAGGGTGCAGCAGGAATTAGAGCATGCAGGAACCCAATTTACTGGTCGTGAATGTGCCTGCTCATGTCGGTTGGTCTATTTGTGTCTTGCCTTTTCTTTTCTGTTTCTTTTCCTTTCTTTTCTTTTATCTTTCATTTCATTTTGTTCCAAACTCTGAATACTAACCCCTCACTCTTGTTTTGTCCAGTGAGCCCCTTCTTCCCCTTACCTAAGGTCTTTCTTAACAAAAACATGGACCAAGCAGAGAGAGGAGTTAGAACTAACATACCCCCTTTCCTCTATTGTCTTCTTACTGTCACAGTCCATTGCAGAAAGAGCATATTTTATTTCCAAAAACAAGAGTCCCTCCTCACCTCCTCACCTCCCATTTTTTTTATTAAGCAATGTTTGATTGCTTCAAATCATTTACAATTCAGTGCTGGATTGTTCTGATTGCACTGCTCTCTCTCGTCTGAAAAACAAATATTTTTCAGCATACTTATCCTTACTGGAATTTCATGAATGAGCATTCAGAAGCTATGAAATCGGTGTGGTCCTTTAAGCTTTCTAATCTGTAGCTCAAGGTTAAGAAAAGTGCCTATGAAGCAAATCCCTTCCTTCAAAGGAGAGACAGAGACAAAATCCTCATAAACAACTGCACATCTACCGTGTATAAGGTGCAACAATAGAAACCACTGGAACAGCAGTTAGTGTCTCTTGTAAGCAGACCACACAGTTATGCTTAGCATTAATTACTTCCAGCCCATCCCAGATGAATCTACAAGTCACACGTCTGTATCCCACATTTCTTCACTCCCTTTGGAATTTCAGAGAAAGGAACCATTTATCTCCTTACAGGAATTAGATGGAATGAGGACTGTGGTATCCTATGAGAAAAATATTTCATTGATCTGGACATTAGATACTCAGGTCACGTTTTATTCACAAATATATTTTCTCAAAAAAATGATAGTAATCTCTTTTTTTTTTTTTTTTTTTTTTTTGCTTGAAATGAATAAGTACTCCTAAAAGTGAAGTTTTCCAAATAGATGAACTGGGGGATGGGCTGCCATAAAGGCCTGTCATCCAGCATCAGGGTCCTAGAAATTCCTGTATGCATATGAAGTGATTTCAGCCCCTGGTGGCTGCATAGCCCTTCCAAAAAAGTCTTCCTCTTTCCACTTAGAGCTACCGATTATCCAACAGACCCAACTTGACCGATACAAGCTAGTTTTCCATACTGCCATTTGCTGACTTAATCATATTAGTGTCTTACAGACTTTATGGGTTTAATTACCTACATTGAATAATTTTTAAAATTTTAAATGGCCTCAAGATTCCAGTAGTAAATGACTGAAGTAAGGAAAGACAATTAAAAATAATTTTTTAAATTAAAACATTATCATCTTCTACCTATTAGCAAAACAAAATGACAGTTCATCAAATTAATAAAATAAACATGTAGGCAGTGTCAATTGGTACAGCTATTTGAAAAATAATCAAATAACATATATTTTTAGTCCTTAAAATTTAAACTACTTATGTACATCCTTTTGGTTTAACCTAAATAAATAATTTTAAATAATGAAAAACAATTATGCTTAAAGAAGTCCATAGCAGTAGTATATGAAAATAGAACAAAAGAGAAAATATTCTAATTTTCAAAAATATAGAAGGATTAAGTTGTGTTATATGCACTCAATGTAATGAGCCTGGAAGTATAAACAATGAAGACTGTAAAGAATACGTAATAAGGAGAAATTTCCCAACTACAATATTATTAAGTAGTGGGTATTACCAATTATTATCAATAATATAATTAATAGTACATGGAAAGGAATAGTCACAGAGAAAACATATTAGAAAAAAGAGTTCTCTAGATGCCAGTAGTAATGTCAAGTTGGAATTATATGATCATAATTTTTTTCATTTATCCAAATGTTCTCTTGACTTCTATGCATAGTGTTTCTAATGAAGATAAATTTAAAACTTGAAAAAAGAACATTAACCTGTCTTTGAAATCATTTGGAATGGCTTTCAAATATGTAATGAAAGTTAGTATTTTTATTTTCCTTACTAAGAAGTTACCTATGGAGCACAAGAAGGGACTGGAGCCACTTGCTTTGACAAAATGGTTTTGAAAACAGTTGGAATTTTTTCCCTTAGCAATAGAAGGTTTTCCAGCATGGGACAGTGAACAAATCAACAATGAGACAGGAATGAGTAGATTTATTCAGATGGTGTGATATATGAGAAAGGAGTTTTTATAAACACTATGGATTCTAAACACAGTATAGAACTGCCATTAACTAAGTGGATAAAAGATCACTGAACTTCACACTTTGGTAATATTTTCGTTTAAATAGGAAAAAATAACATTTAGATTCCACATACACATGAAATTATTCAGTTGTGGTCTTTCTGTGCCTGATTTGATTTGCTTAGCAAAATGTTTTCTAGTTCCAATCAAATAGTGTGGTAATGATGGAGTTTCCTTCTTTATTACATCTGTACAGTACTCCATTGCATATATATAAAACATTTTCTTTATCCATTCATCAATTGTTTAACACTCAGTTTCCACATCTTAACTGCTATGAATAACACAGCAATGAATATTGGAGTGAAGATATCTCCTCAACATACCAATTTCAACTCTTTCAGATATATTCCCAGAAATTGGAATGCTAGACCATATTAATTCTATTTTAGTCTTTTTTTATGAACCTCCATACTATTTTCCAAAATAGCAGTACAAATTTATATTCACACCATGTTTTAGTCAGCTTTTTCACTTCTGTGACTAAAATATCTGACCAGAATAATTGTAGAGTAGGAAAAATTTATTTGAAGGCTCACAGTTTCAGAGGTCTCAATCTATAGAAGGCTGGCTCCATTCATCAAGGTTCAAGGTGAGGCAGAACATCATGGCAGAAGAGTATGGCACATGGAAGCAGCTCACATGATGATCAGTAAGCAGAGAGAAAGAGACTCCACTAGCCAGATACAAAATATATTCCCCAAAGGCACACCTCCAGAGACACACTTCCTCCAGCCACACCCTACCCACCTTCAGTTACCACTCAGTTAATCCCTAACAGAGATGAATTTACTGATTGGGTTAAGACTCTCACAACCCAATCATTTCTCCTCCAAATCTTCTTGCATTTTCTCACATATGAGCTTTTGGGGGACACCTCACATCCAGACTGTAACACACCAAGAGTGTACAAGGGTTCCTGTTCTCCACATACCCATCAAATTTGCACTTGATTTGCATTTCTGTAATGATTAGCGATGTTGACCATTTTTTCATATATATCTTGGCCATTCATATCTCCTCTTTTGAGAAATATGTGTGATCAAATCTGTTGCCCACTTTGAATCAAATTGCTTGCCTTCTTACTATTGAATCAAGTTCCTTGTATGTTTTGAAATCAGTTACTTAAATGACATGTGGTCTGCAAATATTTTCTCACATCCCGTGGGTTGTCTCTTTACTCTATTAATTGCTTCCTTTGTGTGAAAAAAGCTTTTTAGTTTGAAGCAATCTTGTTCATTTATTTTTGCTATTATTTCCTGTGTTTTCATAGTCCTATCCAAGAAATTACTGCCCAGAAAAATGTCATGAAACTTTTCCTTTACTTTTTCTGCAAGTAGCTTTACATTTCCCATTCTTATGTTTAAGTCTCTTATCCATTTTGAATTGATTTTTACGTATAGTGTGAGAAAAGGATCCAGTTTCATTCTTCCACATGTAGATATCCAGTATTCCCAATATCCCTTGTTGAAGAGATTATTCTTTCCCCATTTTGTGTTTTTGCACTTTTGTCAAAAACCGATTGACCATAAATACTTTGGTTTATTCCTAGGCTTTCTATCCTATTCCACTGACTGATGTACCTTTTTTATGTTGTTTTGATTATGATAGCTTTATTTTGAAATCACGAAGTGTGATGACTCCAGTTTTATCTTTTGCTCAAGATTACTTTGGTTATCCAGGGTATTTTCTGGTACCATACAACTTTAGGATATTTTTGCTACTTCTGTGAAAAATGGAGTTGAAATTTTGGTAGAAATTGCTTGAATCTGTAAATCACTTTACATAATACAGACAATTGAATAACATTAAACTCTTCCAGTCCATGAACATGGAATATCTTCCAATTGTCTTCTTCAATTTCTTTCATAAATTTTTTTTATAATTTACAGAATATAAACATATTCCTTCTCTGATTAAATTCATTCCTAAGTATTTTGTGTGCTATTGTGAGATTATTTTCTTAATTTTTTGTTTGGATAGTTTATTGTTAGTATAAAGATATGCTACTGATCTTATAACCTACAGCTTTACTAAATTTGTTTATCACTTCACCAGGTTTTTGTGGAGTTGTTAGTTGTTAGTTCTATATATAAGATCATGTAATCAGCAAACAATGATTTTACTTCTTTCTTTCCAGTATCAGGGCTTTTTATTTGTATTCTTATCTAATTGCTCTGGCTGATAGATCTTGTAGAACCATACAGAGTAGAAAAGTGCTTTACTAGAAATTTAGAAGGAGAAGAATGGGGAAATGGGAAATATTAATCAAATGGTAAAAAGTTTCAGTTAGACTAGTGGAATAAGTTTTAATAAACTATTGCACTTCATTGTTACCATAGTAAATAATAATGTATCTTATATTTCTTTTCTTTTCTTTTCTTTTCTCATGTCAAGGATTAAACCCAGGGACATTTAACTGAGCCACATCCCCAGCCCTTTTTATTTTTTATTTTGAGAGAGGATCTCACTAAGTTGCTGAGTCTGGCTTTGAATTTGCAATCCTCCTGCCTCAACTTCCAGAGGCCCTGGGATTACAGACACATACAACATCCAGCAAAGTGTTTTATATTTCAAAATTGCTAAAATAATAAATATTTAATGTTCTCACTACAAAAAAGTGATAAGGAAAATGGATGTGTTAGTTATCTTAATATTTCTATAATGTAGTCATAGACCAAAACATCACATTGTAGCCCACAAACACAATTATTATTTCAATAAAACTAATACCTTGTTGAAGAGATACAACAATCATGAAGGTGGATTTCCCAGGATGAGGCTGATCCATTCACTCCAGATGTTCTGGTTCCTGAAATTTCCCTAAATGCAGGAAACTTGACTGCATAATTTGTGATATTGGAGACTGTTCTTTCCTCGGGAGGTTTGTGTATCAAAGGTAAGCTTAAACAGAGAAAAACATCAATAAATAAAATAAAAATTCACTTTAAATTAATAAAATGAAGAATACAGAATCAATATACAAAAATCAACAGCTTTCCTATACATCAATAATGAGTTCACTGAGAAGTAAATCAAGAAAACATTCCCATTCACAATATCCCCCTCCCAAAATCAAATACCTATAAATAAATATAACCAAGGAGATAAAAGACCACTGGAAAATTATAGAACACTGAAATAGGAAAGCAAAAAGACACTAGAAGATAGAAAGACCTTCCATGTTCAAGGATGGGCAGAATCAATATTGAAATGGCCATTTTACTGAAAGCAATACACAGATTCAATGCAATCCCAATCACCACACCAATGACATTCATACAGAACTAAAAAAGCAGTCATAAAATTCATTTAGAAGAGTAAAAAACCCAGAATAACAAAGGAGGGGGCAATGCCCTGACTTCAAATTATTCTATAGAACTGTAGTAGCAAAACTGTAGTAGCAGCCAGGCACGGTGCCACACGCCTGTAATCCCAGCACTTTGGGAAGCTGAGACAGGAGAATCCGGAGTTCAAAGTCAGCCTCAGCAACAGTGAGGAGCTAAGCAACTCAGTGAGACCCTGTCTCTACATAAAACACAAAATAGGGCTGAGGATGTGACTTAGTGGGTGAGTACCCCTGAGTTCAATCCCTGGTACAAAAAAAAAAAAAAATGCATGGCGTTGGCATAGAAACAGACATGTAGACCAATGGACAAAACCCACAGTTATCTGATCTTTGACAAAAGAGCCAAAAATGTACAATGGAGAAACTACAAATTTTTTAACAAAAAGTACAGGGAAAACTGGTTATGTATATGTAGAAGAATGAGACTAGCTCCCTATCTCTCATCATGCACAAAATTTAACTCAAAATGGATCAAAGACCTAGGAATTAGACCAGAAACTTTGCAACTGCTAGAAGAAAATGTAGGGTCAACACTAACACATAGATGCAAGAAAGAACTTCCTCAATAAGACTCCTAAAGCTCAGGAAATAAAACCAAGAATTAATAAATAAGATGGAATCAAATTAAAAGTTTCTGCACAGCAAAGGAAATAATTAAGGATGTGAGAGAGAACCTACAGAATAGGAGATAGTCTTCACAAACTACTCTTCTGATAGAGGATTAATATTGTGTGTGTGTGTGTTTGTGTGTGTATACTCAAAAAACTTAACCAAAAAAATTAAATAGGTGGAAAATGAACTAAACAGAACTCAAAAGAAGAAATGCAAATGGCCATCAAATACATGAAGAAAATGCTCAACATCATTAGCAATTAGGGAAATACAAATCAAAACTGCACTGAGATTTCATCTTACTCCTATTAGAATGGCAGCCACCAAGAACGCAAACAATAATAAAAGCTGGCGAGAATGTGGGGGGAAAGGAACACTTCTACACTGTTCGTAGGATTGTAAATTAGTACCACCATCATGGAAATCAATACAGAGGTTCCTCAAAAGACTAGAATAAAACCATAATATGACCTAGCTTTACCACTCCTTGGGATTTATCCTAATGAATTAAAGCTATCATACTTGCTACAACAATACATGCATACCAATGTGTATAGCAGCATAATTCACGATAGCCAAACTATGGGACCAGCCTAGGTGTCTGTCAATGGATGAACGGATAAAGAGAATGTATGTATACACATTGGAGTTTCATCCAGCCATAAAGAAAACTGAAATTATGTCATTTTCAGGAAAATGGATGGAACTTGAGAACATTATGTTACGTGAAAAGCCCAACTCAGAAAGTCAAGGGTCATGTTTTCTCTCATACGTGAAAGCTAGAGAGAAAGAAGGATAAAAAAAAGATGGAGGGTTGTGGGTGTCATGAAAATAGAAGTGAGACCAGTAGAGTAAAAGAAGGGATCAGGAGGATGAAGGGGGGGTCGGGAAATACTAGGCACCACATGACCAAATTATATTGTTTTATTGTGTGCATGTAACAACTAACCCAACTATTATGTGTAATTATAGTGTATCAATAAAAATATGGGAAAAAAATTCGTGAAATAAAAAGTAGTGTTGGAACATGGGCAAATGGCAAAATACCTGGCATCACTCAGTTCTAGCTCTCGCTCCTAGTTCTAGAATAAAAATTATTTTATTTTTCTTCACCCTTCTCTGGTTAGACTGAAGTAGCTCCTCGGTTTTGTCATCGAATATTGTGTCGGCATAGATGTCACTCATCCTTGTGACCCGGATAATCGTGCAGGCGGATGGTGAGCCTCACTCCTTCTAGGGGGAGTGCTGACCAATGGCAAAAGCCCCCTAGGGGGAGTGGCAGGAGAACAGGCTGAGCCAGTCCATTGACCTGCTTGTATCTGAGATCCGGGCTGCAAGAACAAACAAGACCCACAGTGAGCCCTGACGTTACAGCAAGAGAACAAAGGTTGAAGCTAGGCATACTTTTAACAAGGTTAAATCAACAGTGAACAAAATTTGCTACCTGGGAATTGCTTCTCGTGGAGTCACAATTATCAGATCCAAGCTTTACAAGAATACATTGTCCAAAAAAAAAAAAAAAGAGGCCAAAAGTCTGAGACCATGCTCTTTACCAAAAATAAATGCCAATGATTTTATCTGAGCTTTCCTATGAGTCCAGATGGTCAAATCACTTAAGAACTACAGAGGCAAGTTTTGAACTGATTCGTTATTTAACCAACATGGATCAAGCTCCCACAACATGGAAAAGACCTGAAAAGAAGAGTAGGCACAATCCTGGTCTGTGAGGAGTTTTCAATCCACTAAATAACAACCACATGTTATGCATTGCCTGTCTTGCTCTGGATCTAGAGCTCCCAATTCAGCCTCATATCTAATCTCAAAGAAACCTCCTGATGTCTTACTATGTGAAAATATAGCAGTCCATAATTGGAAATAGACTGTCAGACTGAGGAAAATAGTTGATTATGACTTAAGGAGTTTCCTCTATCCACACTAGAAGAGCAAAATATCCCAAGAAAAAGGATAAAATGGGCAGAGAATGAGGCAGTCCCACAAAGTTGAGAGAGTATATAAAAATTGGAGTAGATATATAGCACAGCATGCTATTCTCTTGTGCAAAGGAGAAAAGAAACACATTTTCATGTTCCCCACCACGATGTGCCCCAGGAGTCCCAGGTAGAGGTACTAAGGAGAAGCAAATTCTCTTGGGACTTGGATGAGAAGCAAGGTGCCTTCACTTCTTGGGAGTACTTCTTGCCCAACTCCTTTAGCTTTAAGCATTCCATCCTATCCCTGTGGTTCAGAAACCCCAGAGTTGATAAAAGAAAGTTCTGGGGAGGAGTCCTAAAGCTGGCCCATCTAGCTGCAAACTTGATGCTTATTTTCTCATCAAGTACTCCAGAGTTCACACAACAGGAAACTGCTTTCTCAGGAGAGAGCATTCAACTACTTCTTTTCTACTCAAACCCACCCCTTGCCCCACTGCCTCAATCTTGCTACCCCTGCATGAAAGCTATGGAAAAAGTCCTATAACGTTAAAACTAAAATAGACCTTTAGAGACTGTTCTGTACAGTCCTTCCTTAAAAAAAAAATTAGAGCCCATGAAGATATCATATCTTGTCTAAGGCCATTCAGCCAACCTTCAAACCCCTTAAGATACAAGCCTTGGTAGCCCCATCTATTCACATGCATCCATAGGTGCATTTATGCAAGCAACAGATTGTATATTGTATATTGTATTGGTCATGTTTAGAAGCACCTTAGATATAAATATGTTTGGTACTGCACAGGAAATGAGGTTGAGCTGAGTATTTTTCTCCTTTTTCTGTATCATGAATATGAACGTGGGGACGAAAATAAATACAAATGTAGAAACTAAGATGATCTTAAAATGATTTCACTAATGTTGACATTGGTATCTCTCATTAATTAGAAGCTACTTTTCCTTAGTCATGGCTTAATTTTGCTTTTTAAAGAAGGTAAATCAGACTACTAACCATCCAACGCACCTGAGGTATGATATTTGCCGCTTTCAACAAGTACTGGTTAGACAAGCTGACCATGATACAAAATCATTCCTTCTTACCACCTTTCTGTCAGACTACTCCTGTGTCCCACAACCACCCTTCTGGCCCCCTCCGTCTTGCCACTTGCTGATGCTGTTTGCCAGGGAGTGAAGGTGTCTGTGAGCTTTGCAAATTGGATCACAGGGACAGCTCCACACTGGCCCCAGTCATGCTGACGGCAAGACTGATCAATCAATACGCTGTGTGACACTTTCAGAATTCATTGGAAATGATACCCTTTTCAAATGACACCCACATTTTATCAAGGGCAGCTCTAGTGAGGGGAAAAACATTAATGTGTTTTTCTAAGATATATCTGATTCCAGTAAACTTTGTTGTTTAGGACCAAGAAGTCTGTATCTCTAGCTTCCCCCCCACCGATCTCAAAACCTTTGAACAAGAAAGAAATACAATGTTTAGGCAGTTTTGCAAGGTGAAATTTTTCTGAGCCCTTAAATATCACATATAGGATAGAAAATGACCATCGGCAAGGAGGGTTTTTGTTTTGTTTTATGTATTCTAGGTTTGTTGTGGACTTCCAAAAAATCAGACTCATACAGAAAACAAATGGAAACTTCCATTCAGAATGAAAGTCTTAAAAATTCATGGCTGCTGTTCAAAACTCTTTGAGAGGGGTTGAGCCTTCCCTGTCTCATACGATGCAGAGGAACATAAAGGCAATACTTAACCTTCTTTGTGGTAAGGTGTATGAGGGAGCAAAGGACAAAGGGTCGGCAAAGTAGGCCAGCTCAGAAGGTTAACAGAACAAAACCAGGTGGAGTGCTCTGGTTTCACTAAGTTCTAATAAGGTTACAGAGTGTTCTTAGCATATCCCAACACTAGGCAGTTCACACAGGCCCCAGGAAGAGAGACTTCAAAGGGCCTTGAGGGACCAAGAAATGAGAGAAGTGATTCTTCTGACTAGAGGCCTGAGAAGGAAGGGTGAGGAAAGACAGCAGGCAGAATTAGGATCAAAGGTGTCACTGTGTGAACAAAAGCCTCATTCCAACAGAGCAGTGGTTCTCAACTTGAGCATGCATCAAGATCACCTGGAAGGCTGCTTACAAGACAGGTTGCTAGGCCATGGCCCCAGAATTTTTGATTAGGCAGGTCTAGGGTGGGGCCCAGGACTCTGCATTTCTAACGAATTTCCCTATGATGCTGCTGTTGTGGCTCTGGGGACCACAGTTTGAGGACTACTAGTTTAGAACACTTTTAAAATTAGCAACAAATCAAATAAACTCAGCTTTATAAATGCAGCAGAATTATTTTTATTTTATCATTCCCACCAGGGTACATATGTTAAAGCATATCTCTAAAGGAACCAACTTCCCAAAACATTGTGCAGTCTTTGTTTGTTGTTTGGTTTGTTTATGTTTCTCCAGTTGGTTTGATTTATTTATTTGTTTTGGTTTTGAGGGGTTTCTTTTGCCTGAGACGATGAAAGAACAAAGGTGGATGAGAGTTTTCTTTTCTGACAATGACAATTTTGCAAATAAAACAGGCACGTGACTAGTCCTTGACAGTTCGAGCTCCCCTTAAGGTTCAGGGAGCAATCACTGGGGCCTTGAGTATCCAGGTCAACTGAGTTAACCAGATGCTGGTCAATCATGGGGCTCTGCGCTGTCACAATGAATGGGCAATCAATGGGCCATCCTGTTCAGATGTGAAATACTCAAAATCTAATGCCTGACCATTTCAGGTTCTGATTATCATGAACTCCAAGTAAGCTAGCTTTCAATGGTTCAGTTCTCAAATATGAAGCAATTTTATTGGTCTCCTAGCAATTTCCCCCTCAGGTAGTTAAGTTAATTACCCAACACAGCCCCCCAAAAATTCTTAAAAATAAAACAATTAGGGTTAATAATCTCCACCTTTCTGACAGAAATTCAAGTAGATTTTCTGAGGCAAATACTGCACTATTACTTTTTTATTTAAGATATCAAATGGAAAAAATCTATGAACATAAGAATATAAAAATTGAATGTAGAGTATCCTTCTCCAGCTATTAGCCCCTGTTTACACAGAATTCCAGTATCCATGGGTTTGTTTATGGGCAGCTTTTCAGCACCTGGGAGAATTTCACTTTCAGTAGCAGTGTGTGAGATTTATGAGGCCCTCCAACTGGGGATAATTAGAAAAGAAAAAGTGGTGTAGGAAATAGGAAAAGCAGCAAAACAGACAGCAGAACACAGGCTGGAATTTTTGTGGTACTTTCTCTGTCAGGACGAGCCTGGCCTCAGAACTGCACTCGGGTGCCTGTGGAAGGCAGGAAGCAGAGAAATCAGTGTCGTTCTGAGATGCTCTGGCATGAAGCTAGTTGAGCAAAGAGAGTTTCTAAATCTCTGTGTATTCAGAATAGAAGGTGAGAAACACCCCACTCAGTGAGAGGGAATCGGTGAGGGTTTGTTTATTAGCTTTTGTTTCTCTCTCCATCTTTAACATCCAAATCACTGTGCATTTCTGAATTCAAGTAGGATCTGAGAGATGAGAGAAAACGGCCCTAAGCCAATCAACTCAGAAAAAGTTTTAGCTGCTTTAATAGTGGAGAAGATGCAAAGAAAAGCCCTTGCAACATATATGTTAAGAGAGAGAGAGAGAGGGGGAGAAATGCATTTGTTAAAATGTTAAAACAAGGAGGAAGGAATTCTGAAAGTATTTTTCAGCAATCAAGGATTGGCAAATAGAAATTAACTGTAATGTAATTTTTATGATCAACTAATGCTAACTAATATGTCATTATATTGCTTTTATTTAATTGTTAATTTCCTGTTTTATTTTTATCTCATAGTTAAAATGGCTTTTGTGTTCATCTACTTCATTAGTTTCCTAACTTTTTACCTATAAGAGCATCTGATTCTCCATATATAACCTAATGTGGAGCCTTTTAAATTCTTATGCATTTCAGAGCAACTCTTATGCTATTTGTGCAAGTCCATAAGCTCAAATAAATTATTGGAGCTATGCATAGTAATATATGAGACAGGAGGTGGAGAAAGAAGGGCAGGAAAGAATAAAACATATTCCTTAACCTTAAAGAGTTCACAATATAGTGCTGGGGAAGACAGACAAACTACAGTGCAAGTAGAAAGTAAATAAAAAGTAGACAAGTGTTTCAGGACCATTGTTTGTGTGGGACTAGCAAGAAAGAAGGTTCTAGACATTGTTATAATGGAAGAAACATTTAAACTGCATCATGAAAAGCACGCAGGAGTTTGCCATGCTAGAAATGGGGAGCAAAGGAAGGGAGTATTATAGTCTGTGGCCTGTTCTAGAAACCTCCAAGAAGCGCTTTACAAAATTCAATATCCCTTCAGGACAAAAACCCTGAAGAAATTAGGTATAGAAAGAAGAGACCTCAACATAATAAATACATATGACAACCCTGCACCCAAAATCATACTGAATGTGAAAAGGCAGAAATCTTTCCTCTAAAAATCAGGAACAAGACAAGGACATTTATTCTCACTACTCCTGTTCAATACAGTACTTGAAATTTTGGCCAGAACAATTAGGAAAGAGAAAAAAATATAATCCTATGGCTTATAGGAAGGGAAGAAGTCAAATTATGTTTACTGATGATTTGATTCTATACATAGAGAAACCTAAAGACTTCACCAAAATGACTATTAGAACTGATAAACAAATTCAGAGAAGTTGCAGGATACAAACTCAACATACAAAAATCAGTAGCACTTTTATGCACCAACTTTTATGAACTTAATGAAAAAGAAATTATAAAATCAATCCCATTCACATTAGCTACAAAAATTAAATAAATGAATTCCTAGGAGTAAATGCAAACAATCAAGTGAAAGAATTTTGCAATGAAAATTACAAAACTGATGAAAGAAATCAAAGAAGACACAAAAGAATGAAAAGATAGTGGTTTAATTTCATTTTGTTGCATATGGATTTCCAATTTTCCCAGCACCGTTTATTGAAGAGGCTATCTTTTCACCAATGTGTTTCCAGCACCTTTGTCTAGTATGAGATAACTGTATAGGTGGGTTTGTCTCTGTGTCTTTTATTCTGCACCATTGGTCTATATGTCTGTTTTGGTGCCAATACCATACCATTTTTGTTGCCATAGTTCTGTAATATAGTTTAAGGTCTAGTATTGTGATGCCTCCTGATTCACTCTTGCTAAGGATTGCAAGGCTATTCTGGGAGTAGCCCAGAATAAAAGTAAAATAAGAGTATTTTTCCAAATGAATTTCATGATTGCTTTTTCTATTTCTATGAGGAATGTTGTTGGGATTTTAATTGGAATTACATTTAATATATATGATGCTTTTGGTAGTATGGCCATTTTGACAATATTAATTCTGCCTATCCAAGAGCATGGGAGATCTTTCCATCTTCTAAAGTCCTCCATTTCCTTCTTTAGTGTTCTGTAGTTTTAATTGTAGAGGTCTTTCACCTCTTTTGTTATATTGATTCCCAAGTATTTCGTTTTTCAGGCTATTGTGAACAGGGTAGTTTTCCTAATTTCTCTTTCAGAGGATTCATCACTGATATATGCATTTGATTTATGAGTATTGATTTTGCATCCTGCTACTTTTCTGAATTCATTTATTAATTCTATAAGTTTTCTGGTGGAGTTTTTGGAATTCTCTAAGTACAGAGTTATATCATCAGCAAATAGTGATAGTTTCAATTCTTTTCCTGTGCATATCCCTTTAATTTTTTTTGTCTGTATAATTGCTCTGGCTAGAGTTTCAAGGACTATGTTGAATAGGAGTGGTAAGAGAGCATCCCTGTTTGTTCCAGTTCTTAGAGGGGATGCTTCCGATTTTTCTCCGTTTAGAATGATGTTGGCCTTAGGTTTAGCATAGATAGCTTTTACAATGTTGAGGTATGTTCCTACTATCCCTAGATTTTCTAGTGTTTTAAACATAAAAGGGTTTGTATTTTTTCAAACAGTTTTTCTACATCTATTGAGATCTCACCACGCACAAAACTCAACTCAAAGTGGATCAAGGACTTGGAATTAGACCAGAAACCCTGTGCCTAATAGAGGAAAAAGTAGACTCAAATCTTCATCATGTCAGATTAGGTCCTGACTTCCTTAACCAGATTCCTAAAGCATAAGAAATAAAATAAAGAATTAATAAATGAGATGGATTCAAACTAAAAAACTTCTTCTCAGCAAAGGAAACAATCAATAATGTGAGGAGAGAGCCCACACAGTTGGAGAACATCTTTACTACACGCACATCAGATAGAGCACTAATTTCCAGGATATACAAAGAACTCAAAAAAGTTAACAACAACAAAAAAAAAACTTAGCCCAATCAATAAATGAACTAAGGAACTGAGCAGACACTTCTCAGAAGAAGATATACAATCGAACAACAAATAGATAAAAAAATGTTCAACTTCTCTAGTAATTAGGGAAATGCAAATCAAAACTATTCTAAGATTTCATCTCACTCCAGTCAGAATGGCAGTTATCAAGAAAACAACAATAAGTGTTGATAAGGATATGGAAAAAAAGGCACACTCATACATTGCTGGTGGGACTGCAAATTGGTGCAACCACACTGGAAAGCAGTATGGAGATTCCTTAGAAAACTTGGAATGGAACCACCATTTGACCTAGCTATCCCACTTGGTCTTTACCCAAAGGATTTAAAATCAGCATACTATAGTGATGCAGATACATCAATATTTATAGCAGCTCAATTTACAATAACTAAACTGTAGAACCAACCTAGATGCCCTTCAGTAGATGAATGGATAAAGAGACTGTGATATATGTACACAATGGAATATTACTCAGCATTAAAAGAGAATAAAATCATGACATTTGTAGGTAAATGGATAAAGTTGGAGAATATCATGCTAAGCGAAGTAAGCCAATTCCAAAAAACCAAAGGTCGAATGTTCTCTCTGATAAGTGGATGCTGATTCATAATGGGGGGGAGGGCATGGGAAGAATAGAGGAACTTTGATTTTTCAAAGAGGAGGGAATAGAGGGAAGAGACAGGGGGCATGGGGACAGGAAAGATGGTGGAATGAAATGGACATCATTACCCTAGGTACATGTATTACTGTATGTACGGTACAACTCTATATCATGTACAACCAGAGAAATGAAAAGTTGTGCTCCATTTGTGTACAATGAATCAAAATGCATTCTGCTGTCATATATTACTAATAAATTTTAAAAATGGAAAAAAATACCAAAGGTCTCCTATGTTCATGGATTGTAAAAATTAACTTTATTAAGATATCCATACTACCCAATTCAATTTATAGATTTAATGTTATCTCCATCAAACACCGATGGCATTCTTCACAAAACTAAAAAAAAAAAAAAATTCTAAAATTCACACAGAAGCACAAAAGATTTTGAAAAACAAAGCAACTTTGAACGAAAAGAACAAAGTTGGTGGTATCACAATACCCGATTTTAAGACAAACCAGAGGGCAACAATAACCAAAACCACATGGTACTGATATAAAAACGGATACAGACCAATGGAACAGAGTAGAGATCCCAGAAATAAGCCTGCACATAACAGACAACCGATTCTTGACAAAGGCACCAAAAATACATATTGATGAAAAGACGGCCTCTTCAATAAATGACACTGGGAAAACTGGATATCAATATGTGGAAGATTGAAACTTGACCCCTATCTCTCATCCTATACAAAAATCAACTCAAAATAAATGAAAGACCTAAATGTGAGACCTGAGACTAAAACCCTACTAGAAGAAAAGACAGGAGGGACATTTCAAGACATAAGTATAGGCAATAATTTTTTGGATAAGACCCTAAAAGCACCAGCAACAAAAGCAAAGATAGAGAATGAGATTATATCAAACTAAGAAGATCTGCATAACAAAGAAAACCATCAAGAGTGAGGAGACAACCTACAGAATGCAAATTGTCCATCTCACAAGGGATCAATATCCAGAATATAGAAAAAACAAAAAACTAAACAAAATGTAAATAACCCAGACTTAAAAATTGGACAAATGATCTGAATAGACGTTTCTCAAAAGAAGAAATAAAAATAGCCAACAAGTATATGGGAAAATGCTCAATAACATTAGCTATCTAGAAAATGCAAATAGAAACCACAAGATATCATCACACTCCAGTTATAAAATGGCTATTATCAAAAAGACAAAAAAAAAAATGCCCATGAAAGTATGGAGAAAAAGAAACTCTCATGCCCTGTTGGAATGTATGTTAGTACATTCATTATGATGAAGGGGCCTCAAGAAACTAGAGGATCATTCACAATAAGCTATTATACATCTTGTGAAGAACTTGAAGAGAGGGGCTCAAAGGCTCCAATCATAAAGGAATGAAAAGGTGATGAAGGTGCCAATTGCCCATACTTGAGCAGTACATGTTGTGTATGTACATTGAACTATCACACTGACCCCTGTTAATTAGTATAATTATCATATGTTAATCAAAAAAAGAAGAGAAATACACTTTTCTGTATGTCAGAGTTCACCATCATCATGAATATTATGGGAACAAGGGATTTGTTTTAGAAATCAGGACTTCCACAGATGTGAGAGGAGTTGGGAAAGTGGAAGTCTGGTAGGGAACTCAGGAGCTCAGAGCTGACAATCTGTCCACTCTGAGCGCTGTAAAGGAAGAACAAATTGGAACTTCCAGTGAAATGCAAGCAAGCAATTCATCCAGCCACCAAAGTAAAACCACAAATGAAGAGCTCATGAGAAGACTAGAGAAGCTACTGTCTTGTCAGGCTCAGTGGTGCACATTTGTAAACCCAGGTACATGGAGGTTGAGGCAAAGAGGATCTCAAGTTCAAGTCCAGCTTGGAAACATGACAAGACCCTGTCTCAAAAAAAATTTTTTTTAATCTTGTAGCGGGCTTGGGCCTCTATTAGTCAGCAGAGCAGCAATTGAGAAAATGAGCTAAATAAACCCTACGTAAAGAAGTGCAAGGGTCAGCAGGTTCCGTGTTTGATCATAACGAATTTCCAAAAGTAAAAACTGCTGCTTCTCTCCTACCTTTCGAATTTCATTCAAGTTCCTCTTTTTAGCTACTCTAACCAGAACCCATTCAGGGAGGAGGTCTAAGAGGTATAATTCCAGGGTAAAAAACTGCCATTGCCTAATCCCAAAACATAGTTGTAAGATGGAAAACTGGCAAGAGTAATTTGAAACCAAGACATTTGTTTTATTCTGAAGAAACTAGAAATTCATTAAAGGTTTTAGCAGCAAATTGCACATCTACTTTCTCTTTATAAAAAAATAACTGAATGTGTGTGTTGTATGTCACAGAGAGCAAGAAGAGGTTCTTTCACCCGTCCCTGAGTTTACTCAAGTTATTTCTTCTCCCTGATTGTTCCTCCTCTCGCCCACCCAGTGGAAAACTCTTCCTGCTCACAGATGCCACTCAAACATCAGCTCCTCTGTGAAGGCTTCCTTTACTTCCCACCCAAAATTCTTCGTTTTCCCATGTGAGATTCCATAACAGCTTATACACATTCTGTTGAAGCACTTTTCATTATGCTGTAATTTTCTGGTTTTGAATTTTTTTTTTCAGTAAATTACAAAGCCCTAGAGAAGAAGGTTCATGTTTTACTTCTCATTGTTTACTCAAAATCTTGTTCATAGTAGGTGCCCAACAAACATGGAGTAAAAGAAATGAATGAGTGATAAATGAATGAATGAAACCCAGTGAGGATATTAATGTATTAGTTGAGGTCAAAAATCCAGAAAGCTTAGACTAGAAAAATAGAGGTGGGGAGGTAAAAGGCAGGGAGTATCTCAAGTAACATTTCAAAACAAAATGACTAGAATTTGTTTGATACAAATTGGATACAGAATTTGTGGGAGACAGACTCTGATAAATGCTATAAATGAAATAAACAAAGTATATGATGATAGAAGGAATCATGGTAAGTTTCATCAAAGAGCTAGAATTGTTATAACATTAAGAAAATTATATGTCCATAAAGCAAAATATAATCAAAGCACTTTCCAACAAATGGCTCAATTTGTCAAGTAGCCAGCCAACTAATAGAGGTGAAGAGTATTATATATTAGAATTCTCTGCAGGAAACCTTAATTTCTGAGCTTCCACCTCTATTTTCATTTTGTTTCACTTGGCAATTATCACCAGGCAACTTTAATGGAATCAAAAGAGAACTATAAAAACACATAATGACTTCTAATGTAATTTTAGCATGAGGTATCTGGCATCGTTGGCTCATTTTAGGTTTTCAAAATGGCCCCACACTGAACTAAGCAAGCCAGCAAGCTTCTTTTTTCTTTTTTCCTTGATAGACGGAATTTCCTTTCACACCAACTTGGGTTTGAATTCCAGTTCCACTCCTTATTCAATGAATGATCTCAGATGAGTCTTTAAACATTCTAAGCCTTCAATTCACACCTATAAAATTGCTATAAATAGTCAGTGACTGTATTTTGTATGGTAAATGCTTAGAAAAATATCTGACCAGTGGGGTAATTCTTCTTTGCTTGTTTTTTCATTTTTTTTATTTTATAGTTTGAAGTTATGTAATGTATATATGGCACAAAATTCAAAAAGTATATAAAGGGATGTTGATGAAAAATTCATCTTCTCTCCCTTTCAGCCACATAGTTTTATCTTCAAAGGAAACACTATTGTTAGTTTTAGAAATATATAACATAAATTCAAAACAATATTATCACATGCCAGTTAGAATGGCTATAATTAAAAATATTTTTACAAAACAAATCAAGGATATAGAGAAAGGGAAACTTAAGCACTGATTGATGTGAATGTAAATTAGCGCAATCACCGTGGATTCTGGAGGCTCCTCAAAAAAATTACAATAAAGTCGCTACAAGATCCAGTAATCCCATTACTAGGTAAATATCCAAAGAAAATAAAATCAGCATATCAAAGATAGACCTGCATTCCCAGGTTTACCACAGCACTCTTCGTGATAGCCAAGAAAAGGAAACAATCTAAATGTTCGTCAGCTGATAAACACATAAAACAAATGCGATGTACATGCTGGGATACTATTTGGTCATGGAAAGGACAAAATTATATCATTTGCAGCAATGTGGAAAGACTTGGAGTTCACAGTGTTAAGTGTCATAATCCAGGCCCCCAAAAACAACTACTCCATGATTTCATTCATATATAGAATCTAAAAAAGCTGAGCTCATAAAAGTAGAGAATAATGGTTGCCACAGGCCATGCAGAGTAGGAAAGAGGGGTGGATGGGGAGAGATTAAAGGGTACAGATTCTTAGTTGGATATGAAGAATAAGTTCTGGTGTTGTATTTACACAGAAGTGTGATCATAGTTAATATCATATTGTATAATCTAAAATAGCTAGAAGAGAAGGTTTTGAATGTTGTCATCACAAAGGAATGATAAACATTTGAATGACAAATTACTCAAGTGTTCTGAGTTGATCAATATAGAATGTATAAGTGTACCAAAACATCACACTCTGTCCTATAAGATGTACAATTATTATGTCAATTTTTTAAAAAAGAAATTAAGCATTTTCTATAAAAACAAATGTTGCATATTTTATTACTATTCTGAACCCTGTTTTTTCCTTCACTTAATATTGAAGAGCTTTCTGGATAAGTATATATCACACTATGTCATTCTCTTTTTTAACGGCTTTTCATATTTTCTCATATGTATCTTTCATAAACGAACAGGTCTCTGTTAACTCTAATCTCTTGATATTGCAAGCAATGTTGAAATGAATATCCTACCACACACATCATTACAATCACATACGTTTGTATCTATGAAATAAACAAAAGTGGAAATATTGGATGAAATATCCTATGCATATTTTCTTCTTTTTAATCATTTTCAGGAAAAGTGCACAAAATTAAAATGTGCATCTCAATTAATTATCACAGCTGGAAGTATAGTACTGTTGTACAGTACAAAAACTTCCTTCCACTCTAGTTCTACCTGCAAATGATTTCCTGAGCTACACCCAGAAGCTCAACAGGTAGATGATAAAGTAGCATACTAGTACATATCCCTAGCACAGTGCCTTTGCATGGCACAGCTCCATAGACAACCACCGTATCATAGTCTGTGGAGTCTGTGGAGCTGTGCAGACTCTATGTGACCATTCACAGCAGCCCTACTCTTACTGCACTGAGCCTCAGCCAGAAAGGTTCATGTTCCTCAGGTAGCACATCAGCTAAAGCAGGTCAGAAGCCATGTATATCACCCTTGTATCTCTCACGACATTCAGCTCAATGCCTGGTACCTCTGTTCAATAAATGCTTGTTGGTAGATGAAATAAAAAATGAATATCTGGACAGAGAGACAAATGACAGAAAAAAACTGGGACATTTTATTTTCTCCTACAGAGATTGGGACAGAAATCCAGTGGAAATAGAATGGTGATAATTTTTAAGTTACAGTATGCTAAATATAAACAAATCAAGGGTCAAGTAAGAAATCAGGGTTGATGAAAAGAGCAAATTATCCTCTGTAATAATTGGGCCCAAAACTACAAAAGCAAACATAGAAGATGGAACTATTAATAACTGAACTTTGATTGCAGATATGTTGAATTCAAGCAAATTTAAAATGCAGACTGTAAAGCCAAACGACCAGATGGAAGTAAAACAGGACCGGAACAGGCAGAAAATGGCACTGGAGCCTCGTGGCATACAGAATTTAAAGAGTCCCCCTACCCCTTCCAGAAAAGGAAGGCTTAAGGCAGGAAGGGAAGGGCCTGGGGCAGGAAGAGGTGTTGGTCTAGAGTTCAGTGTCCTCTGAGATTGGTTAGGTGAGGCTGGGGAGGTCAGAGTCCTTCCGGGATGAGCCGAGAGTCATGGTGGTTTTCATGTCGGAGGTTCGCTATTTCTCCTATCAGCTACTGGGGGCTGCCATGTTGGCGTGTTTGGCGGATGCATACTGCATTCAGGGCACCCCAACCGACAGTGGCTGTGTGGGTGTGTTCTGCGCAGGCTCGCTGCTCACGGTGGTTGCGGTGGACAAGGGGGGAAAGGCAGCGGCCCCGTGGAGTGAGAGAGAGAGAGAGAGCAAGGAGAAACTTTCAGAAAGTGCCCCAGGGACTGGACACTAAGGGCCAGCGTGCAGCTAGACCAAGTGAGGCTGCCGGCCATGGAGTGGCTGCAGGCGGCCAGGAGCGAGGCAGCTGATGGGGGCGGCGGGCGCAAGGCGGTTGTTTTCCATGTCTGCCTCTGACCTAACACAGACATTTTGGGCTACACCCATAATCATGCAAACAATTGCTCCGGCAATTCAATAGTAAATATCATATGTCCTGGGTATTTAAACTCAACTTTTTCATAAGCCCTGTTTTTGTTTTTGTTTTTTCATGGTACTGGGCTTCCAGAGGAATTTTTATAATAAAATCCCAATCAGAAAACATCTGAAGTTTTTGAATAAGACATTAATACTTATTGATGTTCTCCCCAAGATTTCTCAAAGTATGTATGAACTTGTGTGTACATGCACACATACATGGTTGCTCATGGTATAGGAGATATTAGCAGATTTTAAAAAGTGATTCCCCAAGTAAATTTGAAAAGCACTGTGATTAAATACAAGTAAACAAGTTTCTTTATTGTTCTAAGGTACACTGCAACTCTACAAGAGGCAGGCATGATACGTAAGATTTACATAACAAGATCCAGAACATTTTGCAAGACAGTGTTCTACAGAACACACTTTGGGTAAAGGTTATTTAATTCATAGAATTTCAGGTTTATGTCTAAGGTATGACCTTGAATGGAAGACAATCTTTGAAATTTAGGATAAAAAATTTAAGGAAAATGCTAGTAAATGGCCATTAGAAACCAAGGTTGGGACCTTTAAAAGCAGTTGTAAATTTTCATACTTGAGTAATGAGAGTAGTTTAAGAGCAATCTGGCAAATTACCCTACAGATAAACATGGACTTTATGCTAAGTGATATCTGTATATGGTTATTACTTTCAGCCTTATTTGAAGTAACTAAAAACAACTCAAGTGTTTTAGTCAGCTTTGCATTGCTGCAACCAAAATATCTGAAAAGAACAGCGTAGAGGAGGGAGAGTTTAGTGGAGATTCAGTTTCAGAGGTTTAGTCCATGGTCAGTCAAGTCCATTGCTCCCAGTCCAAGGTGAGGCAGAATATCATGCCTGAAGGACACAGCAGAGGAAAGCTGCTCAGCTCACGGTGGGATCAAGAAGCAGAGAAAGGGAGGAAAGAAGGGGACTTAGGGAAGATGACCCCTTTCAGAACACGCCTCCAGTGATCCACCTCTGTAGGAGCACTTCCCATACCTTCAACCCCTCCCTTCCCTCTTTCCCCATTCTATGCTAATGGACTGTGCACTGGACAGACCGGTACCCCATTGTTTGTAACTTTGGGCCCTGATTGGTCCGAGGACCATATATAAGCTATTGTACTTTCTGAAATAAACAGGCTCTGCACATCGCTCAGGCAGAAGCAGTTTTACTAGCCCCCTCCCATGAGACCCCAATTCATCTTCCCCGAGGACCCCAACCCCAACCCCTCAAGCAGACCCAGGAAGCACGACTTCAAACTACACACCTCCTGCAGCCACAACCCACCTGGCTACAGCTACCACGCACTCCATTCAACCTCCTATGGAATGATTAGATTACCGCTCTCACACTGCAATCACTTTACCTCCAAATATTCCTGCATTAACACAGGAGCTTTGGGGGACACTTCATACCCAAACCATAACACCAAGTGACTATAGAATACTTATTAAACTAAGATACACATACAAAATGGATTCTATGCAGCTAGTCAATCAGGTCACTTAAAATACAGGTTAATTAGGGCCGGGGTTGTGGCTTGCCTCGCATGTGTGGGGCACTGGGTTTAATCCTCAGCACCACTTAAAATAAATAAAGGTATTCTGTTCATCTACAACTGAAAAAAATATTTAAAAAAAAATAGGTTAATTCTATGAGCACAAAATCTACAAAAACTAGATGTGTCTTGCTGACATTTTTATCTCAAAGATCTAGTATAGCTCTTGAAACATTATATGTGCTCCATAAATATTTGATGAATATAAAAGCGAACTGAATGAATGAATGACAGAACTAAAATTATAGCCCTTCATACCAATAAACTTAATTTCCAACTTTTCTTTCCTTAGGACCATAGTAATTGCTCACTCAAACATTTATTAAGTACCAGATTTGTAGCATACATTATCCTTGATATACAGAGATAAATCCCAGGGAAAAGGAGGTGGAGGGGTTGCTGGAGATATAGGTCAATGGTAGAGCACTCGCCTAGTATGTGTGAGGCCCTGAGTTCAAGCCTCAGTATGAAAGAAAGAAAGAAAGAAAGAAAGAAAGAAAGAAAGAAAGAAAGAAAGAAAGAAAGAAAGAAAGAAAGAAAGGAAGGAAGGAAGGAAGGAAGGAAGGAAGGAAGGAAGGAAGGAAGGAAGGAAGGAAGGAAGGAAGGAAGGAAGGAAGGAAGGAAGGGAAAGAAAAGAAAAAGAACTCAAGTCTCTCAAAAGAGAATTTTAAGATAAGGAAAAACAAAGCACTATGAGAATTCAAAAGAAAGAATCATGACTTGATCTATTCAATCTTACCAAATTACAAATACACAATGAACAAATTAGGGAAGGTTCTCAAGAGTCACTATCTTCTTGAAATACTTTTGTCTCTTTCTATGTGACTAACCATGGCCTCCACCCTCATGGAAGTAGTGTTTAATTATTAGAATGCTGCTCATGGGTTTGGAAGGAGAAAAGGAAGTGTAGTGTTCACCAGTGTGCATTGTGGAGTGATTGCTTTTACATTAGCAGATCACTTTCCCATCCCTGGTATTTTTCCATTTTTCATCTCATCATTCCTTCCACAAAATCCAGCAGCTAAACTGTTCTATGCTTATTGATTCAGAGTAGACTTTGTAAAAGGGGGTCTTCTTTGGCTCCTAAGTCCAAAAGCCTAAACTTTTAGAGAGCCGAAGAGAGAGAAGTTGGGGAGAAATGGGATATGAGGTATGTGAGTTTTCAAAGTGATGACATTTAATGTTCCTTATTAGAAGCAGGGCCCTGGCAGAGGTCAGGGGCTAGAGAAGGCAGGAAGTGAAGCACAGTGAGTTAGCAGACAGTGTCTTAGGGAGCCTCCATGAGGTCCCCATACCCCTAGACAGCAAGAAAGAATGGAATAACAGCAACACATAGGAGTATCAGAGAGCCACTAGGCTTGTGCAAACCATGAAGGAAAGAGGAGAATCTCCTGGGTACTCATGTGGGGGCAATGTTGGAAGACGGTTTGAAAAGGGGAGAGGGGGCATTTCAGAAGACAAATGTGTTGAGCAATGCCACAGGCAACCCTGCCATGCCTGGGACTCAAAGCCATGCTTCTCCAAACTTAGACTCCATCACAAAAAAAGGGCAAGGAGTTATGTTTCTGCCAATCCGGCAAAATGGAGGCTCAAAATAGAAATTAGATTGAGTTGCAGAAAAAAGAAAGAAGGAAATCTGTGTTTTCTGCCAACTTGGGTTGTTGATTGTTATAAAAGCTGGCTATGGCTAGCTCCACATGCCCTAGAATTCCTATAATAACAATGCACATTCACTCAGAAACCTCTGGTTTCAAACCATTCAGAGAGGCCCCTTGTGAAGGGTCTCAAACATTGTCTGGACCCCCAAATGGTGGCCTATATAAAGTTGGCCTGCTTTCACCAGTGAAGGTCTCCTTCCTCACAACAACTAAGATACAATGAGTTGAAAGCCAAAGCCACTCACTCTCCAAGAATGTGGTCATTAGAGCTATATCATCCGTCACCTTTGGGTGGTAATTAGAAAAGGGAAGTCAATAACAATAGTACATAACACTACTTTACCAAGATTTAAACAAGTTGTAATATTGTTGAACATCTATTGATGAGTCCAAATGTGCCACAGGCTATTGAGCACAGGAGGGCTTTGATGGGAGGCTTTTCATTATTAATTTGATGGGGTGAGGTTTATAGACATCACAGCATACATTTCATTTGTTACATGAGCCCCAGCCTCCCATAGCCATCAAATCTAATCAGCATCTTGTAGGTGACACCCAAGGAAGGGGGATGCCTTAGAAATCTCTACCTGGGATTTGCAGCCCCATAAAAGGAAAAGAGCCAAGCCTTGTTGACTTTGTAAAGTTCTTTCCCAAGTGTAAGAAAGACTTTAGGAAAGCAAAAGCAAAAGACCCTGTGATCCTAGAAAGAAAGATCTCTGAGTTGGAAATCAAGAAGTCTGGTTTTTAGTTAAGTTCTGCTAATAACTACCTCGGTGCCCTTAGGTACATGCCTAATGTCATTTCACCTCTCTGAACTGGAGTTTCTTCATCTACACAATGATCGTCTCTCAAGGTCATTTTCAGGCCTGATATTCTATTTTTGTTGTAACTTGGGTTCTCTCTTCCAGTCTCATGATTTAAATAGCATCTACATGCTATTACTTTCTATTTTTATCTTCATCCCCAATCTCTCTCTCCTGAACTCTAGACTTATAAATAGAACTATCTCTAGACATATTCACTTGGATAGCATCTCAAACTTCACATATCCAAAACCAAACTCTTCATTTCTCCCCAACACCTGCTTCTCCCTCCCCACTTCACCCCTACCCTAGTTTTCCCATCACAGTCAATGACAACTCTGCATATCAGAGTTTCATTTGAATACTCTCCCTCTCACTCTAAATCTAATCCTTTAGCAAAGTTTGTTGGTTCTATCTTTGAAACACATCCATATTGTGATGCCCTCTTCCACCACATCCTTGTGCAAGTATTAATCTTCTCTCAATTCTACTGGTGCCTCCTTTTCCAGACTTCCCCATCCCTGGGCTACTCTCCTAGCCCAGCAGGAATGATCACTCCTTTGCTCCTCCCTGCATGTCCTCATGGTTTGCTCTTCACTTCGTTCAAGTCTCCATTCTTACCTCTTCCCAGAAAGATCTTTTCTGATCATCCTATTTAATTCATATTATATGTATGCTACATAATTAGTTACCACAAATTTTGTGGCTTAAAAAAACATGCATTTATTTTTTCTGTAGTTCCTGTGGGTCAGCACAGTGTAGCTTGACTTCTCTGCAAGGATATAATCAAAGGGTCATCTGGACTATATTTTTATCAGAAAGCTCGAATGGGAAAAAATCTACTTCTAAACTCATTCACGTTTTTGGAGAAAATCATTGCTGTGAGATACATATTTTCTCACTAACTGAAAGATGAGGACTGTTCCCAGCTCTTACCTGCTGCCTCAGTCCTTCCATAGACAGTTCACAACATGTTATTTGCTTCATCAGGACAGCAGGAGAATTTCTAACCTCCAGTAGGGCCTAGTTCCTCTTTAAGTGTTTCTTTTCCTGGTGAAGTCAAACCTATCCAAAATAACCTCCAAACCATCCACAATAACTGAGCACCTGGACAACTGATTACAGACCCTATCCTCTAGCCCTGTCTCTCTTGAAGGTAAATGTGGCCATAGGAGCGGGTTCAAGCCAAAGAAAGAAATGATAGACATGATTTCAACCCCACAGAGAACAGCTTGCTTGCCCTGAACTTTTTCTTTTGTTAGGGCTAGAACATAGTGATGTTCTAGATTCAGTATTCCAAATCATGGTCTTTAATCTGAGGTTGACAGATCTTCAAAGAATCCATGGGTAGAATTCAGAGTGCCCAGAACTTGGGTGGGAAATTAGAACTTTTTTACCTTTAATTGAAATTCAGTGTTTTGTCTAGTTGTGAATATAAGCAACAAAACACAATAATATTCATAGTACCTGCAAAGTTATCACCATCAGAAATCAGATGTTTTCACACTATATTACAGTTATGTGGATATCATGAAATAATACTTTATGCTCATCATTACTTTGAAACTAAAATTCTGGACATGTCACTGGATCTTAGTAATAGCTAATTAAAAATCACATACATTAGGTATCACAAATTGTCTTTTAATATTTTGATCGTTTTATTTTGTTATAGCTTACTTACATTGTGAAAATCCCGCATAATGTTTTATATATTAAAAACCTTTTTCTTTTGTTCTCTTTTTTCATTTTTTTGTGTTCAATTTAATATTTTTTCTTTTTTAAAATTTGTTCTTTTTAAATATACGTGAAGTAGAGTGTATTTTGACATATTATACATACATGGAGAATAACTTATTCTAATTAGGATCCCATTCTTGTGGTTGTACATGATATGGAGTTTCACAGGTCATGTATTCATATGTAAACATAGGAAAGTCCCATTCATTATACTATCTTTCTTAATCCCATTCCCCACCCTTCCCTTTATTCTCTTTGTCTTATCCAATGAGCTTCTATTCCCACCCCCCTTATTGTGTGTTAGCATCCACATATCAGAGAGAACATGCAACATTTGGTTTTGGGGAACTGGTTTATTTCACTTAGCATGATAGTCTCCAGTTTCATCCATTTACCAGCAAATGCCATAATTTCATTCTTCTTCATGGCTGAATAAAATTCTGTTGTGTATCCCAGCACTTAGGGAGGCTGAGACAGGAGAATCACAAGTTCAAAGCCAGCCTCAGCAAGGGTGAGGCGCTAAGCAACTCAGTGAGACCCTGTCTCTACATAAAACACAAAATAGGGCTGGGGATGTGGCCCAGTGGTTGAATGCCCCTGAGTTCAATCTCCGGTACCAAAAAAAAAAAAATTTCTATTGTGTATGTATACCATATTTTCTTTATCCATTCTTCTGTTGAAGGGCACCTAGGTTGGTTCCATAGTTTTGAACCATTGTTCAAAGCTATTGTGAAGTGAGCTGCTATAAACACTGACGTGGCTGTGTCACTGTAGTGTGCTAATTTTTAACTCCTTTAGTTATACACTGAGGAATGGAATAACTGGGTCAAATGGTGGTTCCATTCCAAGTTTTCTGAGGAATCTCCATACTGCTTTCCAGAAGTGTTGCATCGATTTACAGTACCACCAGCAATGTATAAATGTATCTTTTTCCCTACATTCCTTGCAAACATTTATAGTTAACTTGTATTCTTGATAATTGCCATTCTAACTGGAGTGAGATGGACTTTCAGTGTAGTTTTAATTTGCATTTCTCTAATTGCTAGAGATGTTGAACATTTTAAAGAAGAGCTCAAACTATCCCTGTTTGCTGATGACTTGATTCTATATTTAGAAGACACAAAAAACTTTACCAGAAAGCTTCTAGAACTCATAAGTGAATTCAGCAAAGTAGTGGGATATTAAATTAACACCCATAAATCAACTACATTCCTATACATCAATGATGAATCAGCTGAAAGAGAAATCAGGAAAACTATTCCATTCACAATAGCTCCGCACCCCCTTAAAAAAAAAAAAACTTGAGAATCAATCTAACAAAAGAGGTGAAAGACCTTGACAGTGAAAACTACAGACCATTAGAGGAAGAAATTGAAGAAGGTCTTAGAAGATGGAAAGATCTCTCATGTTCTTGGATAGGCAGAATTAATATCGTCAAAATGGCCATACTACCAAAAGCACTATACAGAATTAATGTGATTCCTATTAAAATTCTAATGATGTTCTTCATAGAAATAGAAAAAGCAGTCATGAAATCCATTTGGAAAAATAAGAGGCTCAGAATACCCAAAGCAATGCTTAATGAGAAAAGTGAAGCTGGGGGCATGACAATACCAGATCTTAAATTATACTACAGAGCTATAGTAACAAAAACAGCATGGTATTGACACAAAAACAGACACAAAAGCCAATGGCACAGAACAGATGACACAGAAACAAATTCACATAAATACAGTTATCTCATACTAGACAAAGGTGTCATAAACATACATTGGAGGAAAGATAACATCTGCAACAAATGGTGCTGGGAAAACTAGAAATCCATATGTAACAAAATGAAATTAAACTCCTGTCTCTAACCCTGAACAAAAACTCAACTCAAAGTGGATCAAGGACCTAGATATTAGACCAGAAACTTTGCACCAACTAGAAGAAAATGTAGGCCCAACTCTCCATCATGTCAGCTTAGGAATCAACTTCCTCAACAAGACTCCTAAAGCACAAGAAGCAAAATCAAGAATCAATAAATGGGATGGTATCAAATTAAAAAGCTTTTTCGCAGCAAGGGCATGTGAGGAGAGAGCCTACAGAATGGGAGAAAATCTTTGCCAACTGCACCTCAGAAAATCACTTTTTCTGAAACAGGGTTTACATGATTTACCAGATTCTCAAACAATCATGGAATAATATTTTTAAATTCTGTTCTATCAGATGGTGAGGTACCAAATAGGAAGGATTCAAAAATGGCCTTGTGGTGCAGAGATGCTTACCAGATATGAATAATTAACTTACTTGCAGACAGCTACAAAGGAGATAGAGAAGAAAAGCTTCTAACCTGCTTGATCCTCTATATTTTGGGGCCTCTATGTTATAGCAGTGGAACTGATACCCTAGCTAAGACCGCCTCCCTAAGTCCAACCAGAGTCCTAGGTGACTTATGGTATACAAAGCATTTAAGAAAGAACACTAAAGTCTTTGGACTTCCCTGTTACAACTGGTGAGCAGATTTTTCAAGCCTGTATGGTTCCTACAAGACAGACAACCATGGGAAGTGGGACTTTTTAATGCCTGCTGGCCCTAAAGCAACCACTCTAAAAATTTGGCCCATCCATCACCCAGCCTCACCAATCAAAAGTCCCAATCACACCACTGAAAAGGAGTTCTTGACTACACAGAAATTACCAAACTCCACATTTTTCTTTGTTTTTAAAGAAATTCTCTAAAGGACTTCCTTCCTCATTTCACCTGGCTCACTTCTACCTCCCTTCCCCCTCTGGAATGGCCCAAAATAATTAATCTCAATGTTCTTAGGCATTTACAAATAAAATCTGGGTTGGGAGTTTCTCTTTTTGCTTCATCTACTTCCTTTCACAGAAGTTTCACAGAGAACACAAAGTATGTTACCATCTTGCTATACAGAAAAGAAAGACTCCTATAGTAGTGAGGGGGGAAAAGTTATTATCTAAATAAATTCTGTTGTACTACATCAATCCAAATACAAGGTCTTCTGAACTGACTTTGAGACGTGGTGAGAATTGACAGTGAAAGGAAAGCAGAGACAGCACAGAGTTTTTAGAGATAAAATAAAAACAAATAGTGACTGGTGAGTTATAGAAGAACCATGGAAAAGAAGAAAACAAATTTATTGAAAGATTGAAGTTAAAGTGAGCAAAAGAATGGTAAATGAAAGAGAAATGTAAGCAGGAAGACTATTTTGTAGCAAAAGACAACAGCTTTTAAATAAGTTAAATTTGAGGTTAGATTGAAAATTCAAGTGGAAATCCCCAAGAGGTATGGGGATGAGAACTCTGAAATTAATATCTACCTAGAAATACTGCCAGAGACCAAGAGGATGAAGGAGCTCACCAAGGCAGAGAACTAAGAAGGGAAAAAGCGGACCCCTTCCGATCCACTGGAAACACTCACACTTGGGGAACAGAAGAAACCATCAAGGAAGACAAGAAACAATTACTGAAGGAGGAATAAATTTAGGATAGAGTAATGTCACGGACAGTATGGCAGGAAGTGGCTTCAAGCCAAATGCATAGTGAAATTAAGGATAAGAACTGAGCAAAGGCCTGTGGGTTTTTCAATAAAAAGATGGTGGGTTAGTAGATAGCTTACTAATAATAGGTATCCATATAAATAGGACACCCTGAGGTGCTGATATAACCAAGGGCAGAGGCTGTCAAGATTCTTTTCAGGGCTCTAATGGAATCATAATCTTTCTTTAACACCTTTTTCACAATTTCTGGCAAATTTCTGAAAAATATATGTACTTGCTATTTATAATAATAAAATGTCCCTGGTTCAAAAAATATCTACATCCCAGAAGGCATCATTCAAAGGCAAATGGGCTTGGAATTACTAAATGTATTCCATTGGATCAATATTATAGAGAATACTTATTTTCATTTCACTTATCAGAAAACTACATGTATTACATATAGTACCTCTTAATATAGGAAACATTTTCCCCCAAGCTGTTCAAATGAAGATATTTCCCTCTATTTTCATTCTATATTGAAGAAATAACGTAAGTCCTATTTAGTGCAATAGCTAGTGCTTGCCTAAACCCTGTAAATGTTCATCCACAATGGAATCAATAGGTGGAATATAGAATTCATCTCACAGATGAATGACGCCTAATGGACCCTAGATTTTAATTCTGAGACATGAGCCCAAACTGAAAAGCTTTCTTAAAAAGGAAAAGAAAGAAAGGAAAGAAAGGAGAACAAGTTCTTTTCCAAGTCAGAAACAGATGAGGTACACATATTTGGACAAAGGAAAAATTATGCAATTAACAATGTCCTCATAACCTCTCTGGCAAACATGAATAAAACATTAGCAAGAATTGTACAGATTAAATATTGAGGTCCTGGATGTTGGCACTCACTACAAACAATGAGAGCCTTTTACAGTGATCAGTTATTTCCTTATTAAAAGATTTGTGAAGTTCAAGGGGAACAAAAGTGCTCTGGGAAAATTTAAAGAAGTATCTTATCCCTACCATTAATCCCTCCCTCCAAGAAATGACAAATTTAGAGTATGCTCAACTTGCCTAACATCTGAAAATGTAAAGCATTCTCATTGCTGCCTGAAGTTTTCAATTTCCCCCTAGCATGCTATCTGGTAGCATCTGAATGCAGGTGTTCAGTGTCCATGTTCTGTTTTCATTAAAATTAATTGTGTTGTAGCTGCTTTGGGGTCAGATCAGCAGCAGTAGATGCCACTGGGCAGGCTCCTAGCTGATACAAGGTTCAGGAAGCTGACATGAGGGGACTTTCATGGTGTCCCCGTCACAGTCCCTGTGTGGTTATTCTCCACTCTTCTCTCAACCCAATACCAGTATCTCCTCCCCACTCTCAGACACTGGTCTACTTTGCTGATGGGAGTTACCAGGCACACACTGCCTCACCAACGCTTACCCCTATCTATCTCTGCATCCATCCTTCCCTCCAGTCTCCATATAAAATGAACCTCACTATTCTTCATAACCTACCCCCTCCCCCACTGCTCAACTTCTACTTTTTCCTTTGTCAATTCCTATGAGATGGTGGTCACGGGCTCATCAATCCTTGTCAAGCATCTTCACTGGCTCCTTACCCTCTGCTGTCAAACCCCCACTGACTTCTCCCACTTCTGTGAGGGATAAGAAAGACCCACCTGAATTTTTAGGGACATTAATTTATCAGTGCATAATTCCATAAAGCTCCTTTGCTTCTCTATCAACCTTTTCTAAAAGTAACTCACAGGGGAAAGGAAAGTAAACATATGGAAGCTAAAAGAAACAGAAAGGAAAAAATACCATTCACACATCAAGGAAAAAATTGAATAGATAGGAAAAAATTAACAAGAAGAACATTATAAAACTTCATGACAGATTTTTTAAATAAATGGACATGTGTTTTAGCAAGAAATCTGAATATCAAAAAATATTCCCCAAAATGACGTAATCTAAATTATCTATTCATATCAAGAAGCTTTAAAAAAAGTCATACTTAAATTTTTTTATTTTGTTAGTACCTTATAGTTTAACATGATAATGGAATTTGTTAGGATATGCACAAGTCACAATTTGGTCATTTTGTCTCAGTAATGCCATTTCTAGGAATACATTTTCTGGAAATAATCAGAACTACAGACCAAAATATGCACACATTTTGAATGTTCATGTGTATGTTCATTTTAATTTTATTTATACTGATGAAGAAAACTAGACATATCTTAAAGTTCTAATAAAAGATAAATCAATGAGAAAATGTATAGTACATATAAATAACAAAATGTTTCAGATACTAAAATTCAAGTTGACTAAGTATAGAGGAAAACAGCTATTTTATATGATTAAGGAAGACAATGATATGAACTAGCACAAATTCAACTGTGTAAAACATTATCCAAGACATTAAAGGAATGAATACCGATATTTTAATAGTAATGGCCTCTAATGGCTGCACGATAGTGGATGTTTTCTATTCCTTGTATACTTTTCAGTACTTACCAACTTGTCTTAATTGAGCATATTCTGATTAGGATTTATATAACTTGTTTCGTGGGAGCTTCCCTTTTCTCCAATTTCCCAGTTATAAGATAATACAGGAGAAGGCCACCTTCTCTTCCATTTTTCATTTCAAGAAAGAATCAGGATGCTAGTACAGATAGAATTTTTTTCTTTTTGTGACCCACAGCCCTGCAGTGGCTGCCTTGAGTTGTAGCCGACTGTATGGATTTTTAGTTTTGAATCTGCAGTATGTACAGTCTCATCTCTCAGAAACCAGATATTGATCCCTGTCTCCCTGGGTCTACACAAACTGAATTGCCTGAATTCAGTGATTTTTTTTTAAGGAACAAATTCAGTAAATTAAATGGAGTAGACTTTTTTTTCTATAAATGCCAACTAGCAAGTTTGACTGCATATTTGCTTTTTACCAAGCTCTTCTGCTAACATAAAAATCTACAATGCAAATGGCATGTAGAGAAGCCATTTTTAATAGCTCATAAAGTCAACTTTGTCACAGGTGTTACTGTGCCACAAGCAAGCACTATAATCAGGATGCATAAATACAAAAAAGGAGCTAAAGAAGAAGAAGATAGCTGAGTGGCTGATTCACAGATGAGCAAAAAAATACCACAGAGGTTGCCTCCATGGTCAGTCAGTCATAGAGTCTGCAAATACATTGAGCACCTCATGATATACCAGGTACAGAGAACAAGACAGACTCAGTACCTGTCCTCAAAGGCTTTCATTCTACTAGGAAATATGGACCTTAAACTAGTGACTGGCGCTTTGGAGAGAGATTAGGAGAGTAAAAAGTGTTGTAGACACTCACCCAGACCCATCTTAGCCTAGAGCATAGCTCTTAAGAACTAAGCCAAGTCCCCCAAATTTAACTAGGTTCATTGGGACTAGAAGGGAGTTGGAGGCAAAGGGGAGAAAGATCATTCCAGATAGAGGGAGCAACATGCACTAGGGTGCAGGGATTAAAGAAAGCATAGCCTGTTAGAGAAACCAAGAGAAGCCCTCAAAGACCAATGGTACAAAGACAAGGGAGAAGCCATGTGCTGCCTCTGGAGAGGTAAGTAGGGTAGAACCCAGAGGACCAGGTAAAGACAGCTTCTTCCAAAACACAGTGAGAATTCATCTCTGAATTTGAAGTCTGATTTCTCTGAATTATTCAGAGACAGGGATGCTTGTTCAGACCTAGGAGATGCTTGCTGTAGCCCAAGCAAAAGATGATAGTGGTATAGTGACAATGGGTATGGAGATAAAAGGACAGATTAGAGGAAGAGTTCAGATTACAGTCTGTCTCCAAATCACACTTCTCCCTCCTACTGAGTCAGTGGACCAACACATCCCTCCCAACTTCCTAAATCCCACCATCCTGTAAATATGAGAGTAGGGAGAAAAGATGTCCTTCTCTTAAGCCATGAGGCATTTTTTTAGAGCTTATCTATCACACTATCAGTTATCAATTGGAAAAAGGCTGGTCAAGTACAGACATTCAACATGTATCTCCATATCCACATCCATATCAAATTAGCCCATGAGACATTTAGTTTTTTAAAAGGAAAGAGGCCATCTCAGCATTGTCACTAAGAACCCAAAGTAATCCTACAAATTGTATATTCCATCTCCTGTTGGACCAGGGGTCTGTCCCCAAGGTTCTGTCCACCTAACCTACAAAAAGAAATGGTGGACAGTGGCAAGCTGGGAATAGGGATCCTCACTGCTCATCCCCCTCAGCCTTCATAAGAGTCTGACCACTTCAGAACTAAAATAGATGTTGATCACAAGTTCTTAAGAGGACAAAAGAAAACAAGTAATATGTTCCCTCCTCTATTGTGTGTTTTCCCTAGAAGCCTTCTGTGAAGGGTTTTTATTATCCAAGGTAGCTTTTTAGATGTTGCCCCTGCCCTAAGTGTATTTGCATTAAGGTACAGCTTATTTCTTAGGTCTCCAAGAACTGTGCCCTCTCGCTATTAGTACATTCACAACCCCTCACATTCACAACAGAACAAGAGAAGTCAAAGCAGATGAAAGGCACCAGATCCATTTGCTCCTAACCAGGCCCCTGAAGAGCCTCTTAGAGGATCCCAGGTTACAAATATGTTCATCTTTTCCATTCACGAATACCTTTTTGAAGGCAAAGATGGAGCTATGAAATGGAAAAAGAATAAAGTCTGTCTTTTCCACTCCCCCTTCTAGAATCCTTCTTTCAAAATGTTTTTTATCTGCCAGCCACAAGACTGGCTTTAGAGGTACACTATTTGTTCCCAAATGTGTTATACACATATACTTACTTCCAGGGACTGTGGGTTTCTGTAGCATTTTTCTTTCTACTGGAAGTTGTGAACAAGGGAAAGAACTTGACACTCTCATTTTAAGGGACAGAGAGAATTCAGATTTATGATCACATCTCTACCATAGAATTGCATGTATTTTAACAGAAATTTTGTATTGACTTGGAAACCTGCAGGAACAACTGCTAGTTTCCATGACAACCACATCTACAGCATTTTGTTTTTCCCTTGCACATTGGTGACACAAGACATGGCACTATGTGTATGGTGGGTTCATTTGTGCACCTGTTGCAGCAAATGAAAATTTTAGGAAGACCAATACTTATCCAATACATTGAGAGTTTACAATGTTATGGAGCTGACCCTTTATTTTTTTTACTAGAGCTTTATGGTCATACATAGTAGGTGGGCTCATTCTGACAAACTCATACATGCATGGAAATCAATTTCAGTTCATGAGCCCCCTGTAACTCTACCTGTAAAACAGATAAATACTGTGTTCCAAGAATGAGAGCCTGTAAAACTAGACATCTTCTATAAACTCAGATGCGATCTTTGAATGTGGCTGAATTTGTGTCTCAGATCATAATGCATTTTTCAAGGAATCCAGCACCTGGATATAAAATACACAGGATGTGTTTACCTTGCCCTGACTTTCTCCCTTCTTTCTCCCAACACTCTTTTTTCCATTTTCAGAATGGAAGAATGCTGAAAAACACATCGACCATAAGGGTAAGAATCCTTATCTGAATTATCCTTCCAGTCATTCTAATCGAAATACAGACTATAATGTAGAAAATTCTTCATGAGGAACAACTTTATGAGAAACATAAATGGATTCTAGGAAAATTCTCTCTGAGGGATATGACAGTTGATTTTCGTCCCATTCATAGTGAAGCATAGACACCCTTGAGTTAGGCAGACATAGGCTCAATACTGGCTCTCATTCGCAGATAAATTATTAAGTTCCAGTTTCTTTGTCTATGAACCAGAAATAACTACTTCAAAGGATTGTTGGGCTTAAGATACTGTACTAAAAAGTTCAGCATTGTGCCTGAAAAATGCATTATTCATAATTATATTCATAATAACTATAATTGAATATATTATACTTCAGTTCAATGAAAGAACTTCATGCTCTTTTAGGCTAGTATGTTAAAGTGATAAGTTAGAAATATTATACCATAATCCAATTTTGAAGGACTTAAATATTTCTGACACTGTTAGTAATCAACTGAAACATTTAAAACTCAAATCAAAATATGATTTTAATTAAATTTCCTAGATAATTCCTTAAAATCATATTTTATTTAAGTTACCCAAATAATGGAGTCTGTTATTCACATTCCATTCCAAAAGACTCTAGGTGTGTCAATGACATCCTAAACTCTTGCTCGAAATTGGTATTTTTAGAATTCAGTCTATTTGGACAATTTCAACAAGGCCACACCTAGACTTCTAGAGGCCTGAATAAAGTTTGACTGTCCAGACCCTCAAGGTTCTTTAGACTTCTTTTATGAGTTAAAAAATAGTTTTAATGCCATAAAAGTAAAGTAGGAATCTGACTCAACAGTTTCTTTCCTTAAAGCATAGACCTGTTATTGTAAGAAAATCCACTGTCTCTCAAACACTATGAACTGTCATTTGCTGAATTTAGTCCCTGAGGAAGTTTCCCTAGAGTACATCTAAATGCAGAATAAACACCATTAACTTTGGCTGGAGTTAAGAGTGAACAGCTGGCCAATCAAACCAGATTTATCACTAGATCTTAACCCCTGTTTAAAGCAGTACCCACATCCAAACCAGTTGGTTTGTCTAGGAAGCTCTGGGCTTTGATTAATTTACCTTTACTAGCAACATGATGCCTGCCAAGGTTCATTTGTTGGGCAGCATGCAAGCTCTCCCTCAGCTTTGCATTCTTGGTTACGCTGGAGTTTCCAAAAGTCCCTCTGCCCTGTGTCTAGGGCATCTGAGGGCTCTGACCTTGCTGGGAGTCACCATTTCTTTTTCTTTCTGCAGGATAAATCAGTTGAGTGAAAGGACTGTTTACGAAGGTGTGGGCATCAGGAAAGGGTAAACCACCCAACACATAGGCCATTTAACACCCCAAAATCTGAAACAACAGAGAGTGTCAGCATTTCCAGAATGGAATGTACAACTATAGTGCTGGAATGTGCCCCTGATAGGAGCCATTGCCTTCAATAGAGAAAACCAAGGACTTCTAACCCCAACAAAGAGGGAGTAGAGCAATAATATCCCAGCCTTCATCTTCCTCCTGTACCCTCTCCTCTCCTGCTAGTGTCTTTCATTGGCCAAATTCAACCAGAAACCACAAGACCCAGATGGATGCAGTCCATGGAGGTCAGGCTTTTGAAGTAAAGTTCAGAGTAAAGAATGGTGAAGAGTTGACCTGGAAGGGCAAACGGAAAATTCCAGCACAGACCTTTTAGAATCCTCTCTGGCTATCCACCTTCACATGAGAGCAGTATTTACATGCATGACAGTTTTTCAGAATCAGTACCAATTTTGCAAGCTCCTATAAGGCAAGTGTCCCCAAGATTGTAAAGGTGAATGTCTCTGATTTAGTGCTTGAAACAAGGTACAGATATCCATAGAGTTATCCTCTTCATGCCTAGTCACAATTACTCAAACAGGAGAGATGAAACTCAGACACGTGGAAGGGGCAGAGATGTGACAAAACTGAGGAAGAATCAGTCAGGTGCATTGCTGAAACTGAGCAAAAGCAGCCAAAGGGGAAACATTTCCAGCGATGAAAGAGGACAGAGACGCATGCAATCTGCCAGATCTTCAGGAAATATGGTTGAGTCTAGTGGCAAAGCCCTCCCAGCACTAGGATAGGCCACATGGGCAAGGTACCTAAAACAATAATCTGGGTAGATGCAGGGAATGGTGGAGGGTTGCGGGATAATTCTTTTCATATAGCTAGCCAGCACTTTCAATGCAATATAGATCAAATAATGGATATAATTGTATTTTTTAAATATGATAGGGAAAATAGCATTTGTAGTCAAGTTTTTGAGTGCCTATCACGTATAATTTGCTATATTGTATACATTACATACATTATCTCATGTGATCCTCACAAATTTCACACAAAATTATCCTAACTTTATAGATGATGATGTAGGGTCAGAAAGATTAAATAATATGTCCAAGAATTTGCAACCAACTAACAATGGCAATTCGTTGACTCTACATCCTATGCTCTTTCTCCTATACTTTCAACAATCTAAATAGAAGTTATTACTTTATGTTACCTTCCTGTACTCTCTGTACTGCAGATTTCTTCCCTTTAAATAAATATAAAAAGGAGTATATTTTATAATAAAAATTCCCATGATCCTTAGTAGTTAGTGCTTTAGAACATGGTCAGCTAATGTCCACAGCAATAATAACAATACATAATAATAATATAAACTTACTAATCATGTTTTTGCTAGAATAATTACCCTCAAAGTTAATTTTTTTATTAACAAACCCCTGTCATCCTGTAGCCCCAACAAAGAAGGGGTAGAGTAATTATGCACCTCTCTCTATCCCATTCCCATCCACCCCAGGCTGCTTTTTGAGGTATCATTGCTTAATCCAGAGCCCTAGGAAGAATGAGTCTTAAGTTAAATATCTGCAACTCACACTTGTCTTTTCTAATTAAAAAAAGAAAAATGTGTTTGTTCCTGAAAAGGCAGTCATGTGAGATGACAGACCAAGGAAAGATTGGTTGAAAAGGAGAGTGAATGTAAAAGGTCATATGTAACTTAACTTTTTTTCTTTCTAACTAGAGTCATGGGTAATTCATCATCACATCATCTTCATGTAGATGTAGAAGACTCAAGTCATGTGAACATTTTGTTAGGCTAATGTTCATACAAGAAAGCAAATCTACCATCTGGTCAGTTGAACTTTAAGGTATGAGTTATTCCTTAATCAGCAACTCATAGCACATGCACAGAAGACTCCTGACAAAGCATGTAACTGCAGATTTCTAACCACTAAACTCTCAGCATAAACCCAATTATGAAACTTCAGACTTCCTTCTCCTATAGCACTGTACCCCTCCCCTGGTTGGTAAGCCATCCCACTATGAATCTAGCTATTCATGACTGCACCCTTGAATCAAACCACACTATCTGAACTCTTTCTTTCTTATCGCCTTAGCCTCTCACAGAATTGCTTTCACTGAATTGTGCTACTGCCTTCACTCTGGGCTTGAATAAAGGCCCACTATAAGAAATAAGTTTTTTTTTCTTCAGAAAGTCAGCTATGTGTCAATGTTGGTGAACAAACGTAATATTTATATAGAACTCTAATACCTGCATGTCTGTGCCCTTTAACTTATCCTTTTTAATTTTTATTGTATTCATATTTTGATTCTAAATTATAATTTAATTTTCAATGTATATATTTCTTCAGACACATCCAATGTCTTAAAGGCAATAAGAAAGGAACTACTAATCAATACTTATCAAACACCTTTAGTTTAAGGGCAAGTATTGCAAACTTATACCAATAAAATAATGGTCATTTTGGCTCCATAGCCTGTTTACATAATTCTGAAAGCAACTTTCAGAGATCTTCTAACTTAATATAGGAACAAATTTACTACATCAAGGAAATAAGAACTAAACTCTTCCAATATCTTAATTTTTATAGTTGTAAAGATTTAAGCTAAGCATTATTGGCAAATCCATTCATTCAGCAACATTTACTAGGCACAAACTATTTGCATAGCTAAGAATAAGAAGGCAGTAGAAGGTTTCAGAACACAAATTTTAGGGCCAGACTGGCTGACTCTGATTTCTGGATTCACCACTACCAAGCTCTATGATCCTGAACAAGTCACTCAACCTCTCTGTGCTTCATTTTCCTCATTTGTATAATATGTTTAATAATAATACATTTTTCATAGTGTTATTGTGAGATTCAAGTGAGTTAATATCTGTAGTGCCAGGCAATTGCAGGTGCTCTGTTAGCTATGATTATCACAATAAAGAACAAAAAAGAACAGAGCTCTGGGCCCTCCAAGAATCTCTGTGTCTAAAATGAAGATAGACACATAGTTTAGGGTGTTGTTGTTGTTGTTATTATTATTATTATTATTATTATTTTTGTTGTTATTATTATTATTGATTGGGGATAGCATAATAAGTGCTAACCAAAGTCAAGTGCAAACTGCCAAGGATACAAATAATATTACCATTTTTTACTATTTGACAAACATCTCATCCAAGAATCATACACTGCCCTTTCATTTACATTCCTATCATTTTCTACATGAAATGAGCACCCAAGAGAATTTTCTTCCTCTGATTCCCATCTAACAACATATGGTAGTTAATGCTTCACTGGCATTTAATCCAACTGCCCATATGTAATGGCAACTATTGTAATTTTTATGCCTGATATTTGTGTTATCTGAACACTGTGCGGTCCATAAGCTATAACTGTTTTCAATTGCTGCCTTAAATTTTCCTGGATAGAGAACCAGAGTCAGCACCAGCGTACATATACTCTTTCACATGCAAGCAAACACACATGTAAGGACATTTACACACAGAAAGAGGTGTCTGGGTACCATAACTGAACTCACCCCTGTTCAGTCAAACTGCTTTCTTTTCCCCCTATCCTTTCAATCAATTGTACAGTAATCAACTGGACTGATCATGTGGCAACTCGACCTGGTCATTAAGACAGCTGTGATAACCAGATCAGCTGGGAAACATTCCCATTCCTTTTTCATCAAGAGATGACAAGAACCTCCCATGTTGAAAAATTTTGCAACCCCAGGATAAACTTTATTGTTTTAAGCCAGCATTCCTTTTTCAGACCATTCACATAATTTGGATCGAATTATCATGTTCCCTCTAAGTATCATTTTTTGAAAAGAGAACACACGGTGTGTGCAATCAAAACCTAAAATGTAGATGCTAAATCTACAGAGACTCCACTGTTAAATAATGCAGTCGGAAAGAGACACCACTAAGAAAACAGGCTTCTTAGCTCCTGCACAAAGAGCTGAATTCTTATAGTGCTTAATTCCTCAATTCATAATTCTAATGTCTGTGTAGCAGAAATGTCTACTTAGCTACATCTTCATGTCCTGTAGGGTGGTGGGTGCAGCTGGGCAGAAGCAGGCTGCTGGTTTGGCTTGATTGTGTGGCCTGGCCTGAGGAGCCTCCTGGGACCAGCAGTGTTCTGCAAATTAAAGTCGGCCTGGCCTGAAGGTCAGCAGCCATCCCCCAGCAGTCACTGGCCGTCCCAGCCCACTGCCCTTGAGAAATTGGTGCACTGCAAAACATATTTGCTCAGATACAGAGAGAAAGCGATTCTTCACCTAATTACATCCATTTGGCTCTGAACAGATAGATCAGGTGTCTTTGTGGGCGGAACAAAGCAAGAAAGAAAGGGATATTTATGCTTATTTGTTTCTTAAATCTCTCCAAATTTTTAATAGGGAAGCGATGCAGCTAAAATCAGATAATGAATGTGTATTCTTTGTAAACTGTGCACTCCATATAAAACAAGAGAGATGGAAAGACAGTGGGAATATGCACCCCACTGTAGGATTGTCTTACACAAATGTCCTCAGTGAATCCCCATTTACATGTACTTTCCAACCACAAGGGCCTTCTCTCTAACCCCCACAAAGATGGCAGTCATGCTCTGTCATCTGGGGGCCTTTCCAAGAGCTGCTATTCAGTCATTCTTGTTACTTTGATTCCATGCCTTTACTCATTCTCAGAAAGAGCTGAGTTTTAACCAAGCATTTCACAGTAAGCTACTTTGTTAACTAGAGGTTAACTTAGGGGACAGAGAAGCCCAGAGTGATGTTGTGGAAGTACCTATGGAGAAGCCTGAGAACCACAGAACCTTGAGATGACAGTCCATGGAGACAGGGCCGACTGACCTTCAGTCTACTTGGGCAAAAAGGCAAAGTAACAATTCTCTTTGGGCAAAGAAGTTTCAGAGATTTTATCTACTGTCTTCTCTATCAGCCATTGTCCAAATGAGCTCCCTCGTTCTTTGTCTAGTTCTTCCCCATCCTCATCCACACTATCCTCTCCCCATCCCCAGTTTTGTCCTCTGAGACTCCTCATTTGCACTAAAATATATGACATTTCTCTTGGGTTTCCTTATATGTTAACAGGAACTGACACTAGAGAGAGAGGAATTCTATATGGCACGTCAGGCCTTGATCATGGAAGGGTGTGGGGTCTCACTAGCCTCTCCACATCCTAGAATATCCTCCCTTGGAGGCCACCACTCCTGCCACTCCATGCTGGGCCCCTAGAGTCATCTCCTGTGGAAGAAGCTTCTTCACACAGCCATGTAGAGGGCTAACTTAGAAATTATTATGAGTATAATATTTGATCCAGGAGCTCTGGGAAAATATGGCCCTGAAGAAATAAGGAGGAGGAAAGAGCAGAGAATGAGAACCGGCCTTCACCCCACCTCCACCAAAGTCCTCTGAAAAGTGAGAGTGTTCATTACCATCTATTTACCACATGGCCTCTTGTAGAAGGCAGTGGAAGTCTGTCTCCAAAAAGCTTTGAAATCCTCAGATTAAAGGGATTGTACAGTTTAAGAACAAAGAGATACAAACCCCTAATGTACAGTTTAAAACATTATTACCGTCCTAGTTTCTAGTCTTTAAGAAAGAACCACAGCTTTTCTAGTTATTTTATCTTAATTTGCAAGCAGTCCTAGCTGAATTGTTCATTTATTTCCAAGATCATGTCGTTAGTCACAAGGTTAAGATTCAAATGGGCAGGGGAGAAGAAGAAAAGGAAAGCTGGTGGTAAGAAAAATGGGCCTTGTGACCTTTAATGAGCATTTTGTTTGCAAAGCACGCATTTCATTCTAGCTAATAGTGAGAATGAACACATGCAGAATTGTCTCTTCACTTCCAGTCCCAAGGATCCCAAGGCTTAGGGTCTGTCTGACTCACCCAGATGGCTTGGGCTGAACAGCTTTGGGGTCCCATTCTTAAGGTACTCTTTTATTCCTGACCATGAAGAATTCCCTATTCTTGATTGAAACTCCTAAAAACAGGTTTGTCACATTGGAGAATTATGAATTTGGCCTTAAGAAAAAGAAATTGACTCAAACAACAAGTCATACTTATATTCAGTTCATAATACTCAATGCTAAGAAAGAAAGAAAGAAGGCAATGCAAAGGTATATGCATTAACACTTAACATACATAGTTTAAGAATATTAACTAGGGACTGGGGATATAGCTTAGTTGGTAGAGTGCCTGCCCACTAAGGCATTCACAAGGCCCTGGGTTCAATCCCCAGCACTACAAAAAGAGAGGGGGAGAGAGAGAGAGAGAGAAAAAAAATATTAGCCAATCTTCTCCACCATATTCTATTAGAGGATCCATCTCCAGCTCAGTCCAAAGTCAAGTTTTAAAGAGAAAGGGAAGAACAAAACTGACTTCTTAGATTCTATCATTAACTGTGGTAAAGTGATGTTTTTTCAGCCCCTAGATAGCTAAGGGCACTCCATAATAGAATCTAGAGCCTTTCACCCCTAAATCAGTGATTTGAATCCCATTCAGGTCACTATTGACGGAATGTTATTACCTCTAGGTGCTGTCTGGTGGCCCATGTAGAATGAGTTGATGGTCTCTGTCCTGTTCCATGTGGACAGTTGCCCACATCACCTTGCTGTCACTTCCAAACGAGAAGCCCAGGAGTTAATGGATGTGGAGCCTGAGCCCCCCTTGCACTGCAAGGTGGTGCCCTCTAGGTCAGAGTGGAGGGCACTGGCTGCGATGTGTGAAGCGGGGCCCCGATCTCCCTCATCACTTTCCGGGACATCAATCCATCTCGTTGTTCCACAGTCACCTTTGCTAGAGACATAGAATTTAAAAAAAAAAATGTAGCTGGGGTTTTAGCCAGGATTTGTTTCCATTTTTACTAGCATAGGAGACTTCCAGGGATGGATTCAGTTGATATGAATTTTCAGTTCACCACCTAATTAGAAAACTAAGAAATTGGTAATATCAAAGCAAAGCCTTATGAATATTCAGCTTGCAAATCAAATGTTATCAGATTATGTTTTCTGCTAGCTTTGATGCATTAGATTCTCCTGCAAAATAAATGATCTGAATTCAGCCAGAGCCACAGGCACAATACTGGAATTGCTATTCAAGAGAACAAAGACACACATATTTGAGAATGGGCATCTATACTCCATGAATGTGTATATTCCTAGCTGGATGAAACTTTACAGATCAGTATTTCAAACCACCTCCCTCTTTTTTTTTTCAATAAGAAAACTGACATCAACATAGGCCAAGTGTCTTGTTAAATGTCACCTAGTGAAAAAATAACATGACTAAAGCTAATTCAGAAGTACCTGGACTTATAGTGCAGTGCTCTTTGAGGCATTTCATTTCCTTTTGTTTAGAAGGTCTTCGTGGAGCCCCTCCTGTGAGTCAGGCATTCTGCTGGGTTCTGTGGGGAGTGACGGAGGTGGTGGGTGGGTACAGAAGAAAAGAATGAAACCCTCCCGGTTCAGCATCAGCACAGGGCCCAGCATAGTAAGATGCCAATAAACCATGACAAATTAATGAATAAACAAAAGCCTTCAGAGGAGAGTGGTTTCTGCTAGATTTTGTCAAAAATATCCTGAAGCAAAGACTGATCCTCAAGTAGTTTATTTGGAAGGTGATGCCAGGAAGCCATGTAGAAGATGGAAAGAATGGGCTACAGAGTGTGGTAGTGAGCAGCTGCTGCTGAGTGCACCTGAGGCTCAGTCTTATTGGAGGTTTCTGGAAGATGATGAGAAAATTCCTCAGGGTCTGAACACCCCAAGGTGAGGACCTGCACTGTCTATCCACCAACTTCCCTCCACCACTGGCTGGGGCTAAATAAGCAGTGTGTCAACTCCTCAGCACTTCCGGCCCTCCTCTGTGGCAGCCACGCACACAACTGCTGCCACAGATGGCCTCAGACAGAGGTTTCCGGAGGCTTGCAGTAAGAAGCCATCAACTTTTCCAGAAACTGGGGGTGAATGGGGTGCCAACAACCTCTGTTCTTAGCATTTAGGATCTTTTTAAGAATATAATCTAATATTTAGAAGACAGCAAATAATAAAGGGCAAAGATGAAGGATTCAGAGAGGAACTGCAGCCTATAGAGCCATTGCTATGAGTACTCCATGGGGGCGAGCTCAGGACAGCGCTGCCCACGTGGCCCGGCTCTCATGCCGTCTCTTCCCTCTGCTTCCCATCCACAACCAGCAGCTCTCTGCCCTCCCCTCCCACTTCTGCTCTCTCTGCTCTGCTGCCTCCTCTATAACGGATCCTCTACATGATTTCTTCCTATAGAAGCCCCTCCCTGCCCCCGTTCTAGCCCCCCTTTCAACTCCCACCAAAGCGGCTCCCTCCATCTTTGTTGTCTTGTTCTCTGAGTCCCAGGACTGTAGTTTCTCCCTCATGTCCTATCCTCCAAATGTCTTCCTATATTTCCATCTCCTCCCAACACTCATGGTAATAAATTGGAATTTGCTTCTGAATAACAGCAGACAGTAGTTGCTCCAGAGATTTAGTGAATAAATGAATCCCCATATTACTAAGTCGAGCTGCTAGAAGTGCACATAAGAGAACAGGCCAGACCCTGGACTGAGAATTTTATAGCAACTTTCAGTCCAATTCCCAAAGAAAATTAGACAAGCCCCATAGCCCTCAGGAATCAGATGAGTTCCAATGATGTTTGCTGGTAAAACTAGAGAAAAAAGCCCCTTGGAATTCTCATGCCCAACAACTATGCAATTTCCAGAATCTTCCCCTGGCTCCAATTTCTCTCAAAGAAGCTATCTCAGTAATGTACACAGTGCAGCAAGATTGCTAAGTGCACAGTTGCACAGACATTAAAATAAGGTGCAAGGAGGGAATCTGCTTCAGATGTCAGTGGAAATGAGAAATTGTCTTGTTTCCCTCATGAGTAAACCTTGATTTTGAAGGGAGAAGGTTAAGCAGAGATAGTTATAAGAATTTTTTTACATTGTTTTTCCTTCGAGAAATGCTTAATAGTTAAGAAGTACCTATTCTGTACAAGGAGTTATTCCAGTCAATTTATAAATTAGCTCATTTAATCCTAATGAACCTTATGAATAATAATAAGCAATATTTATTGAGGCAGTATTGTGTACTATACTAATTATTTTAATATAATTTCTTTCTGAATCCTCACAACACCTTATGAAACAGGCATAATTATTATTGTCATTTTACTCATGCTTTAAAATGTTCTACGATCTGCCCAAAATTGCACAGCTCACTTGTAACTGATCTGAGATCCACATAGCAGTTGTCTGACTGACTCTATAATACATTCTGCTTCTTCTTTTTTTCCTTCCTTACCCCCTTTCCCCGCTATCCAATCCGGTGAACCTCCACTTCTCCCTCCCTGACTGTGCCTATTGTGATTCAGCATCCACATATCGAAGAGAACATTCGGCCTTTGGTTTTTTGGGATTAACTTATTTCACTTAGCATGATAGTCTCCAGTTCCATCCATTTACCAGCAAAAGCTATAATTTCATTCTTCTTTATGGCTGAGAAGTATTTCATTGTGTATATGTATCCCATTTTCTTTATCCATTCTGTTTCTATGACCCACTACATCATGGGAGCCAGTCCAGAAATCATCTTTGTATAAGGGAGTCAGTCATGAGGTAAGGGGCCATACAGTTACCATCATGGGTGTCAACTTCAAAAGTCTGTCAACTTCAAAAGAGCTGGGGCTGTAGCTCAGTGGTAGAGTGCTTGCCTAGCATGCATGAGTCACTGGGTTGGATCCTCAACACTACATAAAAATAAATTAAAAAAATAAAGATATTGCATCCGTCTACAACTAAAAAAAAATTTTTTTTTTAAAGTTTGGAACATATATACCCCCAACCAAAGACCTTGCTTCTTTATTAAACCATGGATCTGGCACCTATGTTTGTCGAAGACTCTGAGACTTGAAGAGTTATACGATGAAGAGTTATTTCTGGTCTTTCCAGTCAAAATCCCACTAAGGCCAAGAATAGTAAGAAAAATGTTTTCCTCCACTTCTGCAAACCACAGCCTTCTGCTGGAAGGAGGATGAGGTCTGCAGAATCTGGAGTAGCTGCGTGCCTAGCTCTCAGGACTGGGCCCACTTCCACAAGGACTGAAAGGTAAGAAGAGCACAAGAGGCCCAAGATGCATCTTCATCTCACTTGCTCTTCGGAGGGACAGATGGCTAAAGATGTTTTGTGTTGACCCCTGAGAAAACCCTGACTCTACTTGGAACAGCCCACTTATCTGTTAAGAGTATAGCAAACAACTTTTAAAATAAACCAAGAAGACATAGTTAGGTCAAAAATTCAAAAGCTTTCTGGATCCTTACTAGTCTCAGGGCCTCAACCATGGTGATTATTACCAGCCCACAGCCCAAATCATCTAAATAATTCTCTGGTTCACAGTTAAAAACACATGCAGATTCCATATTACAATTTGGCTGGATTCCCAAGAGCCTCAAAAAGTGATTCAAACTTGCATTTCCTAGGGACATGGCAAAATTAAGAGTGAAGATTATCAGGGAAGCCCAGGAATCCCACCTAGACCCATCATGTACTGCAACTCAGCTTCTTTGGTAGCAAAGCAGTTTTCAAGTTCCACTAGGGGTGTTGAGAATTCACTTAGAGCCAGGATGCACTAAGCAGATGCAGAGACAGTTTTAGGGGTGGCCCTGAGGGAAATAGAATGGGACTTGGGCACTGTGGTTAGGAACCCCATGAGACTCTGCCCCAAGAAGATCCCACCCCAAAATGAGGGTTCACCAACAGGTCCACCTTCTGCTCTAGAAACTCCAGACTCCAGATGCAAAGAGTAGGTGGTTGGAGTAGGGAGTGACCCCTGCTCATCATGAGGTGAGGAGGCACCTGAGGGGCACAGAAAGATTTCCAAATTGCAAGATGAAAAGCGAAAATTGAGGATGACTTCAGTTTTCATCTGCAGAAGTGAGTGATGACTAATCCTTCATTCACAGGGAATCCTGTGAGAATTAAGAAAGTAATCAGAAAGTGACTTTCATAGCATATGCCACTTGATATACAGCAAATACATGCTTGTATATTGGCATTGTCAAGGAAAATGGTATGATCATCACAACCATAACACTTTATATTTATGTAGCATTTCTTCTTTCATAAAACAGTTCTGAATATCAAAATTTGGATCTTCACAACTGTCTTAAGATGGGTATTATATCATTCTCATTTTGCAAATGAGGAAACAGAGGTTCTACATAGTTCTGTGACTTTCCACATACACAGAAAGTGTGGAATGAGGCCATAAGTCTTCCGACTCTTACTACAGGAAGTAGGTCACAGAATTCTTTGTTAACTGTAACAACTGGAAAGAGCAAAGCATCAAAGTAAGGTTGGGACAGGCAGTCACCATTCTTCCAAGCTCCACAAATTTGCGTTTCAGAGAAAGCAAATGTAAGTAAGAATAATGATAGAGCTAAACAAGGGTATCTGCTAGAATCTGGCCCTCTGACTTATTTTATTCTTCTACTCCAATTCCCTACATAGGAGTAAGGACAACTGATTCTGACACTTTCCTCATTAGCCTGCTGTTTGCTCCCAGGAACAACCAAGATCATTTTCTGAGCACCCACGTTCCTTCCTTCAATTTCCCAGTAAGCTAACACTTCAGAAAAGGAGCCATTTGCTAATCCAAACCCTCTGCCCTTTAAGGTCAGCAAAGCCTACAAAATTTCTCCAATGGCATGCACTCTTCTTTCCTTTTTCCTGGATTCTCCTAGGCATGTCACAGCAGACATGGTTGGGGACCGTAGGTCGGGGAAGAGCATGGCCTAGAGTCATCATTCCAGCCCAGACAACACAGCTTGGTCACCGCCTCTAGTTGTGCACATATTTTAAAGCTGAGGCTCTTTGATCTGTCTGACCTTTTCTTTCCCATCAGCAGCCGAGCATTACCATGCCTAGCCACACGTTTACAGAGGGAAAAAGGAACTTCTTTTTTCTATTTGCTCTATCAAACCACAGTCACAAAAAGTCTGCTCGGAACAAAGATGTTCCCTGTACCCTTCACCTGACATGTGGCCTTGGCAAGAAAAAGTGTATTTAATGATGAGATAGGGAAAAAAAACAGAACTGAAAGGTGTAGCCCCAAACCAAGGCCATGTCACTTCCCTTTTTTAGGATTCTTACTACATACTGTCCTGAAACAATCAACAACATTTACGAAGGGGAAAAAATTATTTCTTTGGCTAAACATTAAAACAAAGGCAGCCCAGAGCTGGTTAATTCTTCAAATGAGACAAACATAAATGGTGCGTGGATGTGCAATAAGGTGTAAAAGAGGAAGTGAGATGCATTAGAACCAAGAGTGCATAATGTATCATCAACAGCTCTGTGGCTTTGATGGGCGAAGGCTTTTATACAGACGCTGTATTGATAGGTATTTCAAGCAGCAGTAAAAAACCGTTCTTGACATTCATCTATAGGGAAAAATATCCATGTACTCTTGGCTGTAGGACCAATTAGTGTGTGAAAGCAGCAGGGTGGGGGGACAGAATATAAATGCAGGATGCATCCGCACTTGATTACTCTAATGAAATGTCCATTGATTCCTATAGATTAATGTGAGAAGGACAGCAGCTGCAGAGTGGCTAACACCTCCAGGTCAGCAGCTGTGTGTGAGGGGTGTGTGTGCGCGTGCGTGTGTGTGCACACCCCCACGAGGCTTGTGCCATGCAGAAGAGAGAAATTAAAAGAGTATGTGTCTGGGTGAGGTGTGGATGAGACTGGTTGTGCTAAACAGGATCAAGGAAAGGAAGGAAGGGTCTGGCTCCTTTGGAGGAAAGCGAGACGGGGCTGCATGTGTCAGCGGACAAGGAAGAAACTGGCTCAGCCATGTGCAAGGACCAGAGCCGAGAGCTCCATTTCCCTCCCCTCTTCCCACCCTGTTTGACTTTGCTGCGAGGGGGACAGAGAGCTCACAGGTCACCTAGTTTTGTTCCATTAATTTCATACAGCCTTTAATCACCCAGAGCAAATGTAAAGCTCAAATCTGGCTCTCCGCCAACTCACTAGTGCCCACCCTCCACCCAGAGCTGACATTCTGCCATGGGTCCAAGCCAATACAGTGCCTCCAGTAAACGTGCCAAACTAATCATACACTCACGAACCCAACTCTCCCTGTGTAATTACTGGAACACTATCCTATGCCTCTTGGAATTGGCAGCAACTTAAATTCTAGATCTCTAAAGCCTGAATGTTTAAAGGATGCTCTCTTTCTCATTACCAAGTAAACAACTCTCCTGTGCTATATGGATCTCCTTTGGTAAAAATCTGCAGACTTGAGACAGGAGGCCTAAGATCTGTTTAGGGTTTTCTCTAAAATCTCACCTGGTGTTACAAATGCACAAAAAACATTTACATAAAATTTATAATCAACTGCATATTTTTGTTTCTATCTGATTCACAACAGTTTCTGCTTACAGAAAAAGAAGTGGTAGAAAAAGCTGGGAACGGAGAGAACGCTGTGCCTGCAGGCAACCAGCAGCTGTAGATGTGCTCTGAGAAAACCCAAATCTGCTACATCAGTCGTAGAAAGGAGAACTCGGAGGTTCCTGGGTTCACTCACAGGAGGTCTGCAGAACAGCAAAGATAGGAACACTAGTGAGAAGCAGCCAACCAGCCCTGGAAATCTTTTCACATCCAGAAAGGCACTTCTTCACCCAATGAAGATGAGCCCCATCTAAGCTCAATGTGGTAGAATTGGCAGCCGTGGTGTTCAAAGCCATTTTCTTTCTATTCCCTCAGAGGACCCTAATGGCTAGTCAGAATGTGCTGATAACTCCTATATCTACTTCTCTGCATCGCTGTTTGTTGCATCACCAGCAAGAAAGGGGCCCTTCACAGGAGACTGTAGGAAATGGATGGTAAGGCAAGAATTCATTAGCAATGCTACTGCTAGTAAGGTATTTAACATGGAGATTTCCCTGGACATTTTACCACAAAATACATATGTTCAGCATCTGTGTATTTGCTCAGCTTATTATCATTAACTTGGTTTTAGCTATGATTAGCTGCAGATCTCTAAACTAGAATTTTGTGGAGATCAATAAATCGGTAGATACTCAAACTCTACCTGTGCATTGAGTCTGATTGATGGATGTATAGATAGATGCCCAGCTATGTAAATGAGCCATAGTCTTCCAATGGCTCTCCAATGGTTTTCCAGTTCTCCAAGTCTCCTTCACCTCTCAACACCACATAAGTCTATGTTTTCAGGAGTACAGGCCCAACACTCCTTTTTTTATTGAGAAGCTGGAGAACTCTAACCGGTGGTTCAATAAATTGTATTACATCCCCCTCACACTGAATGCCCTACACGCTTTGGCTTTCCATGTGTAATTGCAAGCTGTTATTAGCCCTGAGCTGTGTCCGTTACTGGCCACACTCTTGCTGAGCGGTCAATTTTTTCCCCTGCCATTTCCTTTGCTCACACCATGCTGACCACGTTGGCCAGAGGCGGCCCGAGGTTTATAGTGCAGCATTGATTTTTCTTTTCTCTCAATACTGACAGAATCATAGATCCAAGGCAAATAAAGAAATGCATTCTGGGGTGATGAAATGTCTTTCATTCAGTCTGGATTGAATCAAAGCCCATCACAGAAATGCAGGGCTCTGAAATGCTAGGGAAGCTCATGCCTCAAATTGTGGAAAAATAAATTTTATGTTTTCTCCACTTTCCTTTGGATTTGTAAATTACTGGGGACACAGACAGTGCAGCCAGTGTCCAAACTTGGGCAGTGGGGACATTATATACAAAAAGCAGCTGTTACCCCCTTCATTAATGAGAGTTTTGGTTGTCTTTCTGTTTTGAAGGAGAGTCATTTATTAGCTTATGTAACACTCATGTTATTCCATAGAACCATCCTATTGTGAAAATATTGACTGAGGCTTAGCCTTTGCTAAGAAATGCACAATAACAATTCACACAAATTTGAGAAATTCAAGCTCATTGCCTATTACTGAGGGGCAGAAATGACTGACTGCAATAAATTGAGGAAATCTTCATTCAAACAAATAACTCCAGTTGACATTTGGTGAAGTGTCAATATGACCTTCACTAATTAATTTGGTGATATCCATACCTTGTTTATAGAGATTAATCCAAGTTTGATCTTTAGCACACACAAGAGTACATGTTCACAAAGACAGTACGATTTCAATGGAAAGACTTCTGGATTGAGAAATCCGGAGATCTGGATTTCATCCTTGCTCTTCCATTAACAACAAACCAACAGCCTGAACACATTATGTGGTCTCTCTTGTTCTTTCCTCATCTGCAAAATGGATACAGTAACATTGCCCATGGGTGCTTTTGATGGTTCAATGGGATAAGATACATGATCAGCTGCTACAGATCCTGGCACATGTCATTCATTTGCATAAGTGTCTTGGTGCTAACCATGCATAGGCACCAAGATGGGCACTAAGCCTACAGTAGAAAACAGAGCTGGTTCCTGCTTTCCTAGAGATTATGGCCAGGTGGGCATTGCACAAAGAGCAGCTGCTAAAAGTGACTGAAATAATATGATTATCATTAGTTGTAGTACTATATTTTAGAAACGAAGGAGTTGAGCTTCATGAAATTAGGCTCTTTCCAATTCCAAGACCCTTTAAATCCATGATGAAGAATGACTGTGTGTTTGTATCATATCTGATTATAATTAGTATGCACAAATGATTTGTACTTAAGCAGATATGTCTGCTGAATAGCTCATTTTCTGTATTCAAATTTGGGACCATTTTTAACTTTTTAAAAGGTCCATGGAAAATCACCATTTAGTTTGGAGTTTGCTTTCCGCCTAACTGAGCTGTTCTGCAGTGAGCTTCTGTCTTCTACACAGATGAAATTAGTCTCTATAATGAAATAAAAATGTTAAACATGCATTGAGCAGTAAGAGACACCATTTACATCTAAAGCACAAAATAAAACAAGTCAACATCTCCTTTAAAAAAATTGGAGGTGGGGGCTGAGGCTGTGGCTCAGTAGTAGAGCACTTGCCTTGCAAGTGAGGCCCTGGGTTCAATCCTCAGCACCACAGAAAATAAATAAATAAAGGTATTGTGTTCATATACTACCAAAAAGATATTTTTTAAAAATCGGGGGCTGGGGTTGTGGCTCAATGGTAGAGCGCTTGCCTCACATGGGTGAGGCACTGGGTTCGATTCTCAGCACCATATATAAATTAATGAATAAAAATAAAGGTCCAACAACAACTAAAAAAAATTTTAAAAATTGGGGACCATTCAAAACTCATGTATGTATTTTTTTCCACTCTACCTAATTCCAGGACACAACTTGAAATAGTGTTTTCATTTCATTTTTTTTGTTTCTGCCACTGGAAATTGAACCCAGGGCCTCACATATGGTAGGCAAGTGCTCTACCAATTGCTACATCCCAGTCTTTTTTTTAAAATGTATATTTTGTTTTGAGACAGTATCTCACTAAATTGCCCAGGCTGGCCTTGAATTTATAATCCTTCTGCCTCAGCCTCCATAGTAGCTGGGATTACAGACCTTCCCTACTGCACCTGGTTGAAGTATCATTTTAAATGCAAGTTGAAGCATGTGTGATGTTCTGGGTTTGATCTCCAGCCCTGCAATCAATCAAACAGTCAATCAATGGTAAATGCAAGTTGAAGCCCCAAGAAGACACAAAAAAATAATCTACATTGTTCTTCATCCAACACATCAAATCCAGGTCCCAGGATGCTGCAGGTATAGTTCAGTAGAGAGTTTCCTTAATATACATGAGTCCCTGGACTAAATCCCTATTACAAATATAGCCAATAAGCTTGACTTATAATTTTTTTTTTTTTTAGTACTGGGGATTGAACTCAGGGGCACTCAACCACTGAGCCACATCTCCAGCCCTATCTTATATGTAGAGACAGGGTCTCACTGAGTTGCTTAGCACCTCACCATTGCTGAGGCTGGCTTTGAACTCACAATTCTCCAGTCTCAGCCTCCCAAAGTGCTGGGATTACAGGCGTGTGCCAGTGCCTGGCTAAGCTTGACTTATAAAAGGTACTTGGAGATTCCAAGGAGTACGAGGACATCTTTGGTTTCTACTCATAAAAACTAGACACCTCTCTCTAACTTCTAAATTTTGAAGAAGCAGCCTACTTTTTCATTCATCCCTGGTGTCTGGCACATAACGTGTGCTTAATGAATGTGGGTCAGCAACCAATTAGTGCCCCAATCAGTCAGGGTCTGTTTTAGGATTTGCAAACTGTAAGATCTATTTTCCTTTGTGAATGGTCAGAGCTCAGAGCTAGGTAGTCGTGACATATTTTGGGTTTAAAGTGCTCAAGTGTTTCTATAATTTGAAATTAGAAAACCTTATCTGGAAACCAGGAAAATCTCTATCATTTTCTGTGCTTTGGAGAACATGAATGCAAGAATCCATGGGAGAGATGAAAGTCTTTAAATCAGACATGTTCAGTATTTTCTCCCTGTCCCAGCTAAGAATGGAGAAGGAAGCAAGGCTGTTCATCTTTGCTTCTGATTCACTGCCTCAAATTATACTCTAGAATGCACACACACATACACACTAAAAAAAATCCACATTGTTCTTCATCCAACACATCAAATCCAGTCCCAGAACACTGGGGTATAGCTCAGTGGTTGTGAGTTTGCTTAGTATGTATGAGGTCCTGGGCTCAATCCTTAGCACTGAAAAAAAAAACTCAGGTCCCCCAAATCTGAATATTTTATAAGCCTAGCCAATGAGCTCTTTATTTTGTTTATTGACACCTGAGTTGATTTTGCACAGCCCTTCCCATTTTTCTGCATGTGGGCAATGACAAGTCACCTTTTTGAACATCTGTTTGAATCTCTACATATGACATAATTCCAATGACTGAGCCAAAATTATAAGCTTAAATGGCAATACTTATAAAATGCTAATGTGTATAAAATGCACTCCTGCTGTTTTTCAGAAAAGGATCTAGTCGATTTATGAAAGCCATTACTCACACGAGGCACATATGTCAATTTAGCATGGTTCTTATTCCCAGATTCTACTGTTCTTCAGTAATTTATGTAAAGTAGATAGTGTAATCACTTGGGCCAGTAAATACTCTGCTCAGTTTTACCTTTGGCCCCAAGGAATGTGTATCCAACATGCATTTTGTAAGCACCCGTGACATGTCAGGATCGAAGTCTCTGCCATCTTGGACATCCTTGGTAAAACAAATGCAAGTGAAAGGTCAAGGTTCAGCCAGTGGGATCTATGATAGAGGACATGGTCAAGGATGTGCAGACCTAGGAGATGGTTGACTTCTGGAAGGCTAGGCACAATCCTGACAATGCTTCCCAGGCATTTCTGAGCTGAGTTTTGAAAGAAGAAGATTCAAGAGACAAAGGAAGTTAGAGCCAGGGTAGTAGCAGATACAAGGAGATACACGCGAGTCCAGGAGCCAAGGAAATGGGTTTCTGGATTTCAAGAGGAGCCTTCTCTTGTATACAAGCTCTCAAGTGTCCCGTGCCCCAAGTGAGGAACAGCAGAAGTGTAACAGTGCTGGGAGAGGAAATGCCCCCTGGGGTCGAGGATGTGAAAGGAAAGGCCACACACCATCACCACGCTAGACACAGCTAGACACAGCCAGAATCTACCCTCCCACCTGGGAAGTCACTCATCCACGGGTCAGAATCTCAGGGTTCCAGATCTCTACAAAGTTTTTCCCCACAGACTCAACCTCACTCAGCCCGCTCTCGGAATTTGGACAATGGCCAATGAAGTATCTGGAAGGACAAGGCCCACCTGTGACTTCTTAGGGTGAACGCTGTTCAAGGTTGGCACAGCAGGGCTCAGCCTCCATTTGCCTCAGTGGTGGATGTGGGAATGGGGTTGGGGAATGAGGCAGAGGGAGATCATCTCAGCTTTGAGGAGAAGAGGAAGGCAGAGCGAGAGTCAGCCTGAGGCCAGGAGGACAAAGAAAATTCACCCTGAAAACTCACCCAGTCGGCTCTCCCGAGGCAGTCTGACAGTGCCCGTTTATCATTCACCTTAATTCAAATCAATTCTGATTTGCGAGAACATCAGCTGTTTGAAGAGATAGGTGACTTCGCCAATACATTCCTGCTTATCTTTCCCACTGGCTAAATTAGTAAATTTAACAACAATGACAAAAAGAAGAAGAAAAAAACTTCAGGGATTTGGAGAGGGAAATGTTGGGGTAGAATCGTGGATCAAAAAGGGTTGATTAAAATGTTTATTTTGTGTGTGTATGGCCACACAGATATGGCATCTTTTGACTTTACAGGAAACTTCAATAATTTAAAAAATGAATCATGCCAGATATATTAGGTGATACATTAAAATTACCAAAGTGATACATTAAAAATGAATGATGCATTATTATTAATTTTATTGTTACAACTTAAATATTTTGGAACAAAATGGATATGAAATTTTTAATTATATAATATTGTTCTTGCAGAGGATCCTTTTAGAAACCAGAGATGAAATTGCCCAGATGTTACCCCAAATCTGAGAGAGCAAACAGATCCAGCCTTGGCTAGATTTCCTATGAATTCCATCAGGCTTGACTCCCTGCCTAGGAACAAATGGAGACATTTAAGAAAAGATCATCTCTTCCCTCCCTCTGGAATTGAGATTTCCACATGCCAGTGAAACTAAACCTCAAGGGATGGACTAGTGTGGACATGATCCGTTCATTGCTGTATCCCCAACACCTGGAATAGCGCCTAGCACATCAGAGCTACTCAATTAGTATCTGTTGAATGATAAGTGATGAATGAGTGAGTGAACGATCAGAAGCCTTGTTTCTGATAAATGCATACTAAGCCCTTTTGGCTTCATGTCACCAGTGTAACACACTGGACATCTCGCTCCACACCTGCAGGGTGTTTCCTCTGCCTACAACTCTCTTCCTGATTCCTTTATCATCAAGTTTCTACCACTTGCTACCTCCTCAAAGTGACTCTCCCTGACCACACAATATTAGGGAGAAAATAATGCCATCCCACCAAGAGTCACCAGCTATCTCCTTCTCCTATGTTATCTTCTTGACAGTAACTACTATTCTCATAAAATTTATTAGTATGATGTGTTGATTTTCTAAGGCTGCTGTGACCATTACAATTTTTTAATGTTTTTATTAGTGTACTATTAGTTTTATAGTCATTCACAATATTGGGGTTCATTTTGACATGTTCATACAAGCATGGAATAAAATTACCACAATCTTAGTGGCTTAAAACAACACATTTTAAAAATTTTTTAATTGGAACAATATTTGTACATCTTTAACAGGGTATATTATGGTAATTCAATACATGTATACAATATGTAATAATCAGATTAGGAATTTCCATCTCTTCAAACTGTGGTATATATACACAATGGAATATTACTCAGCATTAAAAGAGAATAAAATCATGGCATTTGCAGGTAAATGGATAGAGGTGGAGAATACCATGCTAAGCGAAGTAAGCTAATCCCAAAACACCAAGGGCCAAATGTTCTGTCTGATAATTGGATGCTGATCCATAATGCAGGAGAGGGCATGGAAAGAATGGAGAAACTTTGGTCAAAGGAGAGGAAAGGGAGGAGAGGGGAAACCGTGGCAGGAAAGATGGTGGAATGAGATGGACATCATTACCCTAGGTACATGTATAACTGCACATATGGTAGGACTCTACATGGTGTACAACCAGAGAAATGAAAAGTTGTGCTCCATTTGTGTACAATGAATCCAAATGTATTCTGCTGAAATGTATACCTAATTAGAATAAATACATTTTAAAAATAATAAAAATTAAAAATTTTTTTAAATTAAATATGTTCTTCCTTGATGTTCCATTTTATCTACTCATAGTACATAAGGTTATAGAATAAACAGACATTAAAAGTGGGGAAAAAAAGAATTTCCATCTCTTCAACATTAATCATATTTTTCTTTTCCTTTTTATTAGTGCATTGTAATTATACATATAGTGGAATGTGTTGTTACTTATTTGTGCATGCATAAAATATAACAATATAATTTGGTCAGTTTCATTCCATCTTATAGTTCTGTAGTTCAGAAGTCCAACACAGGTCTCACTGGGCTAAAATCAAGATGTACTCTGTTCCTCTCTAGGGACTCCAGTGGAGAATTCATTTTCATGCATTTTCTGGCTTCTAGAGCCCACTCGCATTCTTCAGTGCACGATCTCTTCCCTCCAACTTCAAAACCAGCCACATTGCCTTTCTCTAACCATTCTTCTAAAGTCCTAAAGTCCTTCTAAAGTCCAACCACATTCAGGAAACATTCTTACTTTTAAGAACCTCTGTGATTAGATTCGACCCACCCAGATAATCTAGAATAATCACCCCATCTCAAGGTCCTTAGCTTAATCACATTTACAAAATCTCTTTTGCCACGTAAGGTACATATTCACAGGCCCAGGAATTAAGATATGGACATGTCTGGGGTGCATTATCCTGCCTACTATTCTGCCTACATATGACACTCATTTGTTTTTTCCTAATCTATTGTCTGAATCCCACAGGCTGTAAATTCCATAGCAGCCAGGACTTTTGTCTCATTTGCTATTAACTGTATCTGCAGCATCTCAAACAGCATCTGGCATGTTAGTCACTTAGGAAATATTTGTGAAATGAACCAATAAAACAATACTGCCTTGTGTATGAAGAGGTTGTTTGTGTTGATCTTTTGCCACCCCACTGTCTTTCCCTAGCTATAAAGCTTTTATGCTCCACTTAAATCATCCTCTTTATATACTTGCAGCAATGACATAATTACTCAGAATTCTTTAAGAGCTAAGATAGGACAAGAGCACTTTGTTAATATTTGAAAGTATCACACACACTTATTTACTCTGTAGGGAAAATAAGTTGTAGGAGTTATTAGAATCAAGCTTCACCAGTATTCCTCCTCCCTGTAGCAATGTCTTACTACATAGAACAAGCCTGTTTGAAGCAAGATGGTATGTCAATTACAAAAGATGGAAAGATTGACATCCAGAACCTTTTCTTTCCAATGAAGGGGCTTACATAATTTGGTCCAAAGGAAGACACATTAATAAATTACAGTGCTTCCAGCTCATGGAGGGCAGTGTGGTCTCACATAAAGGACATGAGTTAGAGTCCGCCGTTTCCCACCACTTTCAAAACATATACTTCTGGGCAATCTCAATTATCAGCCTGAGCATAACCACCCCAGAAACGGGGAGGACAGTACCCTTCAGGGAAGAACTGAGATTTATGACAAGCATGAGTGTTTGCACACAAAAAGCCGTGGGTAAAGATCTGTCCCTTCTTCTTCTTGCTGATGTCATACACTGGAAGGTGGGAGGATGGCAAGAGGGAACTAAGAACAAGCAGAAAAGGAACGAGGACAGTTGAACAGAACTGAGGAATGAGAGCCTGCTGGCAGCAGAGGCTACTGTTTCAAAGATGATGATGATGATTAATAATAATAATAATAACAACAATACAGCACCTAAGGGCATAAATACCCAAGGAAAACTTGGGGTTTTCTCTCAAGATAGTGAGAGAAGATAACTCCAGCCTGGCATTCCATTCTGCCATAGCTAACCTTCCCTTACTCCACTGATGTGCTAACATTTCTTCTTCAGGGAAAATTCAGGAAAACCATCCATCTGGATAAAGAAAGCCCCTGAACTGATTCAAGGTATGCTAGAAGATTGATCGCATGACCCTGCACGTGAATTGTTGTTCCAGTTTATTCAACTAGAAAGTAGAGAGTCAAGGCATCTTCCCTCCCAGCACATTAAAAAAGACTGAATTCATTTTTCAGAAACAGGAAAATGTAATGAACTAGTGTGTTTCTTAATACTGTTCATGGGGTGTCCCCCATCCAGTATGTCCTATTTCTTCCTCCCATCCCAATCTTCTTATCATCTCCAGTTCTTCTATTGAACCTTTTCTGATTACTCCCAGTTTTAATGATATTTTCATCCCCCAATTCTTTAGAATTTATAGTCTCTATTGCTGATTCCCAAACCTAATTAATCATCAAAATCCCCTCATGAAGGATAAACTGCTGGCTTGTTCTACAGTGATGAACACCCCAGTGTCGTGATGGGTGAGCCACAGAAGGTTTATTTGTTACTGACACAAAGACCACAGCAAGTCTGGGCAGTTTTCTGTGCCATTTCATCTCATTAAGTGACTCAGAGACCCAGGCAAAGGACGACCCCACCATTCAATACCCGAACTGTCCAGAACATAGGACCTCCTTGACTAACACAATGGGAGAAAATGCTGGATGGTTTGGCACTGGCAATTAAATGCATCAACCCAGAGGTGGTGTATATTACTCCCACTCTTGACCCACTAGCCAGACTTATCACATGGTACACCCAGCAAGAAGGGGTGAAGGAATTGTAATCTTCCCAATGGGTAAGAAGAAGAGCATGATATGAATGAGTCTTCTCAATATCTAAAGTCTTTTTCAGAACTGTAGAGTACTAGGAATATGTCACCAACACACAAACCTCTCAAAGTGGCACCCAAAGCTCTCACATGGAGAGCTGACTTTGAAGACTGATTCATACCACTCATTTTTCATTCCCTGGTATTTTTATCTTTTATGTTAATATATACAAGGTCTCAGATGGTAAATATTATGACTTCATTTTAATTCAGGAAATGTTTATTAGTCATACACATGAAGCCTGAACCTGATATTGAAACTTGAACCCAACATGGAACCTAAACCTGAACACAGAACATGAACATTGCTCTGGCATTCAGAACATGGGTACTGTCCCCATTTCTACCACTGGAGAAGTCACTGGTGCAAAACATTTTAATTTTGAGATATAATTTATATACCATACAATTTACTTTTAAAGCATACACTTCAATGGCCTTCAGTTTATTCACAAAGTTGTTCAATCATCACTACTATCAAATTCAAGAACATTTTCATCATTCCAAAAACAAACTCTATACTCTTTAATAGCAATTTCCCAGTTCCCCCTTCCTAACCTCTGGCAATTGCCAATCTATCTCACTTCTGTCTCTATGGATTCCCCTATTCTGAACAATTCATATAAATGTTATCATATAATGAGTGGACTTTTATGTCTGTCTTCTTTCCTTTGTACTATTTTCAAAATAGAGGCTTGTATCAATACTTATTTATTGCTAAATATTATTTCTTTATAGGGGTATACACCATTTTGTTTATCCATTCATTTGGGTTACTTATGTTTTGAAGCTATTAAAATAATGCTACTATAAATATGAATGTATCAGCTTTTGTGAACATGTGTTTTCAATCTCTTGGGTATTAACCTAGAAATTGAATTGCACAGTCAGAAAGGTAAGTTTATTTTTACAGATAAGTTTATTTATCTGTAAAATGTAGTCCCCTGCCCTGTGAACCCCTGAATGATACTATGAGAATCAAATATAAAAGAGACACTGTAAATGTTAAAAGCAAATAAACTTCAGGTATTATCATCATACTTGGAAAGCACTTAGCACAACATTTTACACATAGTAGGTACTCAATAAAGATTTTGTGCTGACTGATTTCTGTGATTATAAAACGAGGAGAAAATAAGCAGATTCTTAAGTGGTGCTATATCCTGAGCATTATTCCAAACAAGCAGAAGCACATTGTTCAGTGAATACCATGAGTCTGCATTTGATTTGTTTTTCTGAAGCAGAACAATGAATGTGTTCTTGAAATAAAATAAAACTGACCCTGCATCTTTAAGAGGTTTCCAAAATCCATTTCTTGAGATAGGCTATGGAGTGAGTAGCGTGTGCATGTAACAATGGCGTCCACCATGGATGTGCAATATTTGGGGAAGCTGCTCAGTTCCTTTATAGAAGCGATCTGTTGAATCCCCTGTATTTTTTAGGAGTTAGATGTGGTATCATATCCTCCCCAACAGCCCGAAGGGAGAAGCAGGATTTATTCACTAAACCGCAAATTGGCATCCATTCATAGGAGACATGTCACTACCATTTCAGCAGTGTGTTCATTCAGGTGTTCTGTCTAAACTGAGACTTTTAGGCACTAATAATAATTAACTACTTTCTTAGCAATGAAAAAAGTCTTAAATGCCTATTTACTTAATGGTCCCCTAGGGTGTCTTTGTTTTGAATGGGATAAAAAAAATCTTAGCTGCAAAATAAGCAGGTGATTCTAATCAATAAAGCCAGAGGACTATATTGATTACAAGAACTCCATTCTTTTGTCATTAACCCTGTGAATTCTCTACCAAAGCAGAGTAAGACTATTTCTACCCCTTAGAACATAGGCTCATTGAAAAACTGGTATCTCATTACACTTCTATGCCTCGCATTTAGCTTACAGGGCCCATTTCAGGAAATCCTTTCCACAGGCTGTCTGTGGGGGGAAATGACTTTCATGACCCTCTCTCAGTAGTGTATGTGCTTGGAGGCCTTTGAATTTTTCCCCCATTGGTGGTGATGGATTTGATGAGGAGGCATTAACTTAGCCTGGGAATTTCTTTTGCAACGGCACTTCCTCTTCTCTTCAGTGATTGCCAACATTTCTGCAACATCTTTAAAAAAGAATTTAGGGATAAGACACAGCATCTATTTTACTAGGAGAAATAGTAGTTAAAACAATATGGTCCATGGCATGTACCTGGAATCAGCTGGATCCCTGAATCTTCTTGAATTGCAAAGTTTCAGTTCATTGGTATGTGTTGTAAGTGAGCATAGTTTATAATCATTGCTTTTCTCTGAAATCCCATAGCACCTCATAATAAGAGATGACACATTACATACATACCCCAGTAAAAATCAGTGGCTCTGGGTTCAAGTCCTGACTCTCCCAACAAACCAGCTAATTTATTACATCTTTCATGGCCTATCTCCTCACTTATAATGGATTTAGACCAGATCTGTGCTTCTCGAGTTTTAGTGGAAATATGAATGACCTGAGGATCTGACAGATTCTCATTCAGTAAGTCTAAAGTAGGTCTTAAAATTTCACCCAAGTAAAGCTGAAGCTTATGGATCATGGGCACACTGTGAGAGGCAGAGACCAGATGATAATCTGAGGTTACTACACTTTGGCACCCTGCCTATATGTTCTTTGTGTCTTGAATGGCATCAATCCATTTCTACTTTGTGCCCTGGATATTTATGTAACTCCCTAATTAAACTGCAAGCTCTGATGGCAAAATAATTGCTTCTTCCTGTGTCTTCTCCATACTCCAAAGACTACATAATGTTTAGCATTTAATAAATGCCCAATAATTATTTGCTAATGAATGAATGTGAAGATGTAGTATCTTGCTCTTTCTAAGAACACTATTTGGAATCAGAGAGATGGAAGGATGGTTGGAGGGATCCAACCTAACATTCTCATTTAATCCATAAGCCTAAGACCCAAATTACTCAGGATCACATGACCAGTTTATAACATGTCAGAACTAATATTCAATCTCCTTCCCCCAAGGTCTGCACTCAACAAAATATCTTCCATACACTGATTTATCATTACTCAGTTATAATTGATTAAGGATCCAACCCAGAGAACATGAAACAAGTTAACTCCAAGTAACTATGTAATATAAAACCTACCTTGCTTCTACCCAAAAGAAAGTGACAAGGAAGGACTAGAGAGGAAGTTGGGATCAAGAAATGAGGTTGGTAGGAAACTTTATGCTCTTGGTTCCCTCATGTTTAAGGAAAGAGTTTGCTGAAGAGCAATAGGTTGACAAAGTTGAAGAGCAGTAAATGAGTTCCCAGATATGAGTACATTGCCAGACTGGTGCCATTGACCCCCAGCAGATGGACAATGTTCCCATTTTCGATTCCTTCTTTACTTCCTTTTGTCTCAAGTAAATACACATGATACTTTTCTTTGTTACTACTTTTCAACAAAGAAAATTTGGCAATTTCCATGCAACTGTGCATACAAATTTTATTTGTATTAATATATTACACATTCAACAAAATTTATTGAAGTTTAGCACATACAAATGGGAGCTCAAGGCTGGAGCCCAAGTAAGGGCAGATTGCAGATAGCTTCATCTGCCCAGAGAGAGGGCATCCAGGCAGGGTTTTAAGCATGGGGCATCATGTTCAGATCTGAGGTCTTAAAGTAGTAAACTCCAGCAGAATGGATGGAGGAGAGACAAGGCAGGTGCCCAGAAACTCAAGCAAGAGGCTGATGCAGAAACCATTATGAAAGAACTGGGAACCTACACCCAGATAATGCTAGTTTGATTACAAAGACAGGAATTTCACAAAGGATTTGAAGATATCCCTGAGGAAAACACCAACATGCTATGGAGGTGAGAAGTTGAAAAAAAATCCAGGCCAGAAATAAAATAAAAATAATAATGAAAAGCAAGACCAAGGATGGGGATGGGATACCGATATGCAAATCATAGGATCTACATAGTGGTTACAGGTGTATCTCAAATTTGGCTCTGAGCATCCTGGAAGGCAAAGAAAATATATCAGCATCAGCAAAAGTAATTCTTATTATTCAAATAGACCCAAACCATAAAATATCCAAAAACAATCCTTTAAAAGAAGAACTTAGCAAGAAGCAAGGAAATCTTCACATGAGATCTCAAATAGGAGGCACCACAAGTACTTTATGACATTCTCAGCCATCCTAAGTGTACACACACAAATGACTTAACCAGGGAATTTCTCATAGGGACCTCAATTGAACAAACACATAATAAGCAGAGAGAAACTTGGCAGGGCAATAGTATATCAACTGTTGAGAAAGAAAAGGTAAAACCCATTTGTATCTCACCTCAGAGATCTTAACTAAGTGGCTTCCATGTCTTGATTACAGTTTCTACTCAAATTCCTGACAATTAATCCAAATGAGTTTTGTTTATTGTTGTTATTGTTCTCTAATCATTTGACAAGAAACCATTAAGACAACCTTATTAGCTGAGACCAGTTTTCTTCTCATGATTGGTCCATTTCTAGGGGTTGGTAGGCATTTGCCATTCTCAGCTTCACCTCCTCACTTAAAGCAATCTGAGAATATTTATCTTATTGGCTCTTTTAAGGGATCTGTTGCCTATTTTGTATTTAGCAGAGTAGGTGCAATGCCTAGGCACCTTTATAACAAGGCTGCCTTATTTTTGTTTTCTTGGAGGTCTTTAGAAAAGTTTTCTGTTGAATTGCCAATGTCAGTATTAATTTATCACAGATCCTTGTCATCATTCTCTACTTAACTGAAGATGAGGAGAAGAAGTAGAAGGAAATGAGGAGAAGGAGAAAAAAGAGGAAAGGAAGGAAAATGAAAAGTAAAGAAGAAAGGAAGGAGAAAATGAAGAAAGGAAGGATGAAGGAAAGGGATTCAAAGGACCAGGAGATAAATGTTCCCAAATCATTTCAAAGGCTAAGTTCTCAAGGAAAATCAGGGTACGTTTGAGGCAAGAGTAAGGAAGGGCCATTTTCACCAAGGAAAGATGTTTTGCCAAACTTCCCCACAAAAGAGAGAATGGACAGCCTAAATGAACATTCCTTCTAAAAGATGGAATCAGCTAGAGATGAAACATCACTGATTTCTCTGTAACTTGGTCAGTTTCAGTTTACAGGTGTGGTTACCCACATGACTACCTTCCTTATTCTTCAACCTGACCTTTCTGTCTGCCATCACACAACTAGATGTGATATACTGCTTGGGCCTGATCTGTAAATGACAGCACCTTGCAAACACCATCAGAGGGCAGATCGTTTCACAAAGCTGGTGTCTCAGACCTCCCAATCAACCTCACCCGCAAACCCTTCCAAGGGCTTTTAATTCTTTTGTGCCATTGAGTGTGCCTTCTTTCCCTAATACTGACATGGTTCCCTATGAAGTATCAGTTCATTTATGCAAGAAGTGAAAGGCGTTAAACAAGGAGAAAAGATGACCTCTGATGGAACCACAAGAATACAAGTTCATTGAGGGAAATTTGCTAACTGCTCAAATCTCAGTGCCTAGAACCGTGTCTGGCACCCTGTAGGCCTTTGGTAAATCTATGTTAAATGAGTGGATGGACAGGCAAATGAACAGATATGGGCAGTAGGAGCACTGAGCCAGACTGGGAAGGAGAATGTTTCTATGAAAACACACATGCATGTATTCAGAAATGCTTCTAGAACCACAGAAAGTTAGAATCAGAAAAGAACTTAAAGGTCTTCTAGTCTAGCCTGAGGCTCCAAAAATGCTGATAATCATGATAATGATCATGACAGTAAATGTTTGTTGAATAAAGCCACATTAGTAAACGTCCTCAAAGTTACAGTGAATCTACAGCAAAGCCAAAGCCCATGTGTGGCCATCTTACTCCCAAGTCGCCACCCTTTCCACTGAAACACAGTCTGCAGGCAAATAACAACTCATTGTGTTTTCTTTGATAAGTGGATGCTGATCCATAATGGGGGGAGGTGAGAATAGAGGAACTTTGGATTGAGTAGAGGGGAGGGAGAGGACGGAGGAGGTGATGGAACGAGATGGACACTATTACCCCTATGTATGGGTATGATTGCATGAATGATGTGACTCTGCATCATGTACAGCCAGAGAAATGAGAAATTGTGCTCCATTTGTGTCAAAAAATAAAATTAATTAATAATAATTTTTTAAAAAGTCATTGTACAGGTTCCTGTCTTGACCAAGAGCCTTATGAGGCTGGTTGATCTCAGAGGAAAAAGTCCAAATTTGATTCCATCAAATTTGATTCTGCATCATGGTGGCAGGGGGGCAAAGGAGAAATCCATGGGGAAGGGAATAAAAAGATTGTTCCTAAGAAATATGTGTACCACCCCCCACCACCCAGAACCTCCAAAAACCTCAAATAATCTTCATACTTGTTCTTTTGTAGCAAAGTGCTTTTGTAGCTATTCCTTCATTGAATGTCACAAACTAGCATCCTGCTGGCCACATCTAGTCCACAGACATGATTTTTGTGGCCCACAGATTAACACATTGATCCCTCATTAAGAACTTTCCTTCATTCCTGAAAAACTGGCTGCAAAAAAAGTCATTAAATGAAAAAAGTAATTAAGTGAAAAACATATTTCCATTCATTTGAATATAGAAAATTTTTGTCCTTTATCCCAAACTAAGAAATCCAGACTATTTTCTCAGATCACATATTTTGAAAGAAGGTATACCACTTGAATAATGAAAGCAAGTATACAGGTAATAAACAATGATTTGAAAGTAAATAAATACAGTTTGTAGGTAAAATGTAATGTAATAAAGGTTTATTGTGCTCATATTTTTTCTTCTTTCTGCATCATTTTCTTCATCAATTTTTCAACCTTGTGGGGGCTCATGGTTATCTTGCACTCAAACTGCACTTGAAAATAAAGTTATAACACAGAAAAACACCCTCAGGGCAAAATAAAAGCTAAATAAGAAAACACTGCAAAATGCGGAAGCAGTACACACTTAAAATTGCTGGAGAGTCATAAGAAGCTGCTACTTCTCCATCCCTGGCACTTGGCATTCACAAAGCAAAACATTTTGGGTTCATCCAAATATGGCATATAATTCAAAACCATTTTGTATGAGATTCTCCAACTAGAAACTGCATGTATTGAATAGGCCAGTATTTTTACCTAAAACCATAATGTAATAAATCACTTCCTATAATGCACTTATGTAGCACATACACAAGTGAAAAGGCCATTATGCACACACTGAAAAGGGAGGAAACCAAAATGCGATATAACTTTTCAAGTCATAAGGTGAAAAATCTTTCACTGAGCAAGTATTATGTAAGTCTATATTTTAAAACTGGAGTTAGTTGGGAACATTTAGTAACACAATATCACAGAGCTATGTAGAATTCTGTCTGTTGGTCTCAACATTTTTGCACAGCAATAGTCTGCTGGAGGAGCAGTTGCCCATTTGGAGCCACAAACACTACAGCACAACCCAGTCCCCTCCCAGCCCACTCACTCACTGACACCCCGACCTCTCCCCAGTGGACGTCTGCAGCCTGAGGAACCTATTTCATTTGACTGCTCATTGTGACACTCCTACGCAGGCAGGCTACCTTCCCATGTAACCTGCTTTCCACAGGGAGACTCGGGCAATGCCAACAATGATCTCCTCCAGGATAGATGCTTCTAAGACACCAAGTTCAAATGAGCAGTTCCACAGCAGCTATGCTGACAGGCTATTGCCCAGGCCAGAGAAAATAGAAGACTTGAAGTCTGGAGTCTCTAAATGTCCCCTGCTCTTGTCATCACTCCATGCTTGTTACTCTGGATACTTTAGTGCATGCCTTTTCTCCCCTGTTAAACTCTGTATTTCTTTTACAACTATTCCCCTACACACACACACACACACAGCACCTCCTAGTACAGCACTATCCTAGGTTCATCAGTCTGATGGATCATCAGTCTCCTCCCTCAGAGTTCCCTTCAGGAAAATTTAGAAACGGTAGCCAAAAAATAAAAAATAAAAAAATTTTAAAAATTTAAAAAAGAAACAGTAGCTAAATGGAAAACAAAGTACTCCAAAGTCAGGGTGAACTCTTCTAGGTATCCCTACTTTAAATTATTGCCTACCATCTGGGAATGTCATGACGGGGAAGAGGTCCACAGAAGCAGAGACCATACCTGAGTTCTTCCTGCAGGGGAGCAAGAAGTGGCTAAAGATGTGAAGCTTAGGCTATCTCTGCAGTGCAGTAACTACCCTTCTCCTGAGAAAACACAACCCAATGAAAACCTGGACCGTGATCAATCATCTTATTGGCCTCTGGGGTAGAATCCAGGCTGTAGATGCCCAGAGGATGGAAATACTGCCTCCCCCATGGTAGGCAGTATTTGGACTGTTTTACCAATACTGCCTGCAGGTTCCATTTCGAGAGCCTGGAAACCGGTATACTTTCAGTCCTCTTTGGCTTCCTCTAATTTCTACATTTCCCACGTATGTGGTGGACATTGTTTCTCAAAACAGCATCCAGGATCATCTTTCAGTCACCAAAAGTAGATCTCAACTTCAGCTACACACTAGATTTACCTGGGGAATTTTAACACATATTAATGTTATAGCCCCAGCCCTAGGAATTCTGATTGATAATCTAGGATGCAAATAGGCATGAGGAATTCTAAAAGCTCACCAAGGGACTCTACTATGGATTTAGCATGGAGGAGCACAGCTGTAAACTCTCCCTTAAATTGAACTCAATTTTTTCTTTAAAAAAAACAGCCCTGGTTGTCCTGTCCTGGAGGTGGAGGTGGAGAGAGCTAATGCTCCTTTCCTACTACTTGGGCAAGAGAGATCTTTGGAGCAGAATCCCATTCCTGTACATAAAAACTTCATTTGACAAATCCAAGAAATCTATTAGTAATAATCATAATTTCTATTTAATGAGCACTTACTTTGTGGTGCTATGCTAAATGTTTTTTTTCACATTCTCAGCACCACCTTGCAAGGCAAGTATTTTTCAAATAAAGGCTCAGAGAGTTTATATAACTTAGCCAAGGTCATGCAAGTCCTAAGAGACAGAGCTGGTTTCAATCCTCTTTTTTGATGGCTCCTTAATTTTCCATCAAACTTGCAGGTGCCCTAAAGCATCAGAAAATGCCAGCCCATGAAAGTTAATTCTAGTCTCTTGGTAAAATAAAGAGTTGAAGTCCTGGTGTAAACTTTCTTTGCAGGAATTTATAATCCAAGGAGGACGATGCATAGACCACTAACAACATAAACCAAGAGTTTCAATACCCATGAGAATAAATGAAGATGGAATTACAACTTGGTAATAAAGAGGAAAAAACATATTCTCTGGGAGGAAAAAGGAAAGTAATGGAATATTTGAAATTTCAACAGTCAGTGCAATGATTCTAAAAGACACAGAATACGTAGCACCTTCACATGAGCAAGTAGGCATTTCATAAATGTGTTCTTATAATAGCAACTAGAATTCCGAATTGCTTCCCTGTAGTTTGATCTTCTGACCTATTGCTTTGAGGATCCTTCTTCAAAGGCTTTCCTATTATAATCTCACCTCTGAGTAATAATTTTACCTCTGGAAAGAGTTGGAAGATTTAGAACAGACAGGAGTTCACACATTTTACCTTACCTCAGCTTAGGTGTTGCAGCAAGCTCTGTTCCCTGCGATCCATCGCTCATGTTCCTTGTTTGTTGCTTAATCAATCCACATATGAGGTGTGTGTCTGCATGTTCAGATAGTTTGGATATTTTGCATTTTAGAAAAAAATTACAAGAAGTCTTAGCAATGTGTCTGATCCAATTATAGGAGCCCACAGAAAAGCGTATAAAGGTTCAAAGGAGCCCACAGTAAGAGAAGGGTCCAGAATCACTTTATTGGTGGTCTTGAAGAGCTGGGCTAATATACCTCAATAAGCCATTAAAGGAGGAAGGGGGAAGAAAGCGGATGATAAAGATGCATCTTAGTTTCAAATGTACTCATCACAAAAAGGCTGCTTTTTCCATATGAATAATACCCAACTACCATTCATTTTTTTAAGTAGTGATAAGAGCTACTGAAGAAGACAAGACCCTTACCTGTAGCACCATTAACAAAAACTCTTAACCTGAGGAGGGCAAGGGCTTCTGACCACACACTTATCTTTGCAGCTAAATGCATATATGCTCAGGAAGCAATTCTGTCCCAGGGTTATCTTCAAAAACAAAAAACAAAAAACCATATTCATCTACATAGCAAAGCCCACAAACAAAATATAGTTCTTTTTAGAGATGCTGGCCTTCCTTAAAAATATGTAGGCAGGACCTATTCAAGCATGAAGAAATATATTTTATCTCATATGCAAATAAAACAACAAAGATAATATTACAGCACTTTTACTGCACTGAAAAATGAGCAAGTTATTTTGATAAAGTAAATACTCTGTATTCAAGAGCTGAGTTTTTATTAAATAAGCTCATTTATTTATTTATTTATTTATTTCTACAATGTTAGATTTGTACTTAGTCATTTACTTCTATTCTTTAGGTATTTAGGATTGTCAAGGAGCAGGCATTATTCTTTCTCTGCCCCTCTTCCTCCAATACATGACCCTAGAAGTCTATCCAAAGCCACAAGTCAAAGAATTATATACAGACTTAACACTCTCAAGATCCTTGACAACAACATCCACAGTCAATGAAAGCATTTTTAAAAGTCCATATTAAAAGAAAAATATAGACGAGATTTAGTGAATTCTCATCCCAGACATCTCCTGACCTTGGCCAAGTCATTTTTTCCCCATAAAAATCAGTTAAGTTGAACTACGGTCTCTTTTCAAATTCTGTTTAAGTAAGACAATCATAGGAGTTAAAAACAATGTTTAAAAGGAGGAAAGGACATAGAAAATCAGCTACAGGCATATAACAGATCTGCAAGGTTAGTAGGCAAAAGTGGAAAAGAAAGTGACTAATTCCAATTTGAGAACAGCAAAGGCCACACGAGACCTGAGCTTCAGTGTCTTCATGTCCAGAGTCAGCAAAGAAATGGGGCCTCATTCTCTAGCTACCATGGCAGGTCTTTTCAAATCTGTCCAAGGTATTGGGACTAGCACACTAAAAGTGCCTGGAGGTTACATTTGGGGCCAGTCTTCATTGCTTGGTCCTGTGTCTATACAAAGGCTTGATTAACTCATTGTTTTTGTTTTTGTTTTTTCCACTTTGCAGAGCCTCAGTTCCTATGTAGATCCCAGTCTCAATCTCAAGGATACAACCTCAGAAGTTGAGCTTCTAAAAATGAAAACAATACCACTGTTGATAAGCTTGCCTCATCATTGCACCCAGGATCAACTCCACCACAGTTTGAAGGTTTCTAGGTTTTATTAACAACCACACAGCTAGAAGACAGGCCCAAAGGGGAACAAAGGACCTCAGCAGATCTTTGGGTGGTGACTGCCTTCTTTGAAATGTATTATTCTTTGAAATGTATTATGATTGAGGCACAAGATGTCATCAGAGTACAAAGTTTGTGGTCCCCTGTAAAAAGGTTGAGAAGGTTCTCAAGAAGCTACATCCCCACCAGTCTAACTGAAGCCCATCCCCTCAGCCTACTCAAGCCCTTGACCTGACCCTGTGGGGCCAAACTGCTGCTTGACCTTAAACAAGCCTAGCAGGTAATCCTTGCTTCTTAGTCTTTGCCCAGCAAAGCACTGAAATGGCCAGGTGTGGTGGCGCATGGCTGTAATCCCAGTGGCTGAGGCAGGAAGATCCTAGAGTTCAAAGCCAGCCACTGCTCAGTCAGACCCTGTTTCTAAATAAAACACAAAAAAAGGCTGGGGTTTTGGCTCAGTGGTCAAGTGCCTCTGAGTTCAATCCTCGGTACCCCACCCCACCCCCACCAAAAAAAAGAAAGTATGGAAGTGTGTGTGTGTGGTATGTGTGTGTATGTATGTCTTACTTGAAAAATAACCATTTTACGTATTTATGGGGTACAAAGTGATATACCTATGACTAATTGGGCAACTCTGTCACATTGTCAAATTGCCTGTAGCTTTTGAAGGGGTGGTGGTTCCAACATCTCCAGCCAAATAACCAACTGGAAATATCAGGAAAAGTTTCCTGGAGGAGATTGCTTTTAAGCTTTCTTTTGAAAAAATAAATACAATTTTCATGACTATTTGTCTATCTCTGCTGGAGGCAAAAGTAAAAGAGAGAGAAAGTGCACTATGGGCAAAAAGAAATGGTAAGAACAAGGCGCTAAGGTGGGCACATGTATTTTCAGATAAACAAAAGGGATACAGGTTAACCTCAAGCCAGTGGGGAATTACAGAGGTGGCTACAGCAAGTTTCATAAAGATTTTGCCCCCCATGCCAGGAACTATTTAAGGATACTGAAGTTCCAATCACAGTATTGATACATGAAATTATAAAAATCATGGATTAATTCAATTATCTCAGCAATTGAGACATATTATCCAAATGCTAGGGTCTTCAAACACTAGAGATCTTGGATTACTAAAATACATTTGGATGAGAAAACTTTCGACTATTTGTGTATACATTGAAAAGATATTGCTTAAATTATTCTTACATACTATTTCCCTATTTTAGTAAAAAGGCCAAATTTAACTGGTGAGTGACAGTCCAACAAAGCACTAGCAATTAGACTTGGACAAATCTCAAGAGCAGACCTTTGTCAAGTTTGAGAGATGGAAGCAAAAAAGATGAATAAGAATGCCTACACCTGGGCTGGGATTGTAGCTCAGCGGTAGAGCGCTTGCCTCTCATGTGTGGAGCCCTGGGTTCGATCCTCAGCACCACATACAAAGCAAATAAAATAAAGACATTGTGTCCATCTACAACTAAAAAAAAAAAAATTAAAACAAAAAAAGAATGCCTACACGTACTCACTCTGGATCCCTGTGCAATGGTGCTGTGGAGGCCTCACTGTGTCTGAGCCCTAAATCTAAGCTCGGTTTGTGTGGACTAGTGAAGTATGGGTATCCCACAGCTGCCATGGTCTTCCAACCTCATGTCCAAGGCTTCTCATTGGCTTTTAGATCCTCAATCAGCCATGTGGTCTGAAAGCCACAAAAGCTACCAGCAAAGAACTGAGCAACTGTCTTCTGGAACCAGACAGAAACTGAGAAAGGAAAACAGAATTTTGGCAATTCCTTCCCATCTGCAGCTCTGTCGGGTATAAATGGCAGAGAGATGAAGTCACTTTCCCTTTACAAACCTGCTCAACTTTTATTTGTTTCCACTCCCTCCAAGCTATCCCTGGGGCTCCAATTCCTCTCCATCAACCACCCAGCTTGGTGTGCAGTGCATAAGGAAAATTGTCAGGAGTGGTATTTGCTACTGGACATTTTTCACCAGAATGATAAAAAAAAGACTACAAAAAAAACCATTTACAATAAAAAAGAAGGTAAATCATCCATCTTCTGCAGATGCTACTGGTCTATGAAGACTCAGACTAATCTGACATTCAATTTTGCTTTCAGTGACCTCCACTCCTAAAATTAACAACAGAGAGGGTTTAATCCAGCAATGCCCACTCGCCCTTATTCGGAGGGGATCCCAGGCCAAGAGCTAAGCATAGTGCATGCCAGTATCATTTGAATTCAAGCTTTCTAATGCATAGCTTTCTATGACAGATGTGTTCTTCTATTGCTGTTAAACTTAGACTCTATTAGATTGTTTTGCATTCTCCAAGCCAATGCAATCAAAATCATTTGATTAACACACACAGTTAAGTACTTCTGCACTGGGCACTGTTCTAGGTGCTAGGGTCATGGCAAGAGATATAAAACCTTTGTTCTAATACAACTTTGATGGGGAAACTACACGTTCTGAGAGAGAGAGAAAGAGAGAGAGAGAGAAGGGTGCATATCAAGAAAAATAAAATAGATTAAGATAGAGAGTGACCATGTGGTGAGAGTGGGTGCTACTACTTTAAATAGGGTGATCCAGGAAGACTCCAATGAGAAAATATTTGAGCAGAGCTCTAAAGGAAGCAAGAGCCATGACAACTCTCAGGGGAAACCGCACACCAGAGAGGAGACTGTTGGTGCAAAGGCCATGAGAATGTTCTCGGGGCATATAGGAAACATTAAGTGGGAAGTCATAGAGACAAAGGTGAAATGGATATGACAGAGGGTTACTCCTAGAGCATGTAGAGCCTCACAGACTGTTGCTAAAACCTTGCTTTTATTCAGAGAAAACCATTGCATGGTTTTGAGCAGAGATACAGCATCATTAGACTTGTGTTTTGAAACCTGGACAACTTCCTTCATTCACCAAAATATTCATTCTCAAAGAATGTCTATAGTACTCAGCATATGCTCATCCCCACATGGGGTACCAAAGAATGCCCAGTCCCTCAGAAATATAGCTGAATTTGACCCTGTTTCAGTCCTATGCCTGCTTGGTTAGGAGCCCTCAGGAAGAGAGGCCTCAGGAAGTTCCCCTGGCTTTTTGCTCAAACATTACTCTGTCTCCCTGGTCCAGCAATGGCACATGCTGCCCCACTTCCTACTGTGGGTTTATTTCAATGCATATCTCAGGCTGAAATAAGTTTTCACGAAGCCAGCATACATGTAAACTCTCAGTTCACCCAAGTCCAATATTGAGTTAAGTTCATCTTACTGGTGGGGTTAGAAGTGACATCAGAAAATTTTCATCCTCCCAGCCAGCCTCTCACAGCCTCCACCCTCCTTTCCATTTTTCTTCCATAGTGTCCCCAGGACCACAGACAGGACACTCCTCTCTTCACATGCTCAAAAATGGGCCATCTTCTCTTGGAGGTTCCTTTTTATGTCAAGCATCTATCAAAACTTTTTTCTCAAATAAATATGGCACTTTTCCTAAGAAGTCTGGCTAATAAAGTGTTTTTCTTTTGTTGCATCAAGTTATGCAAATAAAGAAATTCCAAAGGAGCATACAACTGTCACCCAGACCAGTGTTTGGAAACTATACCAGAAGGAAATAAATGGAAATTCTTAAAGGTTAACTAATAACTAGGTACAATCTAGTCTCAAGTATCTGAAGTCACTTAACATGATTCTTTTAACAATGTGTATTTCATGTGTGCCAGGCACTCTCACATTTAGAAGTATCTAAACTATAACACTTCAAAAAATAATGCTCAGCTACCAGTCTGTGTGCTTCATTGAGCTCCATATTTACTAAAGGAAGATTGATAAAGGTGTAATAATATGTCAAAGAATGATCAGGGCATGAAGAAAATAAATCTTAATGGAAATTTCCTAAGGAGTGTATATAACCCACTTAAAATAGGCATGCAAAAAGAAACAATCAATGAGGTGAAAAGAGAGCCTACATTTCGGGAGCAAATTTTTGCCATGCACATCAGATAGGGCACTGATCTCCAGGATATATAAAAAAATTCAAAAAACTTAACACCAAAAAACCAAACAATCCAATCAATAAATGGGCTAAGGAGCTGAACAGATAATTCTCAAAAGAAATACAATTGGTCAACAAACATATGAAAAAATGTTCATCATCTCTAGTAATTAGAGAAATGCAAATCAAAACTACTCTCAGATTTCATCTCACTCCAGTCAGAATCCAAAATACAAACAACAATAAGTGTTGGTGTGGATGTGGGGAAAAGGCACACTCATACATTGCTGATGGGATTGCAAATTGTTGCAACCATTCTGGAAAGCAGTATGAAGATTCCTTAGAAAACTTAGAATGGAACCACCATTTGAGCCTGCTATCCCACTCCTTGTTCTATACCCAAAGGACTTAAAAACAGCATACTACAGTGACACAGTCACTTCAGTGTTTATTCACAATTGCTAAACTTGGAAGCAACCTAGATGCCCTTCAATAGATGAATGGTTAAATAAACTGTGGTATATATACACAATGGAATATGCCTCAGCATTAAAAGAGAATAAAATCATGGCATTTGCAGGTAAATGGATAGAGTTGGAGAATATCATGCTAAGTGAAGTAAGCCAATCCCAAAAAACCAAATGTTCTCTCTGATAAGTAGATGCTGATCCATAATGGTGGGAAGAATGGAGGAACTTTGATTGGGCAAAGAGGAAGGAGGAGATGGGAGGGACCATGGGGGCAGGAAGAATAATGGAATGAGATGGACATCATTGCCCTAGGTACATGTATGACTGCACCCATGGTGCAACTCTACATCATATACAACCAAAGAAATGAAAAGTTGTGCTGCATTGGGGAAAATGAATCAAAATGCATTCTGCTGTCATATATACCTAATTAGAATTACTTAATTAATTAATATAAGAAAGAGAAATACAGACATGCAAAACAGAAATCCACCAGTAAGAAATTCTAAGGAACTATGAGAAACCATGTCAGAGAACACTTCTTTTCCCTCTTATTGTCAAAAAAAATCTATAAAACCCCTTATCCCTAGTTGTTCAAGATATTTGCCAACAACTATTCTTTAAGGAAAGTTATACCTCACATTTTTATGGATTTTACAGTTAGCAATTAAGCACATAAATAGCTTGGAGTCTTAGAAGGCAGTTTATAAGCCTGTGAGGCATAATCCAAAAGTCTATCCCCAAGGGACTAAACTTGGAGTAATTATCAATATAGACACTAAGTGTTCCCCATCATGGTGTGCTAGCTCTGCACAAAGAGTGGCTAGCCTAACATAGATCAGTGGTGGCAAAGTACATCTGGATCAGAGAAAAAACAGAGTCAGCCTGAGACATTAAACAGAAGAATTTAAAAAATGACCAAACAAAAGCTCTCTAGAAATCCCATCAATGACCCGGTGAGATGGTGGAAGAATGACCACCACATACACCTGAGATCCCACCTATATCTGGCATTTAGTGTTCTATGTATATGCACAGAGGGCAGAAGCCCTCTGCCCATTACAGTAATCTCATAATGATTTAGCTAATTTAAAGAGTTGGCTAGGAAAGAAATAAAAACACTAATGGACTCATAACTTGTTTTTCTATTTAATCTTAAAACATAGGTATATATTCATTTGTTAATCTTTTGAAGTAGGACCGAGGATTGAGTGTGGGTTTCTATCATAGGGGTTCTGTAAATTCTTGCTTATGTACACTACACCCATAACACCTCAACAATGACTTCCAGTCTTCATTTCTTTAAAATAGAATGATAACACATTAACAAGGCATCTGATTTGCACCAATTTTACATAATTTTTCCCAGTTATTTACAGGTGTCTTAAGTGTCAAAAGCTTGTTTTATCAAGCCTTTCCAAAGCATTCAAATTAGTCTTAGTAGAAATAATTCTCACCAGGTGCAGTGGCACAAGACTGTAATCCCAGAAGTTCAGGAGGCTGAAGCAGAAGGATCGCAAGTTCAAAGCCAGCCTCAGTAAGTGAGGTTCTAAGCAACTCAGGGAGACTCTGTCTCTAAACAAAATACAAAATAAGGTTGGGGATGTGGCTCAGTGGTCAACTGCCCCAGAGTTCAGTCCCTGATTAAAAAAAGAAAGAAAGAATTCTTTCATTTTATACTCACACTTAACTAATGTATACAATATTTAATTCTTATATAATTATTATAAGTACAAGTGACAAACAAGTATGGGAACAAACACAACTGACTGGTGAGTACGCATCATCTCACCAGGAACAAGTGTCCTGAGTTCCAGAGAACATCCTACTGGCCGCTAGTGTTACATGAGTCTTTAGCTCAGTCATATGTTTTCTAGAGGGAGTGGAGAAGCAGATTAAGTGGAGGATTGGTGAGATTCTATTGTAAACACATTTGCAGGTACACATGTACGAAAAGTCAAAATAATCCCTTCCTGTGTGAGTGGTCCACCTTTATCCCTTTGACTCAGATAGAGTACCATTTTCTTCCCTTCTTTGCTAAAATTCAAGCATATAGGGGAAAGTCCTTAGGATAGTCTAGTGTTTCTTTATGAGATTCCTAAATTGTTGGCTAAATAGAACAGAGAGGTGAGAAATGCCATTAGAATAGTTCAGACAGTGAACTGGTGGGGGCATAGCCTGCTTTCAGCTCTGTAAAACCAGGTCACTACCATAGTGCTTTCCTGCCTCAAAATATCTCCTTCATTCATTTATAGCAAATAACATATGCAGAAGCTAGTCTAAAAGGAGAGAAATAAAACCAGAGAGAGAGAAAAATGGTGGGGATGAAGAGATTCCACCAAAATAAAAGAAAGATCAGGGGAACAAAAAAGGGGGATTGAGGGGACAGAGGAGAGGCGGGACAAGAAAAACAATCTTACTTAGCTTTCCTATGGACATACATAAAATTACAATGAATCTCACCATTATGTATATCCACAAGACACTAATTTGTTTAAAAAATGTAAGTAAATAGCAGAAAGATAGAGTAGAAGAAAGTGAATGGGGAGAAGGGAGAATAAGGGTAAGCATAAGTACTGGGGACCGAATTGGAGAAAATCATATTCCATGTGTTTATAATTATGTCAAAATGAATCCTAATGCTATGTATAGATAATATGAACCAATAAAAAATGCAAATATATTGCCTCCACAAGTATGGGAATCATCTGCTTCCAATTTATTGACTGAGCCTCATTGTAAGACAGAGCTAATTCCCTCTGCATAATAAAATAACTGAGTTTCTCTTTTCCAACTTCCTGGAGAATCCCAAGACAGGGGGGTTAAGGGCCTTGGACCTAGAAAAAAAGGAGAAAAGAGATTAGTGGTCTGGAATAGAGTTACCTCACAGCAGGTCAAGAAGAGGTCCCCAGTTGTGAAGAAGACTGAGAAACTCCTGCTCAACTGTGTAGATCATATTTATTTGACATATTTACTTGTTTGTGCATTGATGTACCATTCCTCAGATTCCCCAAAACAGTGAGTCAAAATTTTTGATTTATGATACCATTTGTTGTTAGTGCTTTGGGAACCAGCACTTTTATTCTTATGTGGGACTGACAGAAGACAGAGCTTCAGGACCCAAAACTCTGGGTGGGAACAAAGAACCAAGCAGTGGCAGGAATTTGAAGTAAGAAGTGACAGAAGTCCTTTAGGATAGCATTAGAAACATGAGGCACTTTCAGAGACACCATAAGCAAACTATGCCATTGAGAAGTTGACAGAATTATCAAGGAAATAGTGTGTATCCTCATGAAATGTTAACATAAGAAGAGAGTGCACATGAAGTGCAGTGTTAAGAATGGCCAATCTCATCACTACCCTTGGTGCATGTATGAAGACACAATTGGTGTGACTTTATCTGGTTTGCAACCAGGGAAATGGAAAAACTGAGCTCTATATATGTACTATGACTTGAAATACAATTAAATAAACTAATAAAAATTAAAAAAAAAGAATGGCCAGTCTCCTCTGTGGTGGAAGTTGTACACCAACAGATGGCTGTGCTGACTGGAGAGTATTTGAGAGGTGCCACAGTTTGATAGTGTGCACTCCTCTCAAAAACAAACTAACATTGAAATTTGCTATTGTAACATTTAAGAGGTGCCTGGATCCTCTTGGGTGTAATTAATGTGGTTATAAAAGGATGAGCTGGATACCCTTCTCTCTTGTCCCTTCCACCATCTACCTGTGAGGGTCCAGCCTTCCTCCCCTCCAAAAGATGCAGTGTCACCTCACCAGATACCAACTTTTTCTACACCTAACTTTGGACTTCCCAGACTTCAGAACTGTGAGCTAACATATTTCTCTTCTTTATAAATTACCCAGTCTTAAGTATCCTGTTATGGCAGTACAAAATGCACTAAGACAAAAGGTTACAAAAGAATACATTTGCTTCTACCTCATGGTATCCTTACCAGAAACCACTGTTTACATCTAAAAGAAAATGAGAGCACCAAAAAAGCCGAGTACTTCCTCAGATGCCATCTCCCACCACTGTTCCTCTCTCTACAAGAAGCATGACAGACATGGATAATTTCCATTGTCACAAATTTGCACACATTTCTCACATTGATTTTTGTTGCTCTAAAAGTTTAGTTTACCAATATTTGAAATGAACCTATATAAAGAAACTGAACTTGCCAGATACAGCAATATACATTTGTAATCCCAGCTACTCCAGAGGCTGAGGCAAGAGGATCTGGGCAACTTAGACCTGTCTCAGAATAAAAAGGACTGGAGATGAAGTTCAGTGATAGTTTCAATCCCTAGTACTGTGAAAGAGAGGAGAGAGAGAGAAAGAGAGAGAGAGAGAGAGAATCTACAAAGCTACACTTTCCTATGTCAGTAGACAAATGTTCCACTGTGTAGATGGAGAATGCTCAGTTTCCTAGGCCCAAGAGGCACATGATCATTACTCATATTCTTTGGATCCTATGATGCATGTCCTGACAGGAAGCACAGCTTCCTTTGTCACTGTCCACTCTTTCTGCAGTGGCCCATGGTGGCCCTTTCCATGGTGTTGTGTCTGCAGTGCCCAGCCAGGCAGAGAACTGTGTAAAAGGGATATTTGCAGAGACTGCCTGGGCTCAGGTCAATCTAGTTTAGAGAATCCCAATAAGACACTTAAAAACATCTATGGCATTGAACAGTTCTGAAGTTTCACGGACTTCTAGAAAGATAAAATTTAAACATTCTCTTTTGCACAAGTGTATTGACAAAGAATACAATGAGAGCTAGAATCAAAGGAAGTTTCCAGTACGGGTCCTTAGGTAAGTGTGCCTACTCCATCGTTGTCACACGCTTCAAGTAATTATTACTTACTGCATGAAAGGAAAATGGTTTTCTCCAACCATTTCTCCCCTCCTATCTGCTGTCAGAAAGGTCAATATGATGGAATATGTGTCTACAGAATTGCTCAGAACAAAACAAAACACAGCACTACCACCAAAAGGCAAAAGTGAGTCCCCGTAACAGAGTACGAAGCCCCTGCTCTCCATCCCAGTAGTACATCTTAGGTTATGATACACATGTTTGTAAGATGGAAAGGGAGATAAACTGTACAGACACACACTGCATATTTCATGTACAACCACACATTTGATTTTAAATGAAAGGGTCTTGTCATGTTTTAAGCTCATATTTCCCTACTCCCTTCCTAGTCCCAGTTTTGAACTTTACCTTCAACATGCGGTGTTTATCATTCTTAAAAGGTCGGAGATATAGAGCTAGCAATAACACTAAGTCATCTGGAGCATGCATTCTAAGTTACAGAGAAAACAGAGGTTCTGGTTTATTATGCTGAGGCTGTAAAGCCTCGAATACAAAATATGGCTAGCAGTCACCTTGCTTTATTTTTCTTTTAACAACTTACTAACAGTGTATAAATATAAAAGCAAACTTTGATTTTTCTATCAGAGCTCTCTGAAATGGGTACTAGAGTGCATTTAACATTGTGACCAGAAATATTGAAATTTGACAGCTGAGAGGTTAAAGGTCTCAAATTTATACATTGAGGTGTTTGTTCCTGTCATCATGCCAGCAGCTTGCTCAGAATAACCCCTTTTGCTTACTGAACCTTTGAGAAACAGAGAACATTAAGTAATACATCTTGGCAGACGTCCTGAGATGCTACTCCCACCAGGAAACAAGCCATTCTAAGCATTGCTAACAGAATTCTGTGGATACTAAAGGACATCCATGCAACCTTGATATTTAACCACATGGTGCATAAAAATCTATGTTTCCCCCACACACTCTAAAAATGTCAGCCTATAATCCTGAACACTGTGTTTGATGTGTACATTCCTCTCACCTGGCACTTCCTTCTGCAGAAGCTCTATCTGCTGATAAGATGGAAGATGACCATTTGAGCTCTTCCTGAAAGGTGGGGATACTGCCTCACTCAGACAAAATTTATGTTCAGCACAAACACTCCCTTCCATTTTGCTGCCCATTTCAGTGCTACTTTAGAATGAATACTAAAAGAACAAGGAAACCATTGTCATAATATGATCTCACATATGTTAAGCTCTTGCCTGGCCTCGTTCTAAATGGATTGCATGTATTCACTCATTTGATCTTCTTAACAACCCCCATTAGTCCTGTCATCTTATCAATCCCCTTTTAACAACAAAATTACAAAGATTCTTTGTTTTTTAATGCTGCCTTAAGGTAAAGATTCTGGATGGTCTCCTAGACTCACACATCAGAGATAAACCTGGCTCTCACAGCAAGATGTACACTTACAAAACATCATGAATCTTCAAGATCACTTGAAAATCATTGAAGCTTAGCATGGTAAACCCTGAAATACCAGGGGTTTGCCAAAAACCCATTCTTAATAACATATACTTCACTGATTGGTTATGCGCTACACCTCCCAGGTGGTGCTTGTCATCTAAGACTATTTTAAACTAGGGGGATTAGTGGCCAAAGACTGAACATCAGGCAGCATCTTCCTGCAAAAAATGAGAGATATTCTGATCCCCCTTCAAATTACACTTCACCAAATCATGATTTCTCCATCCAGGTACAAGGCCTTACCTGGTTGAAGTAAGATAGGACAGGCCAGCCAGACTCAATACTGGCTTACCACCACTTCCAGTTTTGCAAGAAGGAAAGGATATAGCAACTATAATTGAAGAGTTGGGTAATTAAACATGTTTAAATTTTAAACAATAGCTATTTCTTAAAGGTATCCCCATTGATGCTGTGCTTTCAAGAAAAACCTTCAAACATTCCCTTCAGCCGGTGGCTCTCAAACTTGAGCCTGCATTAGAATAGCCTAGTGATATTGTTAAAACACAAATTGCTAGACCCCCAAATCAGAGTTTCCAACTGCATTTTTAACAAGTTCCTAAGTAATGCTAATGCTGCTGATGGAGGGACCACAATTTGAGAACTACTGCTTCTTCTCAGGCCAAGAACAGATTGTCTGGGTTTTTCCCAGGTGTTTTAAAATGAGTCAGGGAGCTGTCAAAGGTTTTTTGCTACCAGTTCTGTATCAAATATGTATTGAGTTCCTCAAATGTGCTAAACACTGTGCTAGGCAGGGTGGGAGGCATGATGAGGGAGAGAGACACCAATATGTCATGGCCAGGGTGTGGATGGGAATTGGTGTAGCCAAAAGGCCATGGCAAGAGCTGCCTACCAGCGAAGGGTCAGACCACTGGGCGAGCCTCAGTTGGGGGCTGAGCTGAAAATTTCCGAGGGATGTGAGCAGTCAGATCAGCATCAAGACAAAGAAGGAACTCTGAGACTCAGACGCATGGCCTCCAAAATGGCACGCAAGGCTGGGCAGAGGGGACAGTGCACATGAGCACGTCTATGCACATAGACACACACCCCTCAGAGACTGCATAAAAGAGAGGGGGTCGATGGTATTGTTCTCTTTGGGTGAGACCAAACCCAAGGTGGCCAGTTTATCTCTCTCTAAAGAAATTGATATTGATAGGAATTCCCCCCAAATCTAAGCAGAAGCACAGTGAAAAGGGGGGAAAATGCGACAAATAAATAGGTATTTTTATGTGTCAGCCATGAAACACCTACATTAAAAAAAAAGGGAAGAAAATCTATTTTATACCTCAAATCTAAAGATTTTACATTCCTTTCAAGTTTTTATGTTAGGATCTGGACTTGGCATTTTATATGAGTAGCCCACTCTTTATAGCTCTCTGATAGAATAAATGCAAGGAGAAAAAAATCAAGATAGACAAGTTAACACATTGCCCCTTCCTCACATTTTGTGAAAATCATCTTTTCTAAGACTCACAAAAGCCTCAAACTCTGAAAGATTTACCAGAAGCTCCAGTTTCTGTGGGCTTTTCATCCAACACATACAGGCCCAACTTTTTTTAACTCATCTACAGGTACCAGATTTATCACCACTCATGGCCAGAAAAGCTCAGCTATGCTACATAAGGTTTTGGATGATCTGGGGTGGCTCTTTCACCCCCATTATGCCCTCCAAATGTAGGAGCCCACCTCATGAGCAGTCTCTGCAACCATGAAACTTATGTCCCAGTTCCCATCTACAAACAACAAGCTAATAAGCTAATTGACATCCTAATGTCAGCTGTGCTCTATTCCTGGAATGACAGCCCATCTGCTAGGTCACAGCATTTCTTCCCAAAAAGGAATGCTCTCTGTCGATGCTCACACATCACAGCTTCTCCGAGTAACGCATTTTCCCACAAGTCTTAAAACCTGTTATTAAGGCAGACTTCAGTGCCATTTAAGTGACTTGGAAGCAAGCCCCTCACTAATGAATATTAAACCTCTTGGGTCAGTGAGGTCCCCCTGCTTCCTGGGCAGACAGGGTAAGAAAAGATGCCATCTTTTGCTTTGGCTTCCTAATGAATCTCTCTACCTGCTGATTTGTTTCCATCTGCAGTCTGGCAAAAACAAAAAGACACATGGCCTGCTTCCGTGGTCGCCCGAGCTCACCAGCCACCATGCAAAGGCAGCAATTTTTCATTATTGATAAAATGTAATGTCATAATGTCATGGCCTTTCAGGTCATCATCTTTGTAAGTCAGCAATGACATTATCACGTTTTATAATGATAATAAATGGCCATAATGTTTGCATGTAATTTTCATTGGCTCCTTCGGAATTCTAATTCCATCTCGTCAACAGATGGAACTCAATAGCAACTTCAAATGTCTACCTCCTTAGATCTCCTCAAGGCTAACAGTAAAATCAGCATGAATCAAAGCTCATTAAAGGTACAAGAGCCATTTCCCCCTCCCCTATTGACTAAATGCTTCACTTTTCAAAAGAAGAATTTTTTCCAAATATATTTGTGCTGTTGGATTTTGGCATGTCAATGCATTAAATATATCTACTCGCTATTCATCCATGAACTCTCACTAACCCCTTTTTGTCCTGTTCATGTCTGTGCTTCTACAACCTGTATAGTGATTTCTGTGTGCTGAGTTCTGCCAGTTTCATGGTAATCATAGAACACTAATTGGTGTAAATGATAAGAATCATTCACAGGGCACTTATTTCCATACATTAGCTTTCTGACTCCCTTCCTCACTGAGCAAGCAGAAATCTTACATTGCCTAAGCCCAGAAGTCAAACAAGCACTTTCTTTAGAAAGTGATTTTGGGAATGGGGGGAGATGATTCATTGACAAAGAGCAACAGAGTAGAGTGAGAAGAAATCTGCACTCCAATCCTAATACCCTTAGTCAAAAATAAATTTTAAAGACTTCAAAGATCATTTTACAACTCATTTAGCACTTCAGGAAGAGGGAAGGAAAGGGGAGGAGGAAGGAAAAGAGGGGAGAAGGGAAATCATCATTCACTGAGCTCTGTGACAGGCTTGCTTACACATATCATCTCAGTTAATCTCTCAACTCCCAAAAGATAAGATTCATTCTCCGATTTTAATAGATGAGGAAACTGAGGTTTGGGGAGATTTCACAGCAAATAAGTCAAAAAACCAGCATTCAACTGTTCTGTTTCCAAAGTCCATGAATGCTCCATTGCACAAAACTCCCAAAGTAGGTATTCCACTACATCAGAAAGAATTAAATCTTCTAAACTGTCCCAAATAAAGTCATATATTCAGAGAAACTATATATATGACTAGATTGCAGATGCAGAACCCCTCTCTCTTGCCATTAATACATCTATTTAAACTACTAATGCCACATTCTCAGGATTGGTACATCTTAATTGAATTAATGGCTTCAATGCATCTGTGTGATTCTTCATTAATGTCTTTCCACATTATTCAGTGGGTTTTACTATTTTCATTGAAAACTGGGCCAAATTAAGTAGTTTCAGCAGATTTGTAGATTAGCAGTTCTTTGGCTGACACAATAAAATCATGTAAAAGAGTATATAATGGTGTTGGTATGACAGTTTCCCAAGCCTGCTCTGTCAGTCAGAGGAGGCCCTTATTACCACATCTTATTAAAACTGAACATTTCTGAAGGTCTTTACTGCTCATAAGGCACTATCCATTATATTACTACATTTATCCTCACACTAACTCATATTCAGATAAGGAAACAGATTACTTGGCTTGTCCAAGTTCACACAGACACTAAGTAGCAAAAACATAAGACTCAAACCGAGATCTAGATCAACTGTCCATGCTCTCTCCACTCTAAAAAAATCTAATGCATGTGAGGCAAATAATTTCCAAAACCAATGCACCAATATTTGGGGAAAGATTAGACCTCCATCTGAAGTGCAGGCCAGGCGGATGTCAGAACCTCATTACATTTGAAGGCTTCTGGAAGTAGAATACTGGAGGGATGTAGAGGACATCCAAAGAGTGAGGCTTAATAATCTATTCTATCCAGTAAATAATAAGTGTACACTGAAGAAGAGAAAATGTTAGTTCTCTTCATTCATCTAACAAATCTTCATTCATCTAACAAATCACTCATTTGTTCATTTATTCAACACACATTCCCGAGCATTTCCTCTAAGCTAACATTATAAGAGCACTGGAGATACAATGATAAATGAAACACAGATTTGTCCTTGTGGAAGCTGTGTTTATACAGATGAGATGGACACTAAAGTAATGTCATGACCAATCAACTCATTACTGTTGGCATAAGTGGACATAAGTTATAAGGATGGAGTGCTACAGGAAGATTGGACCAAGGAGTTAAGGAAGACCTCTGAGGCTGAGACACATAAGTAGAGATTGAGTGAATAAGAATCATGAAGCAAAATACTAGGAACCAGGGGGATTTTTCATTCTTGCCTCTATCCTCATGGCTCCTTCCAGCTTTATTAGGCAAATTGCATGGCTACCATAATAGTTAGTAACTCAACTGTAGTTCAGCATTCACCTGATCTAACTCATAGCCTCTTTGGAAAGCTGAAAATATGTAACTTTGACAGGTCAGAGACAGTCTGACATGCCTGACAATTTTCTCCCAAGTCAGATTTTAAATCATAGCTAGTCTGGCAGTTGCTGTATTGACCACCCGTCTCCCTATCTGTCTCCTCACACTGAGCCAGATTTGCCCTCTGCACACTAAGCCACACAAGATTCTTTATTCTCTTCCTTCTCTGTCCTCCCTTTCCTTTTACTAATTTTTTCTGGGCTTGAATATTGTGTGGACTGAATTGTATCCTCCAAAAATCTGTATATTGAAGCCCTAACACCTAATATGTCTGCATAAATATGGTTGATATCAGAAAGAGTTGGCAGCTATCTATTTACTAGGAGCAACCTCCTCCACAAGACAAAGATGATAAAGTCATTATTTCCAATCGAGAAATAGGAAGAGCTTTAAAGAAAAGATTTTGACAATGTTTTCAGGCTTTGGTAAGCCAATCTAGTGGAACTATATATTCTTGATGGTCATACAGAAAGCAGATGTAGGGCTGGTGATATAGCTTTGAGGTAGAGTTCTAATATAGCTTGTGTGAGGTCCTTTACATAACACTGGAGATCCAAGTGCAGGGAACTACACTCCAGCCAAAATTGAACCTAAGTTATATGGCCAAGCTCAACATCCTTGCGGCGGAAAAGTGAACTCCTTCATGGGGGGAAGGTATGGGGAAGAGTGAATATTTAGCCGGGCACGGTGGCTCACGCCTATAATCCTAGCATTTTGGGAAGCTGAGACAGGAAAATCACAAGCTCAAAGCCAGCCTCAGCAACAGCAAGGTGCTAAGCAACTCAGTGAGACCCTGTCTCTACATAAAACACAAAATAGGGCAGGGGATGTGGCTCAGTGGTTGACTACCCCTGAGTTCAATTCTCAGTACCAAAAAAAAAAAAAAAAGTGAATATTTAGTTGTAATTAACCACAAGAATGTTTTCCCTGATTTATAGATAAGAAAATGGAAGTCACTTGCCCAAATTACAGAGCTAGGATTTGAACCCAAGCCTATATTTTTCCAAAGTTCATGCTCTTTTCGTTCTATCTGGCACCCTCCAGGTAATAGAAAGAAAACTATAGGGAAACACTATGATCCACATAGGCAGCAATAGATTGAAGAGACGTGGCTGTAATCTAGGGTCTGGGAATAAAGGATCCTCAGAAGTGGAAACAACAAATAGAAGACAGTCTAGCAAATACTCACTCATTCCATCTACTCAAAAATTATTTAACTAAGGCATAGTGAGCATAGTTAACAATAATGTATTATATATTTCGAAACTGACAAAGATTTTAAACACTCTCACCACAGGAAAAAATAATTAGGTGAAGTAATGAGCATGTTAATTTGCTTGTACTAATCTTTCTACAATGTATAAATACATAAATTGTTGTTAAATAAAAGTAAACCACAATATATAATATATAGAGTGTGCACAATATATATAATAAACACAGAGAGAAAGAGCTAGAGAAAGCACAAGAGCACTCACAGTACACCAGGCTCTGTGGTAGACACTGGGGAAGAATTAGATTGTCATCTAACAGAGCTATCTGTCAATGTTATATGGCACTTGGTTAAATGAAACCACACTGTACAGGCTATGCTAGTGCCCTCCTGGATCCTCCCTTCACAATGAAAAAATTACAATGTGTGTTTCCTAGAGTTATTCTTAAAGAACTTCTCATAAAGACAAGGATTTACTCAAAGATATAAATCTCTAATGGCTGGAGATTATGGCCTCCACGCTAAGATATACAACAGAGATGCCATCGACCATAATTCCTTTGGAGAAAAGTAGCTCATTTGCATGCAATATGAAAGGATTTCTTCTGTCATGGAAACAAGGTCAACCAAATAGACAGTAAGATCAGTGATCTCTGTGATGTGATCACTGAGAAATTCCTAAAGTGCTCTTCCCTCAAAATGTAATACCATTAGAATCTTTCTGAGTATACGTTTCATGCCCTGAAACGTAGTTGAGAGATTATCAATTGAGTATATGTTATCCTTGCTCTTTCTAGATCCCATTCACCATAGATAATTGGGAATTGACTGAATCAGATGAACAGTAAATAGATTGGCTTTATTTCTACGAAAAGCCAGTCAACTGCTGATGCTCCTCTCTTTCTTCATCCATTTCTTTCAACTGTTAGGTAAAGTAAAATAAGGCATACATAAAATATGTATTTATCACTAAAGAAGCCAAAAGTATAAAATTAATCACAAATCACCAGTAAGAAAATATAGGTGGATACTTACATGATCTATATAAGAGAAACATTTAATTATCTAAAAAATGAAATAAATAATAAAGGAAAAGATGCTTTATTTTATAAATATAAAACTTTTATAACTGTTATTTGTACTGAATGATGAAAAAAAACTTTAACGTGCCTTATATACCAAGAGTTTCTTCAAATCAATAAGAAAAATAAAATAGCTCTGTAAGAAAAAAAAATAAGTAAAATCATGAACCGTCAATGAACCAAAAAAAGGAAAGAAAATATATTTAAAACATTTAACCTCACCAATAAGAAAAAAGTGCACTTAAAAGCAAGATAGATTCTCAGCAAAATGTTAGTAAATTAAATTTAACATTACATTAAAAAGATTGCATACCATGTTCAATTGGCATTTATCCCTGGGATGCAAAGATGTGATACACCACATTTAATAGAACAAAGAGTGAAAATCACATGATCATCTCAGTAGATGCAAAAAAAATTATTTGATAAATTTCAACTCAACACCTTTTCATGACAAAGATACTCAACTAAGTTTGAAAGAAATATACTCCACATACTGAAGATAATGAATGACAAGCCCATAGCTAACACCAGACAATGGTGAAAACTGAAAACTTTTCCCCTAATATTGGGACTAAAATGCCCACTCTTGCCACTTCTATTCAACTAGAATTTAAAGTCCTTGCCAAAGCAATTAGGCAAAAGAAAAAGAAAAAAAGAAAGGAAGGAAGGAAGGAAGGAAGGAAGGAAGATAAATCATTCAAATTGGAAAGGAAGAATTAAAATTGTCTGTTTGAATATTACATTATCCTTACATAGTCAATCATTTTTTTAAATTCTTGAATTAATAAACAAATTCAGTAAAGTTGAAAGATACAAAGTGAATATAACAAAATCAATTTCATTTCTACATACTAAAAACAAACTATCTAAAAAGGAAATTAAGAAAACAGTATCATATCTAATAACATCAAAAATAATAAAATATTTAGAAGTAAACTTAACCAAGGAAAGTAAAATATTTATACAACATAAACTATAATACATTGATAAAAGAAATCTTAAAAGACACAAATGAATGAAAATATATCTCATGTTCATGAATTGGAAAAAGTAATATTGTTAAATGTTCATACTCAGCAAATTAATCTTCAGAGTCAATGATACTCCCATGAACTCATAATAGGATTCTTTCAGAAACAAAAAAAAATCCTGAAATTCATATGGAAAAACTAAAGACTTGTAATCACAAAAGAAAACTTCAGAAAAAAATGAAATATAGCATTCTTTCTGATTTCAAAATATATTACAAGCCTACAGTGATTAAAACAGTATATTACTGTCATGCATAAAAATAGACATATAGAACAGAATAGAGAACCCAGAAATAAGCCCATATATATACTGCCAACTGATCTTCAACAAATAATACACAATGGGCTCTTGATGTAGCTCAGTGGTAGAGTTGGGTTCAATATCAAGCGTTGAGATTTCCATACACAATGGAAAAAGGACAGTCTCTAACAAATGAAGAGGGATAATGTACATATGCAAAATGATGAAGTTGGACCCCTATCCTACATCATACAAAGAAAAATCAATTCCAAATGGAGAAGACTGGAACATAAACCTGAAACTGTAAAATTCCTAGAGGCAAATGTATGAGAAAATCTTTATAACATTGGTCTTAGCAATGATTTCTTGAATATGATTCAAAAACCATAAGCAACAAAAGCAAAAATAGACAAATGGGACTATGCCAAACTAAAAATTGTCTGCACAGCAAAGCAATCACTCACCAGAATGAAGAAGCAACCCCTAGAATTGGAAAAAGTACTTGCAAACTATATACCTGATAAGGGGCTAATCCCCCAAATTTATCAGGAACTCAGAAGCAAATAAAAAAACCAATTAAAACACAAGCAAAGAAGCCGGGCACGGTGGCGCAAGCCTGTAATCCCAGCATTTAGGGAGGCTGAGACAGGAAAATCACAAGTTCAAAGCCAGCCTCAGCAATGGCGAGGTGCTAAGCAACTCAGTGAGACCCTGTCTCTACATAAAACTCAAAATAGGGCTGAGGATGTGGCTCAGTGGTCAAGTGCCCCTGAGTTCAATCCCCAGTACCAAAAACAAAAAACAAAAAAAAACCACAAGCAAAGAACTCAAATAGATACTTTCCCAAAGAAGACATGCAAACGCCCAACAGGTATAAAAATGTGTCCACATCACTTATCATCAGGGAGATTCAAATCACAACTGCAATGAGATTTCATCTCACACATGTCAGGGTAGCTGCTGTGACCAAAAAAAAGCTAACAAGTGTTGACAAGAATGTGGAGAAACTGGAACCTTTGGATACTATCGGTGAGATTGTACGATGGTGCATCACAATGGAAAGCAATATTGGTGCTCCTCAAAAAGTTAAAAATAGAACTATTATATGATTCAACAATCCCATTTCTAGGTGTATATCCAAAAGAACTGAAATCAAGATCTTGAAGAAATATCTGCACTCCCACGTTCATTGCAGTATTATCCACAATAGGCAAGGTATGAAAATAATCCAAAAGTCCATCAACATATAAATAGATATATAATATATGGTATGAAGACATAATAGAATATTCTTTAGCCTAAAAATAGAAGAAACCCTACCACTTGTGAGAGCATAGATAGATCTGGAAGGTATTGTGTGAAGTTAGATGAGTCAGCCACAGAAGGGCAAACACTGCCTGATTGTTCCACTTGCATGAGGTATCTAAAACAGCCAAACTTAGAGAAGCTGAAAATAGAATGGTGGTTGTTAGGTGAGAAGGAAATGGGAAATTTTTGTTCAGTGGGTATGAAGTTATAACCATGCAACATAAGTAAGTTCTAGATATCTACTGTGTAACATAATGACTCTAGTTAACAATACAGTGTTGGGCAATTTAAAAAATTGTAAGAATGTTAAGTGCTCTTATCACACATACACACACACAAATAGGACATAAGGTAACTTTTGGAGATGATAGCCATGTTTTTTTACCTTGAGTATAGTGATGGTATTCCAAATGTATGCATATATCCAAACTCATCAACCTGTATATATTAAATATGTACAGTTTTGTACATCAATTATACCTCAATAAAGCTATAAAACAATGGAATTTGCAAAATGTTTTCATAATTATACTCAGTGCTAATGAGGACATAGCAAAATAAACACTTTATATAATGCTGCTGGAAATTTGACAATCAGTATGTATTTATATTTTATATAATTTTATGCTTATTAGTTTGTTCTAGAAAATAACCAGATTTACACAAATATTTATTTATAGTTATATCCTCTATAGTGTTGTTTATGATGCAAACACTAACAATAACATACAATAAAGAAACATTAGCAACAAACATTAACAGTAACAAAAAATAATGAAACTATAACAATAAAGGCTAAGTAAAGGTAAAAGTTGTAGCTCAGTGGTAGAGCATTTGCCTAGCATGTGCAAGGCCCTGGGTTCAATCCCCAGTACTGCAAGGAAAAAAAAAAAAGCAGAAAGGCTGAGTAAATGGTAACAGTCCTATGATAAAATAGTATGCAATCACTCAATTTGTTTAATTATGACAGATTATATTTTCTAAAAAATGACTGCAGCAACATTTCTGGTCCTAAATGCTCTTTCGAAGCCTTGTCATTTCACACCTGTGACAGGCTGGATGATGGCCTCCTGAAGATATTCACATTCTAACTCCTGTAATTTGTGACTATGTTATCTCACGTAACGAGGGACTTTGCTAAAGTGATTAAGCTAAGGAGCCTGAGATGGGGAAATTATTCTTGATTATTCAGGAAAGCCCAATGTAATCACAAGAAGAAGGCAGGAAAATTAGTGTCAGAAGATGTGACAAGAGGAGCAGACAGGTGCAGAGAGAGGTTTGAGAATGCTAGGCTGCTGGCCTTAAAGATGGCGGAAGGGACCCCTGCAAGGAATGCAGGCAGCTCTACAAACTGGAAAAGGCAAAGAAATGGACTCTACCAGCGAGCTTCCAGCGAAAGTACGGCCCTGCCAAAACCTTAATTTTTACCCAATAAAGCCTATTTCAGACATCTGACCTCCAAAAACTGTAAGATAATAAATCTCTGTTGCTCATAGAGCTTGTTGTAATTTGTTAGAGCAGCAACAGGAAACTTACACACCACTCAGGATGTCTCCCCTTGAACTTGGATGGGCTTTTGTGACTGCCTTGATGAATAGCACAAGGTGGAGAAATGCTATGTGACTTCCAACCCTAGATCACCTCGTAAAAAGTGTGCTAGCTTCAGCCTGGTCTTTCTCTATAGATGTGTACTTTTGGGGCCCTCAGCTATCATGTAAGAAATATGGCTGCATTGATATCAGCATGCAGAAGAGATCACATTAGAGACAGAGAGAAATGTTCAAGAAATCCAGCATGTACAGCCTGCAGCAATTTGAGTCTTTCCAGCTGTTCTAGTCAACTTTTGCATCACTGTGACCAAAATGCCTGACAAGAACAACACAGAGAAGGAAAAGGTTATTTGGGCTCATGATTTCATAAGTTCAGTCCGTGGTTAGCCAACTCCATAGCTCTGGGCCCAAAGTAAGGCAGAATATTATGGCTTGGAGGAGGAAAGCAGCTCAGGACATGACAATCAGGAAGCAAAGAGCTCCACTCATCAGAAAAAGAATATATGCCTTAAAGGCAGGCCCCCAGTGTCCTATCTCCTCCAGCCACACACTGCCTGCTTACAGTTATCACCCAGTGAATACATATCAGTGGATTAAAGCACTGATTAAGTTAAAGTTGTCACAACCCAACCCTTTCACCTCTGGAAATTCCTACATTATCTCACACATGAGTTTTTTGGGGACACCTCTTATCCAAACCATTACACCAGGCCAGACACCAGACATGTAGTAAGTAGCCTTCAGAGAATTTGGCCTAAGCCACCACCTGACTACAAGGATGTGAAAGACCTTGAGCAAGAACTACATAACTGAGCCTGGTTAACTTCAAGAGCCATAAAAAATAATAATAATAAAGTTATTCTGGTTCTTTATGCTTTTGGGTTTTAGAGCAGTTTGTTATGCATCAATAAGACTAATTGATGATAAAGACAAATGCTTAGAATATAATATTAAATAAAAACAGGAGCTAATAGTTCAAAGTGGGTGTGCATACATATAGAAAAAACTTGAGTCACAAGACATATATAATGGTTATCTCCAGGTGCTGGGATAGTTTTCTTTATTATAGTTATCTTTATTTTCAAAGTCTATACAATGAACATGCATCATTTTTGTAGTGAGGGAGAAAATATTTTTAAGTTTTTTAGATACTATTACTTCTAAATATGTCTTGACTGTAGAAAATACAGTCACAGCCATGTATGTGCATGTTGAAGATAAAAATCAAGAGAGTAGGGGAGGGGTTACTTGGTGAATCTAAGTGAGAACATGAGCCTTTAAACCTTCCTCTTGTTCTTCCCTTTCCGATGGTAGAGATGGCAACAAATATTTTCTTTTTTTTTTTTTTTTTTTTTTGCAAATACTTTCTAATGTCAAGTCAAATCCTAATCCTGTTAGCCTCTCTCAATGCAACTGGAATTGACTGATGCAACTGGGATTGGATTCTGTTCTGTGACAGGGATAAAAGATATCTATAGTTTCTCTTGCAAGAAGAAAATCAGACACCCCTTTTTAGAATCACCCCTTCCTCTGATCATGGTGCCTAAAATTCACCCCATTTTACTGTTCCCCATCGGTATCTTAGAAAGGTGCTCACATGCAAAGGGCCAGGGGTGAGATGAGAGAGGAGCAAGAAGGTGGAAAGCCATGGTCCCCAGACTCTACAGTGTCCCATTTAACTCTCATGGCCACCCTGGTAGGAGTGACTAACATTCTCCATTTTACAAATGCAGACATTCAGACTCCAAAAGATGAAGCAACTTACCCAATTCAGAGAGCTAATAAGTCACTTCAGAGAGCTCCTGGAGCACTGGAGACCTGGGTGATCACTTTTGTGATCAGGTAAAAACATTTTTAAGTTCTTTAGATGTTCTCACTCGGACTATGTCGTGAATGTAGGAAATGTGAATGCACCTCTGCGTGAAAGCCTATGCTCGGTGACTGGCCATCTTAAAGCAGGGCAGCAACCTACCAGCAAGGCTATTTCCCCATGAAAACCAGAGCAGGGTCTGCAGCCCACAGAGTAGCAGCCTAAGCGCTCCCCTCAGATGCACATTCCTCTTGCTCAAAAAGCACAACAGCTCTCACACAGTTGGAGGACTACCATTAAAAGTCAGCCTCTCTAGGCCAAACGAAGTGTTGGTTCTAATGGCATTGACAAGAGACGGAGGGAGCAGGGGGACTCCTCCACACAAACCTGTTTCGTCTATAACATAAATGAGAAGAATGGTGTGGGGCCAGGATCTGCCTTCTGAATGCACTTGAAAATGGAGGCTCCTGTCTTTTGGCATTTCCTAAAAGGCCTCTGGAGCTTTGCTCGGCAAGCCCGACACTCAGGGTACTTTTAGCTGTTTAAGCCTTCCTCTTCTAACAGGGGTCAAAGGGCTGGAAAGATCTTCTCAAAAGGATAGAGAAGGAATCATTAAAAGGGAGGAGAATGAAAGTGACAGAAGGTCAGCCCTTCCCCCCCCCAATGGGTGCATCCCTGGGGGATTGGATACAGTGGCCCAGACACCTGGCTTCCTAAAACCTGCAGGATTTTGATTTTCACTTTCCTGAAAGGGACACCAGAGAAAATGCAAAGGAGCCACCAGTGGAACACAAAGGAAATTTGATGGTGATAAGTAAATTCCATTGATGCTGTTAACTGAAAACACCATGTTTTGGTAAGTGGGAAAGAACAAATGCTTGAAGTCTTTATGTGTTTTGACTCTGTCATAAAGCTTATTTCCTTCAAATATAAATTTAAAAACATCATTCATTGCATAGTGCGAAGCTTTATATAAGGACTGGTTTGAGATTAAAATTCATCTTTACACGCAATCCAAACACACAAATGGTGAAGGTTTCCACTGATTTTCAGTCAACAAGCAATAAACTGCATTTGCACCCACCTACTCCTAACACTCCATCTGGTAACATTTCCACGTTTCAAGGAAAGAAATCAATAGCAATAATCCGTGAGGGACTCATAGGGTGTATATTTTTTTATCACACTGCCATTTGAAGAAAAAGATTTCCCCTATCTACTTAAAGCAAGAGTGTTCTTTTTATATATTCACATGAAAATCTCAACATTATTACTGGGGGAGAGACATTTGAAGGAAAGAGGAGAATAAGCCAACTAAAACAAATGTGAGAAAATAAGTTCTAAACACAGGTTTTTAACACTACGGGCTCTATTTGAACAACACAAACCATAATCAGTGCACAAGCAGAAAAATCCCCGGTCCACCTACATATTCAAAAATATATTTTGACTCTGTGTCTAAAGGAAAGGATAGCTAAAATGCATGTTGATGTAACTTCTCAAAGAAAAGCCACCCCGTTTTCAACTTGCAGTGCAAGGAGAGGACACTACGGCTGAACCCTGAAATTTAGAACTATGTCATTGCTGATTTTCTGTACGAGAAGGAAATATGATTCTTTGTTACTGCTCTTATTTATTGCAGACCTTGTCTGGAATCTGGTATTGAAGCCGCGCTTGATGAGTTGCCGCCTTGAACTTTCCCACTGATCAATGCCGGCGCTGCCGCTGCATGAAAGAATAGCTTTCCCAAGGAGCCACTGTCACACGGGAAACCAGCTACCCAGCAAGCTTTTAAAAAATGGGCCAGAGGCTTGTATGCTTGAACTTCGGAACATGTTTCTACCCCCACCCCAAAAGAAATGGCAAATGGTGACTGACCGTTTGAAAATTGGAATGTTACAAGAGCAAGAGGTAAGGTCAAAAGCAGAAATCCTCCTTTCTGTAAAATGATCAGACACCACGGGATGAAAACATGCAGGGAGAGGAAGGCTAATATGAAGTGAGAGGACAGGAATCATATTTCTTCTCAGCGGGGTGACAAATAAAAAAGTCGCCTTTATTTTTCTGTGCAAATAAACTTTACTTTAGGAATTGTAGCAGTGGGTTGGTGTCCCATAAAATAGGTTTTATCTGTTACGGTGACAACCTAAGGCAGGGAGGGGTTAGAAGCACGGTAATTGCCATCTTTTCCATTATTTTTGTCAATATTTTTGTTATTTTCTGGAGAGATTGCAGGGGGAGTCTAGACAAATGCTATTAAGAACGAGGACCAAGAGAAAGGGTTTAATCCAATTCTTTGGCAGTTCATGTGGAAAGCATGTGTCACTGGTGTGGGCTGGGACAGAATCCTCAAATATATCCAAGCTGATCTCTGCAAAAAACTCCAGCCTGTCCCCAAAGCTGCACACTTTGGAGGCTTCTCTGAATGGGATGCCCATCGTAACAGCACCGGCTGGGAAGAACCTAAGATTTGAGAAAAGAGGTACAGTGAGCCAGCAGGAACTGTTAGGAGCCAAGGCTTTCCAGAGGGCCACAGCCAACAACCAAAACCCAGGAGCAATCAGGCCTACAAGCCAAGACCCTCCCTCTATTTTAATACATGAACCTGGAGTGAGACCTGAGCTTCAGTAAGCTTAGCCTAGCTACCTTTAACCACTGTCCATCTTCCTGGGCATTTCATAGGCAATGAGTACCCTAAATATTTACTAATCCTATTGCAAGTCACTGCCATCCTCCCGTGTTTCTCTCATTCTTCTCCCTCCTTCAGATACTCCTAATGCTTTTTGTCTCCTGTGGTCCTGATTAGTGTGCATGCTTCACCTTCTACTTTAGACTACCAGCTGCTCCATCTATGTCTTTCCCTCTTTGTACCCTCAGTGATCCCTAGCTCTGTGCTTCCAATATAAGGAGATACCCAAATTATTGTTGAATGAATGACTATAAAGTGGCTTGTCCCTAAGTATTGCCATCAAAAAGTCACAGCAGAAAATCTCCTCCAGCTCTTGTTCCTATTCCAATCTGCCTGGCCCATCTCTCAATCTACAGATCAATCATCACACCACATTCAGGCAAGCAGCACCCAGCAAGGAGGCACCTTGGGCTTCTCTCCCTATTCACTAAATCCCTCCAGAAGCTTCCTGCTCCTTTACCTTGCCTGGCTTATCCTTAAGCCCTGCTTTTCCTGGCTCTGACCCTGGAATAGTATTGCCACAGTCACCCCAGTTCCAGACAGGAATAGAAAGGATTGTATAAATTTTTTTAGCTCCAGGTTTGCTCTGAAAAGTTTTGTACTTCTCTTCCAGAACTCTCCACATATAGCTGTTACCCTATTCCCCCAGATGCAACTCAGACATCAACCCCCCTCATTGAACTGGTCCTCCACAGCTGAGTGCCTGCCACTACCAGACTCCAAGCTTACCCAGAGGCTCAGGTCTAGTCAGCAACCCCACTCCCTGGCCATACCACCCACCTGCACCACTGTGTGTATCACAGCCACTATCAGAAAGAATTGCTGCACCTCAGTTCTTACTCCAAGACAGAAGAGAATGACAGGTTCTCTGACTGTTCAAAGAGGAAAAGCTGCCCCAGATGCTTTAGAAGCCAACATATGGGTCTTGTCGCTTACGGAAATGGCCTTGTTTTCTGCATAAAGACACAGTATTAGTTTATTTTCTGCTACTAATAACAGACTGGATTCATTATCAAGAAAATAGGTTTATTTTGGCTCATGGTTGTTCCAAGGTGAAGAGGCTGCATGTAGTGATGTAGTGTTGTTGGCAGAGTCCCAGGGCAGCCAAGGAGGGCATCACATGGCAAAAGATGGGGAGCACACATGTGAATCTTCATCTCTCTCTTTCTTACAAATTCACCAGTATTCAATCATATGGTCTTCACTCTGATGACCTTATCTCATCTTAATCACCTCCCAAAAGCCGCACTTCTTACATAAAATCATAGCCTTATAGTTTGGAGGAGTCCCTCAAAAGTTCATCTGTGAGACAATGCAAAAAAATGTTCAGAGGTGAGATGATTAGATTATGAGAGAGAAAACCTAATCGGTGGATTACTCCATTGATATGGGTTAACTGTAGGCAGGTAGGGTTGACTGGAGGAAGCAGTAACTATCGCATGAGTTTGGAGTTTGTATTTTGTCCCTGGTGAGTGTAGAGAGTGACAGGACTCTACTTCTTGTCATGCCCTAAACTGCTTTCCCCTGCCACACCCTTCTGCCATGAGGCTTTCTCTCAACTCAGGCCCAGAGCTATGGACTTGGCTAATGGTGAACTGAACCTCTGGAACCATGAGCCAAAATAAACTTTTCTTCTCTGAGTTGTTCTTTTCAAGTATTTGAGTCACAGTGACAAAAGCTGACTAAAGCAGTCAGATTAAGTTTCCACCCTTGTAATACCTCACAATGGAGACTAAATTTCAAGATGACTATTCAGAGGGGCCAAATCATATTCAGATGACAGCCAACACTATAGTCCACATTCACTGGAAGTGGGCAGATTTCACACTTCCACTTGGTGCCTACTACTGAAGAGAACGTATCCATGATGCAATTCCCAACTTCAATGCATAACACACCTGTGTATACCTTGCTCTTTTGCTTGCTAGGTCCCACCAGGTATACTTCCACATTTAACCCAAAACATCATGGGGTAGTAAGACAGCTGTTGTTGTGGTGCCTGACATTGTATCTCACGTTGTACTTCCTAGAAGCATTGTGCACTACACACACACAAACACACACACACACACACAAATACTTAAACTGAAACCAACATATATGTGTAAAAAGCAGAATATTTGAATGAGTACTGATGAATGAATGGACTTTTTGAATGAATTTTCAAATTCTGACTAAGGTGACCAGCCCATTTCATGCTGAGCCATCAAAACCCCAGAGCACATCATCAAGGACTGCTGTTCCTTCCAAGTCAAGGATTCTCAGCAGCAGGATCAATGTTGCCCTCCCTGAAGACATTTGGCATCAGGAGACTTTCTGGTTGTTTACAACCATTGATGATGCTACTGGCTTCTAGTATGTAGAGGCCAGATATGCTGTTAAACATTCTACAATGCACAGGACAGTCCCCTCCCTCCCACAACGAAGAATCTTGCCAGAAATGGTAATTGTGCTGAGGCTGAGAAACCTTGCTCAACATTCTACGTGTAAGCAGCCACCTTTGATGTTCAAGATTCCCCTCTAAGTACAAAAGAAAAAAAAATCTTCACATCATCCTTAGGCGACATTCTGAAATCTGTGAATGCTATCTTTTTCCTCTCCAGGTGGTTCTCTCCTTGTCCTCCCCATCCCCAGTTTCCACAGAAACAAAAGGCAGAACAGAACTGTTCCTTTCACTTCCAAAAAATAACCAAAAAACTAAGCCAAGGGTCTTCATTGCCAAATCAGGAAAAGAGAAGCTTTGGGAAGGATGCTGGGAATGAAGCATCAGCATCATTGATGGCTCAGATTCATTAAGGTCCCACCTGCTCCAACACAGAACTATGAACCCACTAGTGAAGAGTCACTTCATCTTTCCACATTTGGGACCCTAGCATACTGTTCTGCAAAGTAATTGCTCAAGTCTGGTTATGCTTTAGCCCTCACATCTACTTCTTAGCACCCTCTGTAAACACCAGCTTGTAGGAGGAGCAAGGATTCTATGAACTTAACCCAGAGAGAGCAAATAGGCAAATGTGTCCTGGAATAGAGGGACAGCAGTGCACAATAAGAGGTAAGATATATTCCAAGTGTGCTATTCTTTCTCACTTAGTCCACACAACTCAGACAGACCCAGTACCAAGGCTCACAGTTTAGTATCTATAAATTTCCAAGTCCAACTGGAACTGCTTGCTTGTGGTCAATCCGAAAAGCTGTCTGTATTCATGGTTTGCTATTTTTTGATACAGCCCACCACCCTAGGTTCTTGCCACTTTGTAACTGTTCTCTCAGTTAAACTTCTTAACATCATAAAAGGTAAAATTAATATACTTATCCCCGTTTTATGAATAAGGAAATTTATGCACAAAAAGTTTACATACGTTTCCAGCTAGTGAGCTGCTAAGACACAATGTCAATCCAGACAATCTGGATCCAAAGTCTAATATATTAATTGCTCTGTTATTTGGCTGTTCCTTAGCCAGAAGTCATAAGGAAAGAATATTCTAACCAGAGACCAGTATAGCATAGGAGTTATGTGTAAGGTTCTAAGCCTTCTTTTTCTCTTACGTAAAATGGGGATAATAAAAGTGCCCACTCTAGTCATTATGAGAAATAAGTTAATGTGAAACACTTACCCCAGTGCCTGATCCATAATAAGTTCCCTAAAAATGTTAGACATTACCATAATTATTATCACAAAGTGAGTGGTGAAATCAGAAATCAAACTCAGTTTTCTCCAGCATCAAAGTCTAGACTATAGAACCATCAAAGAAAAAAAACAAATTCTACAAAACTTAGTTTAAAAGTTGAGAAGTAGAGATAACTTCTCAATGCATAAATTATTTAATACATTGCAATAATTTTGTGGTCTTACTTTTTTAATACTTAACTGTATTACCATTGGCTTCATGGGCCTCTAACTTGTAGCTCAGGTGGAAAGATTATCTGTATTTTAAGAATTGAAAGAAAGGATAATAATGATTCCAAAGCCTAGGCTAAATTTAAAACTGATGTTAGAGGCTTATGGTCTGAACATTATGTGAGTTTGGTCCTGAGCCAAAGAATCATTAAACCATTGAGCTTAACAAAAGGGACTTCCAGAGGTCACACAAAACCATCCTTCTGCATCCAGAAAAACAGAAGTCCACTTTACTTCACTTAGCAACTTGGCATCTGCTGAAAAGAGAAAGCATTACCCTATAGCTACATATCTTTTCAGCAGATGTTGAAAAGATAAATTAAAATCATGTTTCTTAAGAAATGAATGTGTATATGCCTATATGTAAATTAAGTCTTTTCAAAATTAATTTTTGATTTCAATAGAAGTCTATTTATGGTGGTTCTTCTATTATAGTTTCTATAAATCCCTGAAGGAACTAAACTTGTTATCAATTTAGTACAGTACTACCTTGGTGGCAAATCTAAGAGTGTTTAAGCATTTAGCACATAGTTCATGGTCACTAACCAAGTGATAAAGGACATGACACCTGGCAGTCCATTCAATGTCAGTCTTTGTTGACAATTTCCTGTTCTACTCGTGTGCATTAATAAGGAATACTCAATGTCCACATCAAGCTGATAATGGGTCCTTCCATCTCCTTTATATGACAAAATGTTATCATGATCTGAACTTTGTTTTATAATTACATTTGTCATCCCACCCTTAAGGAGCTATCCTCAATTTGAATATTCATTGCACTCCTTCTGCAGAGTCACCATGTTGCCTAACTCCAGGGACACCATAATCATCATGGTCCACATAGTTAGACCATGGAGTCATTCAACCTTCCTGGTGATGTTGAGTGTAAAACTCACAAAACTATACACAATAACTCTGATCTTATAGTCCAGACAACATTTTAGCAAAAAAAAAAAAAAAAAAAAAAAAGAGTCAACCTTTTTGTTAGAAGAATCTTGTTGCATTTCTCTGACCCATTTGGGCAGTAAGAAGGAAAGGTTTATGTGTGTGAAATTCCTAATGGGCATGGAAAAGTGAAAGGTAAGTCTTTCTCCCTGTACAGGATCTCAAAAGTGATGTAGTAGAAACCCCATGAGTTTGGAGCCCTACAATTTTCCACATGAAGATGTACTCTTGGTTCTAATATTCTGGCTGAGGAGCCCTGTCTTGGAATCATGTCCTGGTAGGAGAATTTGATACCAAAAAACACAAAATAGTGCTTCTTCCAAGTCCAAAGAGCATAACCTTTTGTTGGAAAATACTTCAAGCAAGCAGCTTTTACTTCTTCCCCTTAACTTCACTCTATCATTCAAACAAATGAAAATTCTATTTATTTGCTTGTATGTGCTTTTATCATCAGCATAAAGTTTCTCGGGTTCCTTAATTTAATTTCATAATTTCAAATGTCTTAAACCATCATCACTTTTGTTAAACCATATTATGTCTACAGCATAATGATTTCCACTTGCATTAGGTGTCAGCCTCTTCTGAATGCCTAAATTCAGTGCAATATTCTGACTATGAAATTAGACAAGCAAGAAGGTTTAGATTGTTAGAAATTTCATATTTTAAATGCATACAACAACTACCTAATTGCTACCTAAGTGAGGATTCTGTTCTTCAAAGTCAGTGTATATTCCCATATCTCACTGAACTTTGTAAATACATTAGAATCACTTACCTGTTAAGATTGAACATCCCTGGGGGGCGGTTCCAAGATGGCAGCCTAGACAGTCCACTCTGCGCTAGGCTCTCAGGGACCAAGGCTGGAAGTGGTGGAGGCGCCGTTTTCCAGCCAGCTTCCTGGCATCATTCTGCAGCTCAACATCCCACGCAGGAATTTCGCTCGTGTATGTGTGAGTACAGGATCACCGGGAGGCAGCGGTAGCCAGGAGGCGTGGCTTCGGCGCCCGCCGGAGAAACGCGGGTGCAGCCCGGGCCTCCGCCCAGGGCTATGGCTATCCGAGACTTTGACTGGAAGTAGCGGGGTGCCAGCTTCCAACCAGTTTTTTTGGCAACTCTCTGCGCCTTGCCGCCCCACGCAAGAGTCTTGCTCGTGTGTGTGAGCGCAGAGCCACCGGGAGGCAGCAGTAGCCGGGAGGCGTGGCTTCGGCACCGGCCGGAGAAACGCGGGTGCAGCTCGGGCCTCGGCCCAAGGCTACGGCTATCCGAGACTGAGACTGGAAGTAGCGGGGTGCCATCTTCCAACCAGTTTTTTGGCAACTCTCTGCGCCTTGCCGCCCCACGCAAGAGTCTCGCTCACTCGCTTGTGTGAGCACAGGGCCGCCAGGAGGCAGCGGTAGCCGGGAGGCGTGGCTTCGGCGCCCACAGGTGGAATGCAGTTGTGGTGGGAGATCCGGCCCAGGGCTTCAGCCCGGAGTTTACCCCGGGCGTGCTGGGCCTGCTTCCGCACAGGGTGCCTAGCCCCAGTGCCCACCCAACCGCGAGAGACTGCTAGCAGTTGCTTCTGTGGACTGTCTCCTGAACGGAACCCCAGCTATTGTTCTTTGTGGACCACCCTCTAACA
>CM053401.1:87622533-87653521 GCA_028644305.1 Xerus rutilus | reverse complement strand
ATATAAAGGTGTTTAATATGAAGAATGTAATCTGCTTATAATTTTGTGCAAAGTTAGAAAAATTATGATTGTAACAATTTTTTTTCTATTTGCCTCAACAAATGTTTTCAGTGAATAGTGTGTACAGCTTCTGAAAATTTGTTTTTTTTCTGTTATGTTAGATAACATGTATTAAAATGCAACTTTTGAGGAAAAAAAATAAAGTATATAAAAAAAAAAGATTGAACATCCCTAAGAGGTTATTTAGTCTAGTAACTACCTTTACCCAAGTAAATATCCTAAATTAATGAGTTCTCCTGCTTCTTGGCTTTTTCACATTAAAAGAGAAGACTCTGGCTGAGCATGCATGATCCTGAGTTCAACCTCCAGCATCCTCCTCCTCCCTACCTGCCCCCCCCCAAATGAAGACTTTGAATGTAGGACACATCTTCCAAAACTCTAACTAGAAAGATAGTCCAGGGGAGATAGGACAGGAGAGAATAGAAAACCAGAGTGATTGGGCTTTTATTTTAAAGGGGGGAGAAATTTGAATATGTCTGAGTTTGAAATAAAGGAACCAACGCACTGGAGAGGTTACGGGCACAAAAAAGAGGACAATCGCCAGAGTGCTTCCCTGAGGAGCAGGCTGGGGACAGAACCAGGAAACACCAGGAGGAAGGCTTTATCTGGTCCCAGGAGAAAGGCTTTACCTGATAACAGTTTATTGGTGCACATGAAGCAGCCAAATGAGTTTCAAAAAAGTGGTCTCCATTTCCTCAGGTTAAAGCACCACAAAATGGAGAACTCACCTTTAGAAGCCACATTAATCTTTGTACTGTATCTCCCTTAACCCTAAGCAGCATGTTCCCTCCTTCCACCATTATGCTGGTATGCACTTACACATATCTTCACTACATTGCTCATTGCATGTCAAAATATTCTACGTTCTCTGTTTCTAACATTTTCTTAAAGAAGAATTTGAAAACCATTAGGATACCTAATTGCTGCACCTTCAAACTAGATGTGAACCTGTTTTGCTTTAGTGGAAAGATAGCAGTGAAATTATTCAAAGGAATAACCACATCTCTATGATTTCTAAAACTCAAAAACTAGGAAAAAAACCAGAGCTTTAGAACAGTCCACTATCACTGTCCTGAAATAAGTCTCTTGAAAGTCCATTTGCTTCTTTCTTGTTAAACCCAAGCCTTTCCCCTTGGCCCCTCGCCAGATAAATCTCTTTTTAATTCAACTCCACAAACATGGCTCAAGTATAAATGGTGCAAAACTCAGTGAGTCGATGGTGAAAGGTGGCAAGTGAGATATGACACAAAGCCTCATAGACATGGAGGAAAACAGGCACCAACAAAGAGACATGGAACCAAGGAGAGAACAACTAAGTCTGTCCAAAGAAGAACAGAAAGCCACAGCAGAACAGGGCTCATCCCAGCCTTGAGGTATAGGCAGGTGCCTGAGACCCCAGCAGTTATGCAGCCCTCACAGCTCATCTCCCTCGCCAGCCACTGCTCCTCCCCTTTCTAAAGGTTGCTTTCCCGCACTTTGCCAACCCCAAGTCTTCATTTCCACATTCTGCTGCATCTCCCCTGCTCCCTCAGTCAGCTCATCTCGGGTCATTGCTTAATAAAGTGCCCCATCATCAAAATTCAACAATCTCAGGACTGATCTCATTCTACCTAGTGTAGCTGGATTTTGAACCTTCCTTCTGGGTGAATATGCCTTCCAAGATCACTGAAGCCCACAAGGGCCTATCCCTTTCCCAAAATCTCTCACCTGTACAGCTTAAACTTTTTGTTTTCAATTTCTTTTTTTATTATTATTATTGGTTCCTCTTAGTTATACTGTATACTGTTCCACCAGCTCCCTTATTCATCTCCTATTTGACTGTAAGGATTTGGAGTTAAGAACTATACGCATTGCTTCTCAGAGAAATTTCTCAACTCCTCACCCTGACTTTCCCCAATGCCTGATATATGCCATGAAATTCCCCCCTTGGCTACCCTGTGCTCATGAAAAACACCACCAATCAGACACAGAATGCAAATTTGCCTCACAATGTTTTCAACATGGCATTTCAGACTCTCATTTTAAAATATAAGACCTAATACCTTAGACATAGACTTGCACTTTAATCCATATCTCTAGATTGACTGAATTTTGGCCTTCTTGGCCAGATGGCCACAAAATTCTGAAAACAATTTTATTGTAAGTGTAAATAATTACCATTAAATTGGGCCTATATAGAAGAGGATTTGAAGTTTCATCAATAATATGTACTGATTTCCAGCTAACAGCTAATATGTAGAAAGTGGGAAAGAACATTCCTCCTCACCCTTAAAATGAAAATACAGATAGAAAATTCTCAGCAATTTGAATCATAATTTTTTGTATTATGATCATCAAATTACTTTATTTCATATAATTTGAGTCATAATTTTTTTTTGCATCCACAAGAGAACTGAGGTTGCAGGGCAAATCAGTAGCCTGAAATCTGAAGAAAAACAGGTTCCTCCAGGAAAAAAACAAGTCATGACCACTGATTTACCAACACCATATGAGCTGGTAATAAGAATTCACCTAAAATATTTACCAATTGCTCAAAACTGAGTATGGACACACAGAAGATGAAAGGACCCCTGATAGCCACCAACACAAAGGAAATCCATACCTGTTCACCAGTCCTTCACAGATCTCACTGCATGCTCCACTAGGCATAAAGTGAAAGACCAGAGGAAACCACACTCAGTGCTGCAGACCTGGAAAGTGGGAGCAGTTACTACTGCAAGAAAAGCAAAGACCAGTCCATAGATTTCTCCCCTCTGTCCCGAACAGAACAAAAACTGTAGGCTGTTGGAGAGGGCAACAAGCCCTTAGGGCACAATTGCCCTTAGGGCACAGATGAAGCCCTACTGCAACTGAGAGAAAGGAAAAGGGAAAAAATGCTCCATCTGCGTACAAAATGCATTCTGCTATCATGTATACCTAAGTAGAATAAATAAATAAATAAATTTTTTTAAAAAATCTCTTTCTCTAGGGGGAATGGTAGGAAACAGCCACAGGCCCAAACCATTCGATATGCCTAATACTGAAAGGAAAAAGGAGTTGTGAAGGCCCCACCCTCAAGATCCAGGGACATGGGACCCACTGAAGACTGAGGTCAAACCAAGAAAATGGAGAACATTTTCAATTCCACCTCCCTAATGCCAGGCTAGCAAAAATCTGAAACAAGAAATAGCAAAGAAAAAAGAACATGGACTGAGAAACTCTGAAGTGTAGACTCACAGAGAAAGCATAGAACTGAGGCTACAACAAAAGCATTGGGGAAAACATCTCCAGAATCCTAGTCTCAAACCAAACACAAATTTATATTAGAGGAATTTGAAGTTTATGATGAGAGTAACAATAGCAACAATGCAACAATGTAACTCTTAACAAGTACTGATTAGATTGATGCAATAACCTATACTCATGTATACTTTGTCTAGTGGAAGAAGACAGATATATCCATTTTGTCCATACATATATTTACTTAGACTTTTATCCAAAATGTCCAGCTTTCAACCAAAGGTTATGAGACACATAAATAAACAAGAAACAAAAATCAAGGAAAAATACACAAAGATAGTATTTATAAGAAATATAAATAAGCAAGAAAAAGGAACCAAAGAACCAGACTCAGATATCACCCAGGTTTTGGTACTATCAAACATGAATTTTTTTTTTTTACAGAATTCTTTAAATTTTTTGATCATTGTTTTCCATTACATCCAATATTATATGAAAGATGTAAGACAACATTCACTTGCCAAAGGCAAATAATGTTTGAATATATAAACACTGATATTTCCTTCAAGAGGCATAGCTAACATGGAAGCATAAAAGTAGATACATAAGAAATACATTTCACATAATTTAACAAATTAATCAACAAGATTAGAAAGACAATACAACAGAAAACATTGTATTCTAAAGCATTTGCCATTGTTGAAAATGATATTTAATCTGAAATTTCTATTTGTTTTATACAAATTTCTAGAATTATTGTTTAATGCATAATAAACCTAATTCAAGTGATGTGTATACACCAAAACACTGATGTATTTCTTTTTTCTTTTTTTAGCAAGCAATAAAATTCAGTATCTGAATTATTAAACTGATATAAAAAACAGTTGCAAAAAAAAGTACATTCAACACAGTGTACAAAACTAAATAATGAATCTAAAAACTAATTTTTCTGAAAATTTGGTCCATTAAAAGTGCCCCCCATGTTCAACAACATGGGTAACATGACAGGTGATGGCAGTGTAAAAAGAGTTAGTAAATTAATATGTGGTAGTATATGAATTCTGGTCTGTTAATTATGTAATTCAATTAGGAAATGGCTCTCATAGTAAATAAATGTTAAATATATTTGTTAATAACATATCAGTATTAGTTCCAAATACACAGGCACAACTGTTTTCATATTATTATTTATTTCATAATATACCCCCACAGTTTAAAAAAACCTTACATATATTATTTTATATATAACATATATTAGATATGTAATTGCATATTATGTACCTTAGTATATATTATATATAACTTAATAACACAAAACTTTCCAAACATTACATGAACACTCTAAATAGATACTTATCATTTTCTCAGCACAGAAATAGCTCAGTTCACCTAAAACAATATCTGGATGTGCAATGATAAAAAGCACTGACTCTTAAGAATTTACTTAAATAATTATTTAAGTTAAATTCTTGCAAAAGCCTAATTCTGATCTTTTATCTAGAGTACATTTTTAGGTTTCAGTAACTGATAACTTTCTTATCACAAACAGTATCTCCCCATCTAGAGATACCAATAAAGAAAAATATGTAGGGAACCAAAAATATGATGGAGAAACCAACCATTCCATACATATCTATATGAAAGTTCAACTTCCATGTGCTGTCTTGCTTTTCGAATATCATCACGTGATATGTTGAAGAATTCACAGGCTAAAGGAATGGTGATCTTTTTCATTATATCTCTGACTATTAGTACAAATATCATTCCTATGAGGATCCACAATATGGGTTTTCCAAACAGTAATGGGGGGCCTTGCTAAAGGCAGTATCTCTACAGAAGGATTTAATAGTAGACCCATGCTATAAGCAATATGGGATCCACATGCAATTCCAGCACCACTTTCTAGAATCTCAGCTGTGTCTCCAAAGGATGTGCTCCAGATATCAAGAGTGAAGGAAAAGTTCTCTAAAGCCAAATAAAGACCGATGATGATGAGTGGAGCATATTTGTGAGTTTAGTTGAAGTTGTCAATCAGGTCCACAAATGAATAGAAGACAGCTAAGATTAAATGGGTTGGAATTGTGGCTCAGTGGTAGAGCGCTTGCCTTGCATGCATGAGACACTGGGTTCGATCCTCAGCACCACATATAAATAATAAATGAATACAATAAAGATCCACCAACAACTAAAAAAATATTTTTAAAAAAAAATGGTATATAGGAATCCAGCAATAATGTCTTATACAGCTATAGAGGAATAAGGATAAGAAATTAATTGGATAGCACAATAACCAATTTTTATCTTCAGCTAATGTTCCTAACACAGTCCTTTTCTCCATTGTAGGCATAGCCCTGAGCCAACATCCATGTGAATTCCACACTTTGAGTCTTTTAAATTCAATCTACCAATCTGTCTTTTAATTGATGAGTTTAGGCCATTAACATTCAGAGTTATTATTGAAATATGGCTTGTATTTTCTTTTTTTTTTGGTTTTTAACTTGACTTGGTTTCTCCTTTGATTGGCTTTTCTTTTAGTGTAGTTCCTCCCTTTGCCAATTTTCATTGTTGTTTTTCATTTCCTCCTCATGGAATATTTTGCCAAGAATGCTCTCTAGTACAGACTTTCTTGCTGTAAATTCTTTTAACTTTTGTTTATCATGAAAGGTTTTTATTTAATCATCAAATCTGAAGCTTAATTTTGCTGGATATAAGATTCTTGGTTGGCATCCATTTTCTTTCAGAGCTTGGTATATGTTGTTCCAGGATCTCCTGGCTTTGAGGGTCTCGGTTGAGAAATCTGCTGAAATATGAATTTGTTTCCCCCTATGTGTAATCTGCTTCTTCTCTCTTGCAGCTTTTAAAATTCTATCCTTACTGTGTATGTTAGGCATTTTCATTATAATGTGCCTTGGTGTGGATCTGTTGTATTTTTGTACATTTGGTGTCCTATAAACCTCTTGTATTTGATTTTCCAATTCATTCTTCATGTTTGGGAAATTTTCTGATATTATTTCATTGAAGAGACTCTGCATTCCTTTGGTTTGTATCTCTGTGCCTTCCTCTATACTGATAATTCTTAAGTTTGGTCTTTTCATGTTTTCCCATAATTTGTGGATGTTCTGTTCATGGTTTCTTACCATTTTCATTGTGTGGTCAACTCTATTTTCAAGATTATGTATTTTGTCTTCATTGTCTGAGGTTTTGTTTTCCAAGTTCTCTAGTCTGTTGATGATGCTTTCTATTAAATATTTTATTTGATTTATTGTTTCCTTCATTTCAAGGATTTCTGCTTGTTTTTTTTTCAGAGTCTCTATCTCTTTCTTGAAATAATCTTTTGCTCTCTGTACTTGCTCTTATTTCTTTGTTGGATTGATCAATTGTTGCCTGTAATTGCTCTCTTATATTATTCTGTGCTTCACAGATCATTTTAATTGTACATGTTCTGAACTCCTTCTCTGATATTTCAACTACTGTCCTGTCAATGGATTCTATTATTGTAGCATCTTGGTGTGTTTGGGGCATTTTCTTCCCTTGTCCTTTCATGTTGTTCATCTGTCTTCCTCTCTAGCAGTGCTGATCTGAGGTATTACAGTTTCTACCCTATAATCTTGTAGTGTTCTACAGGTTACCAGTACCTCACCTCTGGTGTAACCGGGCCTGCAGGGACCTTGGGAATGGTCTTCCCAGTCCTGGCTGTTGTCTCTAGATGGTAGTAGGCTGAGACAGCCGCCCACTGGTAGATGGGGGGCTGTAGTGCTAAGGATTTTTAAAACTTGCAATAACTTAATACTGACTTTTTTTTTGTAATGAAAAGGAAAAATTATTAGATCTGGAAACAGTACTTCTTTCTTAGTAGATAAATCAAAGTCAATTTGTCAATAGTTAATTTTGAATTTGCTCAAATGAGTGAAAAAATCAGAGTAGTTCCTTGATTATGTCAGACTTCCTTATTAAACTGAAACAGGATGGACAGGATTAAAATGCCAGTAACTAATCAAAGCATTAAGCTAAGAGCCCATGTATAATATCTAAACTCCTAGCAATAATCTGGGTTGAGCTTTCTCTAATTTTCCTTTCCACATAAAATACACTTGTCAGGTAAAATTATAACAAGGCCTTTTTCATCTTTTTTGCATATCTACCATGCACAGCCCCACTGACTGCCTTTTAAGTGCCTGATTATCACTTGGGGTCTTATATATGCACCATTCCTTCTGCTTAAAAATTCTTTCTCAGGGCTGGGATTGTGGCTCAGTGGTAGAGCGCCTGCCTCCCATGCGTGAGGCACTGGGTTCGATCCTCAGCACCACATAACATCTTTCTTTTGAGCACACACTAGGCTAGGCAGCCCCTTGTGACCAGTATGAACAAAGGAGGAGTGGAGTGTTTTAGTTAGTTTTGTGTCATTGTGACTAAAATACCTGATAAGAAACAACTTAGAGGGAAAAAACTTTAGTTGAGGCTCATTGTTTCAGGTCCCATGTCTCAGGTCTCAGGTCTCTGTCCATAGATGGCCAATTCCATTGCTCTGGGCCTAGGATGAAGTAGGACATTAGGGAAAGGTGTTGCAGAGAGAAGCTTCTCCCCTCATGGCAACAATAGGATGGACTGATTAGATTACAGTTCTCATAATCTACTCATTTTACCTCTGAATATTCCTGCACTAATAGGAGCTTTTGAGGACCCCCTCATATCCAAACCATAACATGGGGAAACCCAACTCTACCTCTTTGCCTAATAGGAATAAAGAGAGGGAGGAGGACAAGGTGAAAAGGAATTCAATAGGCATGACTGACAGAACAATATACCTATTATATTATCTTTGCATCACTGTGACAAAATACCTGAAAGAAATTAACTTAAAGGAGGAAAGATTTATTTGGGCTCACAGTTTCAGAGGTCCCAGTCCATGGTTGCTTGGCCCTGCTGCCTTTTGGCCTGTGGTGAGGCAGTACAGCCTGGCAGAAGCACATAAGCAGAGGAAGGCTACTCAGATCATGGCAGTTAGGAAGCAAAGGGGGTGGGGGCTCATTTACGTAAAAAATCCCCTCCCCAAAAATCCATTAAGCTCTGAATCCATGAGTGGATTAATCCATTAAAAAGATCAGAGCCTTCATGATCCAATCACTTCCCAAAGGTCCCACCTCTGAACACTGCTGCCTTGAGACTAAGGCTTCAAGCTAGGATCTTTTGGAGAACATTTAACATCCAAGTCATAACACCTATAGACAAACTTTTTGACCATTACAACATCTATCCCTAAAATTTGTTCAACATGGTGCCTGATAAAAATCTGCTCAGTTTGGTTATCCCTAATTTACTAACCAGTCATGAGAGAATTACTCTAAGCATCCAAGATACCATGCATTATGGTCAATAAACATGAAAAGCTACTTAATACATTCTTCATAATCTAAGTTTAATCTAAATCAAAATGGGGATGCCTGAAAATCTAGAAAATTTCAAAAGTAGTCCAAGTCAAATTAACTTGCTTCGTTAGTTAGAGGAATAGAGTTCTGATAGCTCTTATACCAAGGAGATTTTGCATTAACTATTTTCTCAAAATGAATTGTGTCTCAGAGCTCACTGATTCTCTGGATTCACTAAGAGCAGTGATATGTCGCTGGTGTACAAATTTTACATACAACACCTATTCTCATGGCTTGGGACTATTTATTAAGGTTCATAAGCAAATGGCACTGTGAAACATGTCTGCCACTATTCCTACACTAAAGAGATTACAATCTCAATAGACTGCATTTACATGGACAAAGGGCACACAATGGTGTAATGGCCAACTGAGAATAATAATTTAATTAAATTACTAATTCAATATATTCTCTATGTAGGAGCATTCTGTGACAAATATTGGAATACAGTTTAGCAGCCTAAATAGATACAGAAGGCTTAGTTGACCCTATGCAAGAACCTGTTGGTTAAATAGACCAGATTATTGGGTGTTAGATAAAGAATAGAGCCAAGTTGCTGACAAAGGGAATGAAATGAGGGATCAGGAGAAGAACAAATTGTGTAGACAATCAGTACTAGTAGAGGCAATTTTTTAAAGAAATCTTATTTTGAAGGTGAGAAGTTGGGTATAGTTTTTGGATGGGAGTCACATGCTCAAGATGGTGCCGGAAGAAAACTACTTTGCAAAAGTGTTTTTGATGCCATATATGCATAAGTGCTTAATACATCTTTAACAAACTAAAAAAAAAAAGTGTCTTTGAAAAGTAATAAAGGTCAAGGGATCAGTCTGCCGATTAAAGAGAACAGATGGAGACAGATAAAGTGATAAAGAAGAAAGTAGTTGACCAAAAGATTACAGAAACGCAGGGAGATTCTGCAGGATTTGCTATAAAGGAAAACAAGGTGAATCTACAGCACAGAGTACTGAACCCCCATCACTATGAAAATCACAGACACTGAAGATATCTCTGAGTTGAGATCAAAAGAACACGCAGAGAGAGCAGAGACTGCCAAAGCGGGAAGTCAGAAAGAAGGATGGAGAAGCCACCATTCCACACAGTGCTAGCTTACGTGGCAATGGTGGCAGAGTCTGTTTCTGCAAAGTAAAAAGATGAAGATGAAAATGACCAACCCCAAGCAAGGGATTGCCTGAGTCAGGTGTTTCCAAATTCCTTTTAAGGCTCAGAAACTTCATTTAGAAGATATCTTTAAACATGAATATGCAAACAAATACAGATACGCCCCCACTTATCTTGGTTTGACATGAAATATTCCAGCTTGACAATAGTGTGAAAGCCATGCACATTCATTAGAAGCCATACTTCAAATTTTTAATTTTGATTTTTTTCCTGAGTTAACAATATGTGGCACAATACCCCCCTCACAGTGCTGGACTGTGGCAGGAAGGACATGGATGAGCCACCAGGGTTAACAACTGATATTCCCACAGTAAGTAGTGAGCCTCCACATCCAAGTTCTACATTGAAGGGGAAAACTAACCATGGATGGGAAATATTGGTGGGGGGGAGCATCTGCAGGGAATATGCACAGAATTTTCTTTTCATCATTCCCTAAACAATATAATACAACAACTATTTACATAGCATTTACATTGTATTGGATACTACGAATAACAACAGATGATTTTAGGCAGACAGGAGGATGTGCATAGACTATACACAAATATTGCACATACTACGCCATTATAGATGAAGGATATTAGCATTCAATGTTTTTAGTATCCATGAGGTTCATGGAACCCATATCCACAGATACCCAGGGATAACTGTACTGTGTTCCTAAGCTATGATGGTAGGTGAAGTGTAGTAAATGCATTTTTAACTTATGATATTTAAAATTAGAATATAAATTTATTAAAATGTTGCCCTATCATAAGTGAAGGTGCATCACTGTAGCAGCAACATTTGACCTATCAAATACCCTCAACCCACCTTTGTAGAGACTCATAAATGAATTCTGTAGGATCTCAAGGGGTCCCTAAAGCAAAATTTAAAACTACTAGAAGTTATCCCAAAAAGATATTCCCTCTCTCTCATTTTAAAAAACTTTTCAAGGATGCTTAGAAAGAAATTCAGAGAAAAGACTTTGGTAAAACCTGGAGAGAACATAAAAATTAATCCATCCTGGTGCAGTGGTGCACGCCTGTAATTCCAGAGGCTCAGGAGGCTGAGGCAGGAGGATGGCAAGTTCAAAGACAGCCTCAGAAACTTAGAGAGGTCCTAAGCAACTTAACAAGACCCTGTCTCAAAATAAAAATGAAAAAAGTCCAGGGATGTGACTCATGTGGTTAAGCATCCCTGGGCTCAATCCCTGGCACACACACACATGCACACACACACACACATGCACACACACACACACGCACACACACACACACACAAAATGAATCCAAGTTACTCAATTCACAGTGGCAAATTTCCTTAAAACAAACACATAGGTTTATCCACCTCAAGAACCCCTACTCATTCTTCTTCAGTTAAATTTTTTAAACTTGCATGCTATAATAAATTGTATTATTTTGTATACATTTAAAGTACAATAATGTGCTTACCCCTTATATGTAATGGATATGAATATTTTGCCATACCTGGTTACATAGTTTCTAAAGAAATAAAACATTGCAGTGACAATTGAAAGCCCTTTTCTCCTCCTGTTGAACTCCATTCTTCTTCAGCCTTTCTCACCCTAGATAACCATTATCCTGAGATGTTTATTCTTGCTATTGAAACTTCTTTGAGCTGGGTGCAGTGGCATATGCCTGAAATCCCAGCAACTAGGGAGGCTGAGGCAGGAGGATCACAAGTTCAAAGCCAACCTCAGCAACTTAGTGAGGCTCTAAGCAACTTAACAAGACCCTGTCTCTAAATAAAAAATAAAAAGGGCTGGGGATGTGGCTCAGTGGTTGAATGCCCTTGGTTCAATCCCCAGTACAAAAAAAAAAATTTCTTTGTTTTATTCTGCATGTATATAACCCTAACCCCATGATATTATTTCCAGTTTTTTTTAAATATTACATATTGTCTTTATCCTTCCACAGCTTACTTTTTTCACTCACAATATTTTTAAGATTTATCTATATTAATGCATGAAGCTCTGTGTTTTTAAGATTTATCTATATTAATGTGTGTTTTAAGGGCTACTTATTTCTCCATAATCTGACTATGCTTCATTTATCATTTCTGTATTATAAGCCTTTAGGTTTCTTCTAATTGTTCACGATTACAAACAATTCTGTAATGAACATTCTTGCATTTGTCTTATTGTGTGCATGCTCAAGACTTTCTTTACAATGTGACTCAGGTAAAATCACCAGGTATATCTGAATATTGATTCTTTAAGCCTCCTTCAGTTGTTACCTCCTTTGAGTGGCTTCCCCTGGCCTGTTTTCTTCCTCTGGTCCCAAAAGACCTTTCAAACATCTCTATTTTCCTGCACTTACCACAGAGGAACTTACATGTTTGTCTTCATAAACAAGCTATAATTCTCTAGAAGGCAGGGATCCTGTGCCTAGCTCATAGTAGGTCCCTACTCATTGCCTGACTTTAAAAAATTTGAAGTTAACTTGCAAAAAAAGGTCTGTGACTATGTAGGAAGTTAAGGGACTAGCAGCTGAAATTACTGGAATTAGCCCAAACTCTACCAGGGAGCTGTGCACAAGCCAAGAGGGAAGGATGGTAGAAAGAGACAGACTAGGGTACCATATACATGTATAATTACAATATTGAAGTAACTGAACCATGTACAGCCAGAAGAATGAGAAGTTGTACTCCATTTGTGTACTATGTGTCAAAATGCATTCTGTTGTAAAAAAGGAAGAGGGTTTATTGAATAAATAGTGCAAGCATAATTGAATGAACAAAAGCAAAGTTAAATTTTAGGCCAGGTGTGGTGGCTCATGACTATAATCCCAGCAATTTGGGAGGCAGAGACAGGAGAATCTTGAGTTCACAACCAGTCTCAGCAAGGTGAGGTGCTAAGCAACTCAGTGAGACCCTGTCTCTAGATAAAACACAAAAAATAGGACTGGGGATGTTGCTCAGCAATTAAGTGTCCCTGAGTTTAATCCCCAGTACCAAAAAAAAAGTTAAATTTTGCTTGTACTGTCTCTATATAACTTACTTTCAGATAGATGAACAAAAACAAATAATTTTTAAAATACATGAAAAGGAAAGCTAGGATACCACTTGTACAGCTTAAAATAGATGAGATTTAGTAGACAAAATAAGAAACCCAAAGATATAAAGGAAAAAATAAACATAATTGACAACATAAAGGTTTTTAATTTTTGTATGAAAAAAGATAGCATAATTGAAGTCAAAGAGTTGATAATCTTAAATAAGCAAAACTCCACGTTGATTAGAAAAAGAGAAGCAATCCAATAGAAAATTATTCAAAGAATATGAGCAGGCAATTGGCATAAGAATAATTCCTAATAGCCAATACATATGAAAAGAGATGCATCATTACTAGCCAACTAAAGAAACTCATGCCCTCCAAAAAGTGTTCAAGGCATAAGAGACAATTCTGGGAGAGCTGTGAGCAAGCAAATGTTCACTCACAGAAAAATGCCACAACATACTGGAAATACAAATTGATAGTATCTATTAAAACAAACTATTTTTGTTTGGGGGTTTTGATTTGGTTTGGTTTTTTTCAGAGGTATTTTTGGTTTTGGTTTTGGTTTTTATTGTACATATTTAAAGTGCAGTTGATAATGATCCACTATGTATATCCATTGTGAAATAGCCACAGTCAAGATGATTAGCCTGTCTATCACCTCACATGCTGCCTCTGTGGAGTAGAGAATGAGAAGACTTAAGATGTACTGTGTACATACAGTACAGTACTATTACCTTCCCTCACCCTGTGCTATGTTAGATCTCCAGAATCTATTCACCTTGTATAAATGGAACTTTGTATCTCTTGACCAACCACCCCCCATGTCTCCTTCCTCATAGCTCCTGGTAACCATCATTTTACTGTCTGCTTTTCTGTGTTCAACTATTTGATTCATCATATAAGTCAGATCATAGTGTTAGTCTGTCCGCATACACCTATTTCATCCAGCAGTATTTCCAAGTCCATTCATGTTGTCACAAATGGTAGAATTCCTTTTTGTAGGCTGGATAGTATTCCATTGTATACAGATACTACATTTCCTTCATCCATTCATCTGTCAATGAATGTTTAGATTGTTTTTATATCTTGGCTGCTATAAATAATGCTGCAATGAACATGAGAGTGCAGATGTCTCTTTGAGATTCTAATTCAGTTCCTTTGGGTAAATAACACTTCTACATTAAATTTTTGAAGGAACCCTATTCTGTTTTTCATTATGGCTGCACCGATTCACATTCCACCAACAGCATGCAAGAGTTCTCCTTTCTCCACATCCTTACCAACATTTGTTCCCTGTTGGGTCTTTTTTAATATAATAGACTAATATGTTTAAATTGATATCTCATTGCAGTTTTGACTTGTATTCCTAATGATTAGTGATTTCAGCACCTTTTCATCTATCTGTAGGCCATTCATATATCTTATTTGAATAAATGTCTATTCAATTATTTTGTTCAGTTTTTCAATCAGGGCATTATTTTCTGCTAGTGAGTTGTATGAGTTCCTTGTATATTTTTTCCTTGTATAGGTTTTGGGGTTTTGTTGTTGTTGTTGTTTTGTTTTGTTTTGTTTTGTTTTGTTTTTTGGGTTTTTTTGGTACTAGAGATTGAACTCAGGGGCACCCGACCTCTGAGTCACATCCCCAGCCCTATTTTGTGTTTTATGTAGAGACAGGGTCTCACTGAGTTGCTTAGTGCCTCACCCTTGCTGAGGCTGGCTTTGAACTTGTGATTCTCCTGTCTCGGTCTCCCTAAGTGCTGGGATTACAGGTTTGCGCCACCATGCCCAGCTCCTTGTATAGTTTTAATGTGACCCATAATCAAATATTTGGTTTGCAAATATTTTCTCCTATTTCAATAGGTTGTTTTTCATTTTATTTTTCCTTTATTATACAAAAACTTTTTAGTTTAAAGTAATCTCACTTGTCCACTTTTGCTTTTATTTCCTGTCTTTTTGGTGTTGTATCCAAAAAATCATCATGAAGGCCAATGACAAGAAGTGTTTTCTCCATGTTTTCTTTTAAGAAGTTTAGTTTCAGGTCTTATGTTTAAGTCTTTAATCCATTTTGAGATTATTTGGGGGTATGGTGTAGGATAAAGATCCAATTTCGTTCTTTTGTAAGTGGATATCCAATTTTCCCAACACCTTTTAAGAAGAAACAATCTTTTCCCCAATGTGCATTCTTAGCACCCATATCAAAGATCAGTAAACTTATCTTCATAGGTTTATTTCTGTGATCTTGATTTAGTTTTATTGATCTATATTGTCTGGTTTTATGCCAATGCCATGCCAATGTAGTTACTATAGTTTTATAACACATTTTGACATTAGGTAGGTTGATTCCTTTATCTTCATTTTTCTTGCTCCAGATTGCTTTGGTTATTCAGGTCTTTAGTGGTTTCATGTGAATTTTGTGATCATTTTTTCTATTTCTATGAAAAATGTCATTGGGTGACCGACCTGGCCCAATGCACAGAGGATGCAAAACAGACGAACCGTGCATGCCTGGGAGAGGAGACCAACTGCACTGCCACTACAACTCCCCATCTACTGTCTCTCCATGGCTTTCCCAGCCTGCTTCCATCTAGAGACAACAGCCAGGAGCAGGAAGACCATCCCCGAGATCCCTGCAGGCCTGCTCACACCAGAGGTGAGGTATTAGTAACCTGCAGGGACACTACAAGATTATAGGGTAGAATTGTAATACCTCATATCAGCACTGCTAGAGAGGAAAACACATGAACAATATAAAAAAAAAACAAGGAGAAAAACATGCCCCAAACAAAGATGCTACAATAATAGAATCCATTGACAACCCAGTAGATGAAAGGCCAGAGAAGGAGTTCAGGGCATACATAATTAAAATGATGTGTGAAGCACAGAATAACATAAGGGAGCAATTACAGGCAACAATTGATCAATCCAACAAAGAGATAAGAGAGCAAATACAGGGAGCAAAAGATTACTTCAAGAAAGAGAGACTGAAAAAAAAAAACAGGAATCCTTGAAATGAAGGAAAACAATCAAATAAAAAATTCAATAGAAAGCATCACCAACAGACTAGAGAACTTGGAAGACAGAACCTCAGACAATGAAGACAAAATACATAATCTTGAAAATAAAGTTGACTACACAATGAAGATGTTAAGAAACCATGAAGAGAACATACAGGAATTATGGGATAACATGAAAAGACCAAATCTAAGAATTATTGGGATACAGGAATAAGGCACAGAGATACAAACCAAAGGAATGCAGTCTCTTCAGTGAAATAATATCAGAAAATTTCCCAAACATGAAGAATGAATTGGAAAATCAAATACAAGAGGTTTATAGGACACCAAATGTACAAAACTACCACAGATCCACACCAAGGCACATTATAATGAGAATGCCTAGCATACACAATAAGGATAGAATTTTAAAAGCTGCAAGAGAAAAGTTTCAGATTACGTACAGGAGGAAACCAGTTCAAATCTCAGGAGATTTCTCAACCCAGACCCTCAAAGCCAGGAGATCCTGGAACATAGACCAAGATCTGAAAGAAAATGGATGCCAACCAAGAATCTTATATCCAGCAAAATTAAGCTTCAGATTTGAAAAATGCCATTGGAATTTTAAAATTACGTTGAATCTATAGATTGCTTTGAGTAATATGAATATTTTGAACACATCAATTTTTCCAACCCAAGAACATGGGATATCTTTCTATTTGTGTCTTCTTCAACTACTTTCATCAATATTTTAAAGTTTTCAGGTTACAAATCTTTTATCTCTTTGATTAAATTTTTTCTATGTATCTTTTTCTTCTTGTGCTATTATAAATTGAATTATTCTTAACTTGTTTGGGGGATAGTTCATTGCTACATAGAAATTCAACTGATATTTGTGTTTTGATTTTATGTCCTACAACTTTACTGAATTCACTTATTAGTTCTAAGTTTGGGTGGGAGAGTTCTTAGAGATTTTTATGTATAAGATCATGTTATTCACAAACAGGTGATTTTACTTCTTCCTTCCCTATTTGGATATCTTTCATTCTTTTTTTTTTTTTTTCTGATTGCTCTGGATAGGATTCTAGTACTGTGTTTAATAGAAATGATAGGAATGGGTATCTTTGTCTTGTTTCTGATCTTAGGAAAAAAGCTTTCACTTTTTCACCATTAAGTATGTTGTTAGCTGTGACCTGCCATATATGACCTTTTTTATTTTGAAATATATTCCTTCAATACCTATTTTTTATCATGAAAGAGTGTTGAAGTTTGCCATATTCTTTTTCTTCATCTACTGAGATGATCACATAGCTTTTATTTTTCACTGTGTTAATGTACTACATCACTTTTATCTGTGAATATTGAACCATCCTTGTATCTCAAGGATAAATTCCATTCAATCCTGGTGTATGATCTTTTCAGTGTTATTTAATTTGTTATGCTAATGTTTTATTGATGATTTTTATTCTTTATTCAACATGGATATTTGCCTCTACTTTTCACATAAAGTGCTTGTCTAGATTTGTAATTAAGAATGAGTGCAGAACTCTTCCCTCCTCCTGTGGACAGCTTTGACCCATCAAAAATACCCCTGCATAATTTATCCTATGGATAAAATGTTTGTAAAGGTCACAAACAACCTAAATGCTTATCAATGAGAATTATATAAATTATCAGATATCCACTGGATTTAATATTATATAGGCATTAAAAAGAATAAATCAAGGGCTGGAGCTGTAGCTCAGTGGCAGAGCGCTTGCTTGGCATGAGTGAGGAACTGAGTTTGATTCTAAGCACCACATACAAAGAAACAAATAAAGGCATTCTGTCCATCTCTAAAAAAAAAAATCAAAGTTACTCCTGAAAAGGGGCTTGCAGACAGGTTGGAGACATACATTGTTAAATGAAAATGGCAAGGATGCAGTTTGTATAATTCCATTTATGTAAAATACGTATGTGTTGGAAGAAGACGCTAGAAAATATATAGTGATTACCTTTGGGTTTGTAGGGTATGAGAAGAATAGAATCATTATTTGCAAGTGTGTGTGTGTGCGTGTGTGTGTTTATATTTTTAAATGTCAAAATTTAATTGATTGAGGCAAAATATGCTATTTATCTATTTTGGTAGTTATACTTTTACATTTTGTAAAAATGAATGCAGTAAATGCTGTTATCCTCTTTTCTTCACCAAGGAATTCCACAGCCTTAGCTAATTGTCCAGTCTTGGGAACATTTCCCAACTCCATGTTGACTTAAAACAGCACATCCTAACAGGGAATAATAAGAAAAAATAGAAGTAACTACCTGCTTAAAGAAACTGAAGCCAGGCGCAGTGGTACACGCCTGTAATCCTAGCACTTTGGGAGGCTGAGACCAGAGAATTGTGAGTTCAAAGCCAGCCTCAGCAATGGTGAGGCACTAAGCAACTCAGTGAGACCCTGTCTCTAAATAAAACACAAAATAGGATTGGGGAAGTGGCTCAGTGGTCGAGTACCCCTGAGTTCAATCCCCAGTACCAAAAAAGAAAGAAAGAAAAGAAACTGAGCTTCTGTATATTTGAATAAGCCCTGATAATTCCTTGTAGCTATTCCAAGCTAATCAAAAAATTCCTCAACTTAGGTACCATTTCAACTCATTTTTAAAATCAATGCTATTGGATAAAATACATAGTGTTTAGTTCAGGATTACATTTCTTTAATATTAGATAAATACTATATTGCCACCAACAGCATTGTTTTATTCAATATGCATACACACAAGTGGGGAAGGGATGGCACCCTTGGGTTTCGCCTTGTACACAAGTAGAACAAGAACTATTCAATTCCAATCATATGCCCTCTGACAACATATGCACATATCAAAACACTGAATGGTACCTTATTAGTATGTATAATTTTTGTCTTCATATATCAGCTTTAAAATTAAGATTAAAAAATAGAAATACTCTCCTGAGTGCTTCCTCTCTCTCTTTCCTTGAGTACAAGCTCATCCTAGCAGGGGCTGATGCATTCCTGTGGGATTTGGTGCAATATTTTGTCATTCTGATGGAAATGTGTACTGTCTGGTCCCTATAGTTTAATTTAGAACAATTAAGGTTCAGGGTATATGAGCTGGCAAAGCACATTACAAACAATGGCTACAGAATAAACTGCAAATCAATCCACACTAAATCACCCTGAATATCCCTGCCAGAGCCACAAAGCCAGCCCAGTTCCAGCCCTTCAGCCTCACTCCCTACATCCTCATTGCAGTAAAGAAGTCTCTGTCATTCAGTTTTGTAATGATTTTGCAGAAGTGTTCTTCTAGACATAGAACTTTACAACTTTGGGCTGAGGCAGCAGTGGGTAGAAAACTATGCTGAGGGGGATGTGGTTCAATTTCAGACCTGTTTTGCCCCACAAATGGAATAGACTTTTTCCACTTCCCATTGCTGATATTAACACAGTATGGAAAGGTGTCACACTTTATGGGCAATATTTGTTCTTTTGTTCATCTTCATGTTCATTTATTTTGATGCCTGAGTGGGCATCTTCTTCCTCCCTCATCCCTCTATATCTATGTACCTCTACAAAGCTGCCTACTTGGTCAGAAAGGATGCGCTAACCAAGAAAATGAGCTTTCTTCAGCTCCAAACCACAAACATCCCATGAACTCACCTCTACCAACCTTTGTATGGAAGAGTGCTCAGCAAGTAGCTTGTCTTCTTGTTCTGGGCAGAGGCACCACAGGACTGGCACAATCATCTTTCTAACTTAAAAAGAAGGCATGACACCAAAATATTAAATGTGTTGATCTTTTCATCTAGATATCCCATTATTGGTTTTTTTCCAATAGAAATGTTTTTTCCTGAGAAGGCAAAACTATGTATGTGAATACTTCTTCAAATACTGTATAATGTTAGTGAAAAAAAAATATGACCAATCTAAGTTTCTATAAGGAAGTGGGTGGATAAATAATACATGATGAAACCTGTGTGACACATGTAACAAAAACTGTGCAACTTTTTAAAGAAAATGTAGATTTACAACAATTCCAAAAAGTGCTCCTAAGCTGCAGCTAAATTTAGAAACAAATTATAGAATAGATTGTATAGTCTGAGTCCATTTTTTAAAAATGCACATGTGTTAGTACATGCCTTTTTTAAATCACAGAAAACAGATATCAAACTCCCAACAATACTTATCTTGGGGGATGGAATTCCAGGGGATGTTTTTTCTTTATATATTTTGTTATCATTTAATTTTTTAAAAGATGCATATATTGCTTTTATAATCAGAAAATATATACTGTATATATAAATGCACAGATAAACATATATAGTAAAAATATAAACTTTATATTTAGTAAAGCATAATAAAATCAATGCAATCATCTTCTATTTTCACCTTCTTTCTATATCCATTCATCCATTCAACAGAGAACTGTTAAAAGCCTGTTGGTGGGTTCAATGCCACAGTCGTAGATTCTGAGAATACAAAGGCAAGCCTTCACAGAGGTTACAATCCAGTAGTAGGAAACACTTTTCTGCATGCCTCCATTAGGGTCCATAATCTGGGGCTAGCTTCCTGACTAAGTGAGATAAAGAATCCAAATAATGGCATAGATCAATTCAAGTTCTTTTTCTTCCTCTAAACTCACCCATTATGGATAAACATAAATGTAATAGCCATCCCAGCTACATTTTAGGGGCTGATCACTTGAGATCTTTTCAGACTCTGTATGCTCAAGTTTTCTTGGGACTTACTCCTAGAAAAATAATCATGAGTATTTAATTAGCACTTACTGTAAACCAGACTCTGCACCAAATTCTTTACCTATATTTTCTCATGTCTTCCTCACAGTAGCCCTATGAAATCATTACCATTGCTTATTTTTAAACAGATATGGTGGCAGAAATCTGCCAATATCACACAGCTAAATATATTAGACCACATATAGTCCAAGTCTTCAGAGCCCTGCAGCAGTTCTGGGCATGTAGTAGTTGCTCACACCAGAAGTGGTCATTACAGTAGCTAGTAGTTCTAGAAACATTTGCTAAGCTGTCAGCCTGTGAAAGGAAACTGATGAAGCAAGGGAAAAACAAAACACAATTATGAGATTTGGAAAGTCCATGCCAGTAACCTGTCAAACTCATGATTTATGAAAAGCATTAATGAAGTATAAACAATTCCAGGTGGGTCATTCAATCAAGCTTTTGATGGTAAGCTTTCACTGTTTGGAATCTGAGTGGCTACCAAATAGAATACTAATTCCTTATGGAAGAAAACTTCAGATTGAATTATGTCATAATTATGAACTCAGGAAGGGGACTGGCATTGAAGTACATTTGTATGCTAAGCCTGTGTGTTGGCCAAAAAAAGACCCAGTGCTATCTCATGAAGTCCTCATGGAATGCAAGATGCCCTGGATTCACATCTAAACAGCAACTACAGGATTGGAGATAGGAACACATTTCACCTTGGTTTCCTCCACAGCCAGTCAGGACCCTGGAGCTGTCCACATCCCAGCATGGTGTAGGGGAAGCCAATGCAACAAGTAATCCTTACAGGGCTTTGGCCTTTTCACTCTTCTCACTTGTATCTAGTGAATAATCTTCAAGAATCTAGCATATTTTTTGGAACTGTGTTTCAACACAAAGTGAAGAAAAGCACATTTCTATACCCTAAGTAGTTCAAAGTCTGGTCCAGAACCTCAGTTCTGGTAGGGAGTATACAGATAATTCCCCAAATACATTTTTAGTGTGTCATTGCCCTCTTTAGAACCATTAAAGAGTGCCTACCATCAATCTCAGAAAACCAAATGCCGAATGTACTCGTTGATAAGTGGATGCTGATCCATAATGTGGGAAAGGACGTGGGAACAATGGTGGATCTATGTTCACAGGGGTGTAAGGGGGGAGGGGGCATGGGGACAGCAAAGGTGGTGGAATATGATGGTCATAATAACCCTAACTTTATGTATGACTGCATATATGTTGTGATTCTATACAACTTACAACTAGAGAATTAATATGTTATCCTCTATCTACATACAATGAATCAATTTGCCCTGTTAACATGTAAGCCTAAATAAAAGAGTGCCTACCTATTCTGAGAGAAATATTCTGGCCCTGCATTCAAGGCCAAAATCATTTATAAAACTTTCCAGATTAATCTGTTAACAGCTATCTTTCCTTAACTCTATATTCCTTCCACATCACTACTTAAAATTCATTTTAGATCTCAAAGTTTTTCTCAATTCCACATTTGGCATACAATTAGGCCTTGAGACACTTTGATCAAAATAAATCAGAGAAAGCAATTATAAATGAAGAAAGGGGGTGACTATTAAAATATTTTCATAATGAAGTTAGGCTACTTTTGCTTATGCTGAAATTGCCAATTTGTCATATGTTCCTAGGGTTCTCGGAACCAAACACCTCCTCCAAAGCTGTCTAGTTCAACCTCTCATTTTCCAGATGAGCAAATTGCCATACAGGGAGGGAAAATGCTCTGTGGATGGCAAGTGTATCCATTTATTTATCTGACAAACATTTATCACATGCCAGCCCTCAAATAGGCCCTGAGGAAATTGGCGAAGTCTGTACCCACGTGAAGTTTACATTCTTTTGGGAGAACGGACAACAAACAAGAAAAAATAATCACATGCTATAATTTCAAATAGAGATGAATATCATAAGGAAAAATAAACAGGGTTGGGTTGGCATGTTATTTTAGAAAAGATGTTAACGAGAGGGAGCAGCCAGTGCAAAAGTCACTAATGAACTAGTGTGCTGAAGGAGCTGAGGGAAGACTGGTGTCATTGTAGCATGGTGGATAAGGGTTGGAGAGTGTAAAGAAGTAGAAAAGAGCCATAAATTTAGGACCAGGTAAGTATGATAGACAGGATTTCTTTCTAAATATGCTGGAGAAACTAATTGCCAAATCTTTTTATTTATTTTTATGAACATATTAATTCTACATATTCATGGGGTTCACTGTGATATTTCTACACAATTTTGCACTGAACATATCCACCCACCCTTTTTTCACCCTTGTCCTACCACTCACTTCCTGGCACCCTCCCCAGGCCTCAGTAATGAGTATTCTACTTTCAAGTTGACTTTTTTTGTTGTTTTGTTTATTTTTCACATATGAGAGAACACAGGCAATATTTGTCATTCTGTGTCTGGCTTTTCTAGCTTACCATGATGTCCTCCAGTCCCATCCACTTTGTGGCAAATTACAGGATCTCATTTTTCTTTATGGGTGAACAGTACTCCATTGTGCATTTATACCCTATTTTCAATATCCATTCATCTGTTGATAAGTACCTAAGCCAATTCCATATCTTAGCTAGCTATTGTAAAAACTGCCACAATAAACATGGGAAAGCAGGTATCTCTTCTGAATACTGGCTTCATTTCTTTTGGATATATACCCATGAGTGGAATAGCTGTATCACATAATAATTCTATGTTTATTTGTTTGAACAAAATCTGTATTGCTTTCCATAGTGACTGTACTAATTTACATTCCCAACAAGAGTGTTAGGAGTTCCTTTTCCTCCACATACTTGCCAGCATTTATTTTTCAGTCTTTTGATAATACTAATAGAATAGCTAACTGGGACATGATGGCATTTCATTGTAGTTTTGATTTGCATTTCCCTGATGACTAATGATATTGAAGTTTTTTCCATTTTTTAACTGGATTATGTAAATTTTTAAGGTTTTTGTATTCTTAATTTATTCTGGTTATTAACCCTCTGACAGATAAATAGCTGGCAAAGATTTCCTCTCATTCTATATGTTGTCTCTTCATTCTGATGATTGTTCCATTTGCTGTGCATAAGTGTTTTAATTTGATTTAATCTTATTTGTCAAATTTTGCATTTGTTTCCTGAGCTTTGTGGGTCCTATCCAGAAAATCATTGATTCTACCAATATCTTTAAGTGTTTTTCCTGTTTTCCCTTTAGTAGCTTCAGAGTTCAAGTCTTACATTAAGGTCTTTGATCCCTTTTGTGTTGGTTATTGAACAGGGTGAGAAACAGGAATCAAATTTCAGTCATCTGCATGTGGATACCACTCACTTCCTGGCACCCTTCCCGGAGTTTTTCAAACACCATTTGCTGAAGAGGCTGTCTTCTCTCTAATGTATGTTTTTGGAAAATTTGTTGAGAATCAGTTGACTGTAGATATGTGGGTTTATTCTCAGTTCTCTATTCTATTCCATTGGTCTACATGTCTGTTTTTATACCAATGTCATGCTGTTTTGGTTACTACAGCTCTGTAGTATGTACTGAAATCAGGTACTATGATGTTTCCAGCTTTGCTCTTTTTTTTAATTTTTTAATTTTTTGTTTTATTTTTTAAAAAAAAGAATGCACTTCAATTCACAGTACACATATGAAGCACAATTTTTCATTTCTTTGGTTGCACACAAGGTAGAATCACAACATTCGTGTCTTCATACATGTACCTAGGGTAATGATGTCCATCTCATTCCACCATCTTTCTTATCCTCATGCCCCTTTCCTTCCCCTCCTTCCATTATGGATCTACATCCACCTATCAGAGAAAACATTTGGGCTTTTGTTTTTTGGGGAATGGCTTACTTTGCTTAGCATAATATTCTCCAACTCCATCCATTTACCTGCAAATGCCATGATTTTATTCTCTTTTAATGCTGAGTAATATTCCATTATGTCAATATACCACAGTTTCTTTATCCATTCATCTATTGAAGGGCATCTAGGTTGCTTCCACAGTTTAGCAACTGTGAATTGTGCTGCTATAAACATTGAAGTGGCTGTGTCACTGTAGTATGCTGTTTTTAAGTCTTTAGGGTATAGACTGAGGAGTGACATAGCTGGGTCATATGGTGGCTCCATTCCAAGTTTTTTAAGGTATCTCCATACTGCTTTCCAGATAGGTTGCACCAGTTTGCAGTCCCATCAGCAATGTTTGAGTGTGCCTTTTTCACCACATCCTCACCAGCACTTATTGTTGCTTATATTTTGGATAGCTGCCATTCTGACTGGGGTGAGATGAAATCTGAGAGTAGTTTTGATTTGTATTTATCTAATTACTAGAGATATTAAACATTTTTTCATATATTTGTTTATCGATCTAATGTCTTCTGAGAAGTGTCTGTTCAGCTCCTTAGCCCATTTATTGATTGGGTTGTTTGGTTTTTTGTTTGTTTGTTTTGGTGTTATAGTTTTGCCCTTTTTTACTCAAGTTTGCTTTGGCTATTTTTTGCTGCAATATGAGTTTTAGAAATTTTTTTTTTAGTTTTGTGAATAATGCCATTGGTATTTAATGGGGAATGCATTGAATCTATAGATTGCTTTGAATAGGATGGACATTTTAATATTTTTTCCAATTCATGAACATTCTTCAATTTCTTTCTTTAGTGTTTTTTCATTTTTATTGTGAATGTCTTTCCCTCCTTAGTTAAATGTATTCCTAGGGTGGGTTGGTGGGTTGGTTGGTTTGTTGGTGGTTGATGGGTTGGTTGGTTTTTAAGGCTATTATAATTTTTTTTTTTTTTTGGTACTAGGGATTGAACTCAGGGGCACTCAACCACTGAGCCACATCCCCAGCCCTATTTTGTGTTTTATGTAGAGACAGGGTCTCACTGAGCTGCTTAGTGCCTCACCATTGCTGAGGCTGGCTTTGAACTCGCGATTCTCCTGTCTCAGCCTCCCTAAGTGCTGGGATTACAGGCTTGAGCCACCGCGCCCAGCTTAAGGCTATTATAAATGGAATTATTTTCAGGATTTCTTTCTCAGCAAATTCATCACTGGTGTAAAGAAAAACTACTGGTTAATATATGTTGATTTTGTGACCTTCTACTTTTACCAACTTCATTTAACAATTATAATAGTATTTTGGTGGAGTCTTCAATTTTTCCATGTATGGAATTATATCATCTGCACACATGAATAATTTGGCTTCCTTCTTTCCTGTTTGTATGCCTTTTATTTCTTTTTTTTTAATTGCTCTAGCTAAAATTTCTACTGTTACATTGACTAGGAGCAGTGAGAATTGCCATGCTTGTCTTGTTTCTAATATTAGGGGAAATGATATGAGTTTTTTCCCATTCAGTGTGATATTGGCTGTGAATTTGTCATGTATAGCCTTTATTATGTTAAAGCACATTCCTTCTATACCTAATTTGTTCAGAGATTTTTATCACAAAGTGCTGTTGAAATTTATCAAATGCAAAGATGGTTGAATGAGATGGTCATCACTACCCTACATGCATGTATGAAGACACAAATGGTGTGACTCTACCTGGTTTGCAATCAGAGAAATGGAAACATTGAGTTCTATATATGTACTATGACCTGAAATGCATTTAAATAAATTAATTTTTAAAAATTTAAAAAAAGAAATTTATCAAATGCTTTTTCTGCATCTATTGAGATTATCATATGATTTTTACCCTTCATTCTGTTTATGTGATATACTATTACTACTTATTGTATCTGTTTATTTTATGTATTATGGTTATCAATTTGCATATGTTGAGACATATCTGCATTCCTAGAATGCTGGCCTCATAAATGAGTTTGAAAGTATTCCCTCTCTTTTAATTCTGTGGAATGATTTAACAGCATCAGTGTTAGTTCTTTAAAAGTTTGGTAAAATTCAACAGTAAAGCCATCTTGTTCTTGGCTTTCTTTCTTGGGAGACCTTTATCCAATTTAATCTCATTACTTTCTATTGGTGTAATCAGGATTTTCATGTACTTTTGGTTCAATTTTGGTAGGTCATATGTGTCCATAACTTTGTCCATTTCCTCTAGATTTTCCAATTTGTACCATATAATTTTTTAAATAATCTCTAATTATCCTTCTATTTCTGTGGTGTTAAAGGTTTTTATTTATTTGTTCTTTTTAGTTATACATGACATTAGAATGTATTTTGACATATTACACATACATGGAGTATAACTTTCCACTCTTGTGGTTGTACATGATGTGAAGTTAAACTGGTCATGTATTCATATATGAACACAGGGAAGTCATGTCTGTTTCATTCTACTGTTTTTCCTATTCCCATCTCCTCCTCCCCTTCATTCTCCTTTGTCTAATCCAATGTACTTCTATTCTTTCCTCCCTCCCCACCCCATTTTGGGTTAGCATCTGCATATCAGAGAAAACATCCAACCTTTGGTTTCTTGGATTAGCTTATCTCATTTAGCATGATAGTCTAAAGTTCTATCCATTTATATGGTGTCAGTTTTAATGTCTCCTTTTTCATCTCTAATTTCATTTATTTGGATCTCTTTTTCTTCATAGTCTAGCTAAAGATTTGTCAATTTTGTCTTTTCAGAGAACCAGTTTTTTGTTTTCTTTCAAGAATATTTTTTAATTTTGCTTCTGACTTTCCCAATGACCCAATGTTAATTCAAATGCATATTGTTCAGTCTACATGTTTTTGTATGGTTTCCAAAGTTTCTCTTATTATTGAATTCTATTTTCATTCCATTGTGGTCATAAAAGATATAGGATATAATTTCCATTTTAATATTTGGGTTTTTGCCCTAATATATGGTCTATTCTAGAGATAATTCCATTTGCTGATGAAAAGAATGTATATTCTTCTGCTATTTGGTGGAATATTCTATAAAAGTCTATTAAGATCATTTGATCTGTAGTATAGTTTAACTCTGATGTTTCTTTGTTAAATTTTTGATCTACCCATTCATGAGAATGTGATATAAAAATGCATGATTATTATTGTATTGGAACCTATGCCTCCCTTTAGATGTAATAATGTTTGTTTCATAACATTGGATGCTCTGACATTAGTTGCACATAGATTTATAATTATTTTATCTTCTTAATGAGTTTACCCCTTGATCATTATCTAGTGACCTTCTTTGTCCCTTCATATAGTTTTCGCCTGAAGTGTATTTTGTCAGGTATAAATATAGGTAGTCCTGCTTACTTTAGGATTCCATTTACTTGGAAAATCATTTTCCATTGCTCACTTTCAGTTTGTGTGTGTCTTTATTATTGGCGTGAGTTTCTTATAGGTAGCATGTTGTTAAGTCTTGTTTTTTCATCCATTCATCCTGTTTGTATCCTTTAATTGAATAATTAAGTGCATTTATATTCAGAGTTATTATTTAAAGATATAGACTTACACCTATCATTTTGTTGATTTTCTTTTAGCTGTTTTGAATATTCTTTGTTCATTTCTTTTTCACTTATTCATTTTTAATGAATATTAATGTTTGATCCCTTTCTGTTTGATCAGAAAGGGATCAGTATTAATGTTTGATCCCTTTCTGTTTCTCATTTGTGTATGTACTCTTCTGGTGGGCTTTATACTTTCACGTGTTATGATGGTAGTTATTTTTCTTTCACTTTCCAATATTGGACTCCCTTAAGTCTCTTTTGTAAGTTTGATCTTGTGGTCATAAATTCCTTTACATTTTGCTTATCTTGGAAGGGCTTTATTTCTCTTTCATGTATGAAAGATGGCCTTGATTAGTATAGTAATTTCAGTAGGCAATTATTTTCCTTCATAGTTTGAAATATGTCATTTCATTCCCTCCTGGCATGTAGAGTTTTGCTGAGAAATCTGCTGTTAATCTAATGGAGTTGCTCTTAAATGTGACTTGTTTTTCTCTTGCAGAGATGACATAGTCACAATGTTACTAAGATCACTCCAGCCCACCCCTATGGGCAGAGCAACAGCTCCCCTACCCCTGTTAGAGACAGGCACCTGAGCACAATGCTGAGGAAGGAGGTGGTGGGAACCACATGGGTGATAGCCTTCAGTCCTGGCATCAGTGTGAATCTACATGCAAGTGGCCATGCCACTGGTCTCAGAAGGCAGACTCCTTCACTCCTCAGTTCTTGAGGGCAGCATTCACATTCCCCTCTGTGTTGCAGCACCCAGGCCCCTCAGTGCAGTGCACTCAGCAGATTTGAGTCCAAGTCCCTCTACTAAGCCAGTTTGATTTCCAAAGCAACTACCTACTAAGCTAGTGCAGTGGAATATCTGTGGGTCCAAGAGATAGGAAATATGCAAGGGTGTCTAATACCTAGAACAGTCCAAATGCAGGCAGGTCCTTTCTCAAGATATATCCTGGGTACAATACCTGAGGGATTTGATGGGCTATGCTGTGAAATCCTTTTCCAAAGCAAGGTTATTATGCAGATTTCAGGTTACTTTTCTCATTAGATTTCCCTCCTGTAGGAGTTAGGAGTCTTTCTAATAGCTAGGAATGTTGTTGTCTGCACTGGCAGAATTTTCTAGGACTCATTCACTTTATTTCCTTCAGAGGAGAGACTCTTCTTTGTCCAGCTCTGGAACCAGGGTAGCAGGTGTTGGCATATTTTGTTGATCTTACTATGCTGTTGTCCAAGATCTCTGAATATCAGGCTTCCATTCTTCTCCTGTCGATTTCCAGTATTCTCTCATGATCATTTACTTTAAAATGTAGCCATTTTGAGGTTCTTTCAGTTTTTCATTGTGGAAAGGGCAGATGAGTGCTGGGTGCCTCTATTCAGCTGTCTTGCTCCTGCAGAATTTTAATTAAAGGATTAACTTGATTACATAACTTTTTAAAGTACTTTATTGAATTATTATTGACATATCAAAAGTTAATCATGTTTAATATATACAATTTGATACATTTGAAGATAAGTATAAATCTGTGAAACCACCACCACAATCTATGCCATAAATTTATGCATCATTTTCAATAGTTTCCTCCTGCCTCCTTTATTTATTGTAACTTTTGTGATAAGAAAATTAACATAAGATCTGTTTTGAAGGTAGAACTGACAGGGTTTATTGAAGGACATGTTGATGGAAGTATGAAGGAAAAGCAGATTTTTTGACCTGATGATTGTAAGAATGAAAGAATAATAAGAAACAGAATAAAAATAAAATCCAAGTATCTGCTATGGATATTTTAAGTCTGAAATGCTTTGTTGAACACCTGGGTGGAAATGTTGAGCATCAGTAAATATAAATGTTTTATATTCAGGGGTACTTTAGGGGCTGGAAAGGCAAAATCAGGAATCACCAACTTATACATGGCATCAAAAGCCATGTGACTGGAAAAAAAAAAGCCATATTACTGGATGAGATGGCCAGTGAGAGAAAAGAAATGAATTGAACACTATTCTCAAGAGCATGCCAAGATTTGACATTGACTAGATGTGGAAGCAAAGGAACTCAAAGAGACACAGAGAGGAATTCAAATACTTAAGGAAACCACAATTCTGAACCATAAGTCAGAACACTAGAATGCTACAGCCTCTATTCTATTCTTTTGGATATCAGGAGGCAAGGACCACAAGAAGGACACAGATCCACTTGCATGTGCCTTCTGAGAGTTGAGGTAAGCCTGGTGTGCTTGTACACCCCCAGCACAACCTCCTGCCCAAGATAAAAGAAAACTTTTCACTACAGCACTGAAAAAGTTGCTAAAAATTCAGCACAAATACCAGTGCCAGACAATGGGCTCAAGAAATAAGCATTACAACACTGCATCATAACATTTGCATGGGACAAATACCTATCTCACATACCCTCCTTCCCCAATCCTTTACTCACAACAGGCATCACTAACCAATCATGGTACACTTCTCCTCCCAGCCAGAATACAATCCCAGAATCCCTTTGCACTATAGCACTGCAGGCAGCACTATTGATCAAAATTGTCATGAGAGGTGAAACTTGTTTCCCATCTTTGGCAGAGTAGTTAGCAGCAAAAGGTTTAGAATCATAGTTCTGAATCCTGATTCTGTCATTATTGGCCTTGGGATCCTGGATCCCAGTTTCACTGTTAACTAGCTGCTTAATTTTGGACATATGAAGTTTCTCTGTACCTCAGTTGATTCATCTGTTCTTCAAAAGAAAAGCCCAAGTGCCTATGAGAGCTTAAGAGAACAAGGGGACATATTTAGATGAAAGGGAGACAGGTAAGCCTTCCCTAAAGAGTACTTGTCTGACGACATGATCCTATACTTAGAGGATCCAAAAAGTTCCACCAGAAAACTTCTAGATCTGATAAATGAATTCAGCAAAGTTACGGGATATAAAATAAATATCCATAAATCAAATGCATTTCTATACATCAGTAATGAGTCC
>CM053401.1:87469757-87622033 GCA_028644305.1 Xerus rutilus | reverse complement strand
CCTGGCACATCTATGAAGACTCTAATGGTGTGACTTTATCTGGTTTGCAATCAGAGAAATGGAAAAACAGAGCTCTGGTTATGTACTATGACTTGAAATGCATTTAAATAAAATAACTAAATTAAAAAAAAAAGAGTACTTGTCTGAGATGTGAGAAGGATGGGAGCACTCTCTCTACAGGGAGGAAGTGTGCTGCACCAGAGAAAGCCCATGAGGACAGAGCACAGAGATCAAAGGTTTGTCAGACAAGGGCCAGAACGCTTGAGGCTTTTAGAACACGAAGAATTTTAGTCAGTATTCAAAATGCTATGGTTGACCATACAAAGGATCATGCAGGGGTGGGAGACATGATCAATTTACAACCTGGAAACCATATCCACTGTGTCTCCTAAGGCAAAAGTATGTCAGAGGGGGATAAGACAGAAATGAAAAGATCAGAGTAGAGGTTATTACAGCACTCAGAAGAGTTGGATGACTCAGATGAGGGAGGCAACTTTGGAGACTGGGAGAAGCAGAGGAAATTCAGGATATGTAGTTACATTGAGGAGTGTGTTGGTCAGCTTTTCATCACTGTGACCAAAATCCATGACAAGAACAATTTAGAGGAGGAAAGGTTTATTTGGGGCTCATGGTTTCAGAGGTTTAGTCCATGGTCAGCCAACTCCATTGCTCTTGGCCCAAGGTGAACAAGAATATCATAGTGGAAGGAAAGCTGTTCACCTCATAGTAACTGGAAAGCAGACAGAAAAAGAATGGAGCCAGGAACAAGATATAGTTCCCAAGAGACACTCCCACACTTCCTCCTACCACACCCAACCTGCCTATAACTACCACCAAGTAATCCATTCAAACTATTAATCCATCAAATGGATTCATCCACTGATGAGGTTACAGCTCTTCTAATCCAATCTTTTCACCTCTGAACATTGTACATTTGCTAATACATGAGCTTTTCAGGGAAGAGCTCATATCTAAACCATAACAAGGAATATTTGGTGAATTTAAGGTAAGACCAAGTATTACTCCTAGAGTTGGGCTTAGGCTTCCAGGTGAATGGTTAGGGTATTCCCTAAGACAGTCAACATCAAAGACCAGACTTTTTTATTGTTGTTTTGTTTTGATCTCTGGAGGGGAAGATTCATAGACTCAAGTAAACATGTTATGTAGACAGTTGGATATACAATAACAAGGATCCAAATTAAAGATGAAATAATAAAGTCTAAAATCGATCCTGCTGGCATATTTAATCAATGGCTGAACTGTCATATACTCCCCAAAGCTCCCATACATAAGATCACTGAAAGAAAAGAGTACTAACAGATTTTCTCAGCCAGCCTGAGCACACAGCAGTGCCAACATCTACCTAAATGCCCACCTCTGCTTTTACCCAGAATCGGAATGCTGAGCAACTTGATCCTGGAATCGTAGGTTGGGTCTGAAGGGAAATGCTGCTGAATGGCCACGTGGAGATATGTCAGAATGTAGTAAGCTGGATAGAGTGGGTGCTGGCCTCAGAGAAAAAAGACCTGTTTCCCTTCTCACTAATACTTTGCAGCTTCATTATACAAATATGAGAACTAAGACCCTTAGAAGCAAAATGGCTTAGTAGTTCACAAAGAGAATTAGTTGCAGGCCAGGGACCTAAACCTATACACACTCCAAAAATTTTTCAGCATTTCCATTTTGTAAAATTTTTTAAACCTACAATTGCTGATATCAAATGGGAGAGCTATCAGGAAATTCATTAATATCACATCTGTCTAGACTTCTGGCATCACTCATTCATGCAACAAACACACACTGAGCCTCTACCAAGTTTTCAAGCACAAGGCCAAAGAGAACTGTTGACATAAACTCAGACTTTAGTTAATCCAAGGACTGGGCAAAGGGCTCAACTGTACAAGTGAAACACAAAGTTTTGAAAATTCAATCATTCGTGAAAATACAAAAACATTTTCCAGTTTTCTAAAGGTAGCTTCAAAGATCTATATAGGAATTCATTTTTATCAACTGATTTGTCATCATGAAGTCAGAGGTATAGAAGCTCACGAAGCAATAAGGATTTGATTTTAACAGAGGGCAAGAGCACACAAAAGGTTTGACTCAAGCCTGCTTTCTGCAAGGAACATGCTTCCTCATGTGGGATTGGAAAGATTGTGTTGCACCAGTAACAATGGCCCTGCCTCACGAAAGTCATAGATTTAGTTCAGAGAGGCCTCTGAAAGTTCAGATCTCTATCAGGAACAGCCCAACATATTTGAGCCCCTTTGATATCTGGTTATCAGGATGAAAACAGGACTCCTGGCACTAGATACTGCTGATGACCCACAGTAGGCAAGGAGTCTTTATTGCTATTCTGCCTGGAGTCAGCTTTTTAAAAGCTGAATAAAAGAGAAGAGCAAAAGAAAGATTAACTGGGTTTTCTAAACCTTCAACTTGCCATTCTAGTTTGTGTTTTGCACAAACTTCAGGCTCTTTTCTGCCTTCACTCCCCTGCAAGGGACATTGGGTTACTTACACACCATCATTTAAGTTACGACTAAAGAAAAATTGGAGTACAAATGTTTTTAACTTTCTGTTTATGTATGGATTACCTATGTAAATTTGGGATGGAAAGTAATAATTTCCATAATATAGAACGAATGTGACATTTCTGCAGTCATAAAAATTAAAATTATGAGCCCTAGACAGCAACATGGAAAAATATGTATGCTATACTCTTAATAAAAGCATGAAATGGTCACATATGCTTTGATTGTTACTTGTGAAAACAGGTTTGCACTCAGTAAGACCAGATATGTAGCATATTGCTGTTTGTAAATCAGTATTGTAGTAAGGTGAAAGAATTAGGGTTAGAAGGAGAAAAAGAACATTTTTCAGTGCTTTTTAGTGTGGTTTGTTTGAAGACTTTCTTTTGTTTCATTTTCTTTCATTTTGTTTGTTTTGTTTTGTTTTGTTTTTACCAGCGGTTTAGCCCAGGGAAACTTAACCACTGAGCCACCTCCTCAGCCCTTTTTTCACATTTTATCTAGGGCCAAGGTCTCGCTGAGTTGCTCAGTGCCTCACTAAATTGCTGAGCCTGGCTTCGAACTCTGTCATCCTCCTGTCTCAGCCTCCGGAGCCACTGGGATTACGGGTGCGTGCCACTGTGTCCAGCTTGAAGGTTTTCTTAATTATTGTTTTGACAGGATGTGAACCCAATGTGGTAGAGAAGCTGTCCCTACGAGCAGCAGGTGAAAGAATGGACAGCTCTTGCTCTGTCCTGCGGTCTGTGTTTGTTATCATTATTTGCCAAGGTGGAGCCAGTAGCAAAGCAGAAGACACCTTTGAAACTCAAGTCTCGGTGAAAATTTCATAAGGAGTAACTAATATATTGAGTCCCCAACAAATGGGACACAATATGTGGGAAAAGCTGTGGGGCCAGGAACTTTAAGAGGTAAAGAAAAAAAGAAACATAGATTAAGACTCAATCTGGTCATTTTCTTCATTTCTTCATCTGTTAATTGAAAATAAAGAGGAGAATAGTAAACTGAGTGTTGACTACATACCTAGCTTGTCGTTTCGGCCAATCTATCTGTCAGCCCCATAAGACAAGAGTTAGCCTTCTGTTTACTGATGATGACACTTAGGCTTCAAGTCATTAAGTAACATGCCTGCAGTCATACAACTTACCTCTTAAATGGCCACGCCAGGACCCAACCTAGGATTGTCCAATCCCAGAACCTGGTCTTTTCACTCTATGCATGAAGCCTCACAGGATTATTCTGGGATTGAGATAACTAATGGGTCAGGCACACAGTGGGGCCTGATAAGTATTTGCTAAATCAGAACCTTGATATCTCTTACCATCAAAATCCATGGTCCACATCTCTAGTTTCTTCAGTTCCCTTGACCAGCCCAAGAAAATGTGAGTATTTTGTTGGCCACTTAGTGAGCTGCTGTCCTATGTATTTGTGAAGCACTGACACCCATGTGGGATGGGACATGGGACAGTCTTCTCTCCACCCTGGCCCTTCAGCCCAGCAAAGCTACAGCAGGCGAGGCAGGGCAGCACCTGGACAACCAGCACAACCCTAGAACATGGGTCCTGAGCATCCTCCAAGCCAAACAGCATGTTGATGGTCAGCCTCAGGTAGGAGATTCCGCACTGCCCAGTCTGAGCAGGAAAAGGGGAAGAAAGAGAGACCAACAGGGGTGCGAGGAGGTGGGAATGCAAAGGGCTTCCTTTTCCTCTTCAGTGTAGCTTCTTCAGGCACAGGCAGGCTGGGGTCTAGCTCCTTCTAAAACAGACTCTTCAGTCCTATTCAAAAATTGCTCCACTAAGCAGATAAAGGCATTTCATTATTTTCTCAGATTCATAGTCGCATAAACAGAACTTACCTTTCTTTTTCTTCTTTTGTTCAGAGTAAGGTAGGAATCATTTCTCCCTTTTTTCCCCTTCAAATGCAAGGGGAGAGTAGAAACATTAACAACCTTAAACATCATTCAAGAATATCATCTTTTCTTAGGCCTTTTCACATTACAATACATTTAAAGGCTCAGACAGCAGAACTGAAGAAAGACACTTCCCTGGTATTTTGAAATCATTATGAGTTACAATTCTTTTGATGCAAAGGGCTTTTTTTTTTTTTAAAGCATGATGTCTTTTATGTGAAGTAAAAAAATGTTCACGGGAACAAATGTGCTAGGGGAAAAAAAAGGTTAGGAAAAAAAAATGGAAATCCTGTTTGTGTCCATAGGTGAATTGCTGCTGTGAGGCGGCTGCAATTTGACTTTGTACAAAAAGGGTCACTGAACAGAAGGTCAAGCAGCTGGCCATTTCCATTTCAAAGATGCTATCAAAAGGCCAAGAGGCAGTTCACCCAGCAGCCCTTTAGCAAACAAGATTTTCTCCTCTCTCATTTATGATATTTTTTTATGCCAAAATAGTTTAGCGAGAAGGGCCCTGATTCATTTCCCCCGGAACAGGAGCGGCTTGTGTGAGGTTCGGGGAGGACTTTAGTTTAAGGAATTGGAAGAGTTTTGAGTAATGAGGAGCCATTTGGTGGCCACTTATCAAAGGTTTCACAGTGAGGCAATAAATCACAACAGAGCCCCTTCACTGAGGCTGAGACAACCGGAGAAAGGTAGCTCCGTTATTACGAATTATGGCTTGTCACGTCTGCCATGAGAGAACTCAGCTTTACAAACACCTCGCTGATTAATCAAGAGCCTCTTGCAAAAATGGTGGGAGGAGGGCACAGCGTTCAAGGAGATTATGATTTGGGGTGAGTTTGATGTCTTAGTAGTTAGATCTCACCTACTAGCTGTTGCCAGGCAGTGTGATGCCAGAAGAGCTAGAAATGACAAGTCCCTAAATTTCATGGGCCTGTATGACTCAGATGCAACATAAAGAGGGGAACTAGAATACAGGAGAGCAATTGCCAAGCCCAGGGTTGCTCACCGTTGAAATCTTTTGTGAACTTCAATATGGATAGGTCTACTGTCGGCACAGAATAAATAAGCAAATCTGGTTAACACTGATGGCACTACTCATGACCATGTCCAGGAAACTAGGGCAGCCTTGACCAACACGTAGGAGGGTCTTGGACCCACCTGTGGTAAGAACCACCAGCATGAGGCAGACCCAGAGGACAAGCCCAGTCTTAGCAATGCCAAAAGTCAAATCCTGGGAAGTCACATCCATCCACTGGTCCTAGAAATGTGGGAGAAAGCCAAGAAAAGGTCAGGAGCTGCATAAATGCAGGAATAGGGTGACACAGACAGCAAGAGTGGATGAAAAATACAAGGTCCTAGATAATTACTTTAAACGGGTATTTAGCAAGCGAGGTTTAGTCATGGGAGGAGGAATGGTATATAGTGAGATTTTTGAGTCATTGGCCAGGCCAGATACTTACGGGCCCTAATGCTCCCTGGAGCTGTCTTTAAAAAGCCCTCATACCTCACCATCTTTAACCCTTTTCTCTGTAAAATGATACAAATGGCTTCCCAGCTTGTCCTTTTACCCCCACAGCAGCATGAGACTTGATTGACCCATCCCAGGATGACCAGTCATTAAGGGCTCAGAGCAGTCATGGAAATCTCATAGAGGTCAAGGTGGGGTCTAGAAACAGCCCCCTGGGAGAGTAAGCCAGAGGTTTCGTTGCTGCTTTGGCCATGCTAGTAAACTCACTAACCTCTTGAGGAATAAATGAAAAAAAATATGACTAATAACTGCTCTATCTTGAAGAGCACTTCATGCTGAAAGGGAAAGTGTAATTGCTTCCGAATATTCCAGAAGTCTTAATTAATTACTGTCTAAAAATCTAATAAAATGAATGACCTTGCACTTGCTTCTCATTTCATCTTGAAAGTAGACCTTTATTTAAATCAGTCTGTGCTTCCAGAGGCAAAAAGGATATCCCTCTTACTCTTCATTTACCTTTTTTTCCAAAAAATTTTCTTTCTCTAGTGCTTAAGAGAAACATCTGCTGGCAGGAAGAGTGACAGGGGAGGGTGGGAGGGAGGGAGATAAAGAGAGAGAAAAGGAGGGACAGCAAGAGACAAAAGAGAAGACAAAGAGAAAGGAAATAGGAAGGAAGGAAGGGAGACAAGTCTGACAAGGTAGTGTCTGCTGCTTCACGAAACCATCCCTGGCATCCGTCAGAGCTCCTGTTAAAAGAGGGTCCACCTAATTGGGCATTGTTCTGCTCCTGTACATCTTATTATATGACCTTGACTATGATGGAATCCATTCCTTAAGGAAAAAGAGAAATGTGGCACTTTAATAGCAAAGTATCTTCTGAAGTAATAAATGACCCTAAGTTTAGATTCGGCAGTGAGACTCCATGTTCTCCACAGAGTTGTCACCAGCAACAGTGATCATTAGAGAAAGAAGAGAGTTGGGGAGGTAGACGGTGAGTGGAGAGGATGGGAAAGACAGCGTGAGGTGATCTCATGGAAGTGAGAAGAGATCTTTCTGGACTCTCTGCCTGTAGTCACTAGGGTTTTACCTGTTTAAAACAAGACACTTTGAATACATGACCGGCAGCACTTCAACCACTGGGCAATTCATTAGTAAGAACCTTTAAGAGTCTTTGCCTAATAGTTTCTCAGTGGCAGCTGGTAGGGTTCTAGAACCAGAGAGACTAAATCTGGACTCACAATGATATTGTCACTACTTTTAATGGCTCTTTGAACTAATTCTGCAAAAAGTCTGTCCTTCCATTCCAGTCCCGCATCTTGTAGCCCCCACTGCTGAAGTTCTGCAAGCCCAAGAGAATGTCTTGTCCAACTGGTCAGGATAGGCTGCATGGCCAGCCCCCGCACATGAGCCTCAGCTCAGGGAGAAGCCAGTGGAGGTAACAAGCACACAGGTATCTGTAGTCAGAATTTCACATTTTCACTGATGACAACAGAAGATCCTAGGATCCCTTCAAAATTCTCATAAGGAAGAAATAATTTAGGCATCCAGTAAGTGCAGGCCAGAAGTAGTCTGCTTGGCAACCACCTTCCAGGCATGAAGACAACTGAAGGAGCTTGCAGTGGCCCCTAATTATTATGTCTTCCTTTTCCACAGTGCTCAAGCCTTTTCATCTACCTGCTTTCTTTATTTACTTAGAATAAAAATCCCGCAGGATTGTTATTATCCTTCCCATTTCACATACAAGGAAAAAAGGCTCAGGTAGAGTAAGTAGCTGTTCCAAGTTAGAAATTGACAGCGCAAAGACTGACATTCTGATCCTCTGACTCCAGGTCCAGTTGTCCAGAGCCAGGAGGGGTCTGTGTACAGGGTGAAGAAAGCTCTTACAATCTAAATAAATACATAAATAGATCCCTGTCTCTGCCTGAGACAATGCCATGCATTCCCACCATGTGACACCCCTAAGGGTTGAAGAATAGAACCTCCAATGTGTTCTCTGGACTCGGTTGGCAAATTAACTGTCCCCATCCCCAAGTGAGGCTATAAAACAGGACTAGTTTCTAGTCTCCACAAGTTCTCGTGAATATAGGGAACATCAATGCAAACTCCCTGGACTCTCAGGGAGCCATTGGAAGTTCCCTAATATCAGGTAATAAGCAGAGGAGGGAGCCAAAGAGGTAGAGGAAAAGGAAAGAAAAATAGACTTTCCATGCAGAGAGGAGCCACTGGGAATTGTGAGGGGCTACAGGAGGCAAGGCAATCCTAGTTTGCTTCTCCTCTGAGTAAGCCTGATGCAGGCACCAGCTGGATAGGAGGAAAGAGGCTGCCCAGGGGTACAACTTGGGGCACTCCCCTGACCTAGCCAACTCCTCCCATCCGTACTCTCTAGACCTCAATCTAAAAAAATCTCAGATAATGCAGTTTACCCTGGGTTATATGCAACACATGAGGATTTCTAGCTAAGAGGGGCCATTCTGCCTTACCTGGACATGTAGTGAGGACAATTTGTGCAACCAGCACCTCAAAACCACAATGGCCAGTTTTCTCTCTCTTAGACTAAACTCATAGGCAGTGTCCTAAAACTGGTGCTTCTACAGTGCTGTTAAGATTGGGACACCTGGCTGCAATAAAAAGTACCACGGTCCCACCTTGGGAGAGGGATGAAAGAACCAATAGCTATTAAGTTCCCACTATGTACCATGTACTATGCCAGTTGCTATATATGTATTTTTTATTTAATCTTCCCAACAGCCCCAGAGGATAGGCACAATTATCCCCATTTTACAGCTGAGGAAACTGAGCCTCAGAGATTAAGCAATTTAAATAAATTTACATAGCTGGTTAAGTGGCAAGGGCAGAATTCAAACAATCTGGCATGGTTTATTCTCTTTCCATTACACTAAGCAGCTTCAGTAAAGTTCATGACTATTTCAATAATTAAATTAATAAAACTTCTGATAAATCAAAAGTGCTATGTACATATTAGCTCTGGGTGTACATGTGTGTATACAAACTATACTCCCACATAGACGAGTGAGCATTCATTGTACATTGTAATTCACTAGCATGTGAATTAGTATCCATGGTGTTTCTTCCCATGAAGGCAATATCTGTACCTTACACAATTCCCCTGTGAACCCCATCATCACCATGGCCATTAAATGCGGTCCCCAGATGAAGTATGAGCTCGCTGGTCAAAAATGGATATTCACAGCCTGAAAGCACTTTATGATTATCAAGGGACAAAAAATGAATTAAAATCACACCCTGCTAAGTGCCACAGAAGTATTTTCAAATTAGCTTCGTTGCTGCTCTCTCCCTCATCCCTGCCATGTGGATTGTACCTGCTGACATGTCCCTGAGGAAAGCTAATATGTTCAAATTGGACCTGAGACAGATGATTACAGTTTATTTTCCATACCAATGACAACAGAAACAGGTTGGCTTTGTCAAGGGGGCAAAGTGTGTGGGCTCTCTTCCTGTCTTAATGAAATGTGTGCCTGTTCAGAGGGCTGTTTCTATGATTTATAAATTCCTATCAAAGCTGGAAGAAGGGTAAAGCTAGTAAGGGACCCAGAGTGCAAATTTTAAGGAAGAACTCATTCTCTGGGCCATGCAAGTGCTGACCCTACGCTTTCGCATGCAGGAAAGTAGGTGCTTCCTTAAATTTCACACCCTTGGCATCTTGCTTGCCTCTCCCTAATCTAGGTCCTGAATTTCCTAGTACCAGAACAGACCTACCATGAAAGAGAGTAAGAGTCTCTTAGAAAAGGGTACCTACCCCCAGAAAATGCCAGAGAAACGTCCACCAGCCTGGTGACATATTTGTCTAAACTATAAGGCAAGAGACTAATAAATGGAAATGTACAGAGCAAACCAGCATTACTGGCCCAGTATTAGACATACACCCTATCCCTAGGTCTCTACCCTTCTGTTATCCCAGAGTCTACACCACAGAGGAGGAAGCAGGGAGAAGACATAGTTAGCAGAGCTAATAGTGGTGTCTTGGCAGGCAGACGCACCTCTTCTCAACCCCCAAACTCCAACATAACTCCCAAAAAGGACTGAGGACATGACAAGACTTTCCAGTCCACCCAGCTTCATACTGTCAAAGCCCAAGCCTAATGCAACGCCAAGTCACAGGTGAAAATTGTCAGGCAATCAAATGTGTTTTATGAACTCAGGATATGATCGGACACCAGTCCAGGTTAGAGAGTAACCCTTCCTCCACCAACCCCATATAGATTGGGTTACCCCACCTCTGCCATTGAAGGGAACAGAAGTAAGAAATGTTTCAGTGTTCATATGCTCCAGATTGCCTTTGAGGAAATGCAATCAGTGGGGTGCAATTATCTAAGTGAGGCCTGAACCCCAGACAGTGTGAACCCACTGAGCATAAATGTGAGACTGAATTCTAGAGCCTAGGAATAACAATGCCTATCAATGATGCCACGGGAAAAAATGGAGCCAGTGTGCCCTTGTATTTCCAGGAGCACAGGGCCCTCAGAAGCAGAGAGATTGGGGCTTCCCCCTCTACTTGCCACGTGGTAGGACTGGAAACTCTCCCCCCAGATCCAAGGCAGTGGCTTCCGGGATAGGGAATGAAACTAAAGCTGACAGAATGTGAGTCTACTGAGGGCAAAGTGGAGGAGACAGGAGCATCTCCTCATGCTACAGCTATAGGTGCTCATACAAACTCACAGGCAAACAGCCTGTGCAGCCCTTTTTTGTAATTCTGGAACTCCAAAGAGTGTCTCATTCTACCATCACCACCTACAGCTTCCAAACAGGGTCTCTTCCCTGCCAGATCCACTGAGAAAGAGAAGGAAAACAGACATTACTTCCAACTGTGTGGCCTCAGGCAAAAAAAGTCACTTATCTTTTCTGAGACTCATTTCTTCATCTAGAAAAAGGCAAAAAAGTCCAGCCCCATGCTTGGTGCTCAGTAAATATTTGCTGCTTTTCCTCACACTGCTGATGCAAATAGAGACTTTTTTTTTTAAATTAGAGATATATGAAAGCATGAAGCCCAGTGCCTAGCTCATAAGTAACAAATTCATTCCTTCTGCTCCTCCCTGCCCTCCTCCATCAGATCTGCACACTCTGCTTTGTTTTCTTTTCTTTTGTTTTGTTTCATATGATCCAGATAAAACAGAGGTAAATCTCTGTGTTCTCAAGGGTTAAGAGACTACACTGAGATGCTAACTCTCCTGGGTATTCCTCTGGGGGCAGAGGTGAAGACCTGGAGCAAAAGACCACAGGGGACCTGGGAGCCTTTGAGATAAAGGAATGAAAATGGAGCCTGTAACAGTCAGCCTCAGCAGTGGAGGTGAGAACCACCTTCCCATCATCTGTTCCTTCCTGCCACCTGTCCTCCCATGCACGCATACACACACCCCATACCCTGAATAATGAGAGACACAGAGACAAGTAGAAATGAAATGACCAACTGCATGGTGGGGGAGCAGATAAATGGGTAAGGAAGAGGAGTCCTGTGGCCATGCCACCCAAGCAGCTGTTTGTAAGAGGCATTCCAATTCTTTTTTTTTAATATTTTTTTTAGTTGTAGATAGACACGATAGCTTTATTTATGTATTTTTATGTGGTGCTGAGGATCGAACCCAGTGCCTCATACTTGTGAGGCAAGTGCTCTACAACTGAGCTACAGCCCCAGCCCAAGACATTCCAATTCTTGAAAACTAAGCTGGACCTCACTGTTTCCATCTCTGGCTTGTATGTTTGGTTAATAATCACCCTCCCTTGGCCCCAGGACTCCATAAGACAAGTTATTACATCAACTTTCATAATGTGAAGAAGTCTAATCAGCCAGAAACTCTAGGTCCACCAAAATTCCCTGAAATGCAAATGACGAAGATGTATTCAATTTAAATTATCCTGATTATGACCTAGATTATCCACTTGATGGTCAGAGCACAGGAAGAGCTGCTCCCCCACTGATGAGAGGTTGCATCCCAACAAATGCACTAATCTCTCTGCTTGCTCTCTAAAAAACATAACCCATATAATCATATAGAACCCTGTACATTTGCAGACTTTCCTGAGATTAACCATTTTAATATTTTACCAGGCTTAACCGAGAATAATTTGTCCCTTCTTAATTATCATTTTTAAATTCTAGAAAAGGTGAAACTATGGCGGGCAGAAAGCTGCTTAGTGGTTGTCTGGAGTGAGGGTCAGGAAAGGGAGTTAACCAGAAAAAGGAAGAAGGAGACTTTGTAGGGTAATGGAGCTGTTCTGCATCTTGATGTGGCCGCGGTTCATGAAACTGTTCATTGCTTAGAATTGCCAAATTTTATTATATGTAAATTATACTTCAATAAAGCTTTATAAAACATGCCATTTTTGCACAATAGAGCGGCATAACTTAAGAATGTCAATGAAAATGTTTCTGCTACACAGAGATGGAAATACTAGGTCTGCCAAAATGTCTCAATAACAGAGCACTTCATCAGAGCATGTCAATATTTCATGGAATAAATCACCATCTGTCAGCTGCCTGAGGTGGAGCCATGTAACATTTAACGTACCCAGAGCATGTTTTTCTCCAGCACATCCCTCTAGGAGCATTAGTTAATCCATTAGAAGTTAAAGGCACTAGCACTCAGGTGGGCAATCAGGGACAGTCTGGTACAATAGGAAAACAAGACAAGGATTTTAAGTCAGCACAGAACTCTCCATAGTACTGTCAGAGACTTTTCCATCCCTCCATCCATATTTACCTGGCAAATCAAAAACTTGAGGTTCACGTTTTCTCCAAGGCTAAAATGTTTTTGCTTTACACCCATTTGATTTATCAAGGAATAGCCTAGTAACCAAAATGCCTCTGGAAATTCATAAGGATGGTAACCACAAAGCTACTGACAGCACAAGAAATTTCCCCATTCCTTGTATCCCCAGGAGTAAGGCATCTAGTGCTGTGTGTGGATAAAGTATTACCCTACACTTTTTAAAGATGTATTTGTATGCCTCCTCTCTCCCTCAGATCCACCCAGAAATGCCTGGAGAGAGGAGGCCCACATGAATATCTATGTACAGTTTTGGGGGATCATACTTAGCCATCCCTGAGAGGAAGAGATAAGTAGGAGAGAGCCCTGGCCGAACGCTCAGGCTTGAAACAGAAAGAGGAAACCCCAAGTCTACTGAAATCTCTTACCTGACAAACCTCCAAGTCACAATTTCAAGAAGAACAGCCATTGCCATTTTCAGTCCACTAACTTTTTACAAATGACATCTGCAGGGAAACTGGTCCCAGCAGAAGCTAGAATGAGCACCCCACTAGTATATGCAATTCAACATTTTCTGAGCTTCTGCTGAGTACAAGGCACTGCAAGCGTTATCTTAAGCATTGTCTCTCTTGTCTTCCTCTCCATCAATTTTGCTTGTCATGCTCCTTGATGGTGTCTGGAATTCTCTTTCCAGATCAGCTCTCTCCCATGAGCCACAGTAATGGACTTCCACCTGTCCACTGACCATCACTCCCTGTATGTTGGACAAGAAACCCTGAAATGATGAGAGAAAATTCAAACTCAATTTGCTCACAAATCTGTTCTTTACCTGGACTCCTAAATCAAAAATTAGCACCCTGAAAATAAGCAAGTCACCCAAGTCCCAAATTCAGATGCACCTGGAATCCTTTCTGTCCTCAATCACCATCATATTCTCCATCACCCAATGCCATCAATTCTACCTCATAAGACAGCTCTTTAATCTACCCCTTCTTCATTGCCATACATCACACTTTTCCTGACAACTCCTAATCATACCCCTCTTCCAGTGGGGTAATCCTCTGATTAATCCTAGATAGCTGATGCTGTTGGAGCCCAGGTACCTTTGCCAGATGCTGTACTTATCCCCCAGCTGTTGCAGGTTTCAGCTGCTAAAGCCTCATACCTGCACCCTTTTCTGAAGGACTTTCACAGACCAGTGGAGCAGCCTTCCTTGGAGATGTCTGGGTTGATGTCTACCCCTTGGAGACCAGAAAGGACAACCTCCATAGTGGAATTTATACTCCAGATCTCCCCAAGAGATCAAGCTAAGACTAGATTCTTCCTTAAGCCACATCTTCTCCTAGCTTCTTCCCCTGTCCTTCCCTACCCTCTTAAAATTATTTTTCCCTGATAGCATTCCTTCAATAAATGGCTTACACAAGAACCTGACTTCGGGGTCTACTTCTAGGAAACCCACCTAAAATCTCTTTCATATTTGCAAAGAATAACTTGATTTTAAAGGCATAGTTCATGGTATAACTCCTTGACATAAAATTTTAAATTAATATTTCTCTATGTAAACAAAATCCAAGGATCACTGTGTAAATAAAATCCAAGGACTTTAGTGTATCATAAAAATTCTTATCTCCTTTCCCCCACCGTCCCTGTCCCAAGTTTCCAACTCCATCCAGGCCTTATACCTTCTTCTCTACAAAGCTACTCCACTTCTTCCAAATCATGCTCTTTTATACCTCTGAATTAACTCATGTTCTTTCCCACACCTGAAATTTACTTCTTAATCATGTTTGCACTACTGTTCATCCTTTAAGCTTCAGTTTGAGGGCTGCAGTTGTAGCTCAGTGGTAGAGTGCTTGCCTAGCACATGTGAGGCACTGGGGGTTTGATCCTCAGCACCTCATAAAAATAAATAAGCAAAATAAAGGTACTGTGTCCCTCTACAACTAAAAATATTTTTTTTAAATATTCAGCTTGAACATTACCACCTCCTGAAAGTTTTCCTGGCCTTTCCCATCCTCTGAGACAGAATCAGACACTCCATTCTTTGTACACATGTGGTATCATGTTCACACCTCTATTATAACCTTTGTCTTGTTATCATGTTGTATTTCCATATTACCGTCAAGGAAATCCAGTTTTTATGGATATGAGATGTCACCCAAAAGTTTATGTGTAAGACAATGCAAGAAACTCTAGAGATGAAATTATAAGATTATGAAAGCCTTCACCTAATCTGTGAAGGGATTAACTAGGTGATAACTGATAGGGTTAACTGGGTGGTAACAGTAAGCAGGTAAGGTTTGGGAGGAGGTGGGTCCTGAGGGGCATGTCTTTGGTGTTTATATTTTGTTCATGGTGAGGAGAGCAGTCTCATTCTGCTTCCTGATTGTCATGTCCTGAGCTACTTTCCTCTGTCACACCCTTCCACCATGATATTCTGCCTTACCTCAGGCACTGAGGAATGAAGTCGGCCATTTGTGGACTGAGTTCTCTGAAACCTTGAGCCCCTAATAAACTTTTCCTCCTCTAAAATTGTTCTTATCAAGTCTTTTGGTCCCAGTAGCAAAAAAGCTGACTAAAACACCAGCGCATGTTATTATGAGTTTTATCAGAACAGGAATGTTTCTTAGATATCTTTGTATCCCCAATGCCTAGCACAGTGCCAGGCACAGAGCAGGTACTCACCAAATATTCTTGAGTCCATGTATAAGTCATCAGTATTTAGTTCTGTAGCCCTGGGTGGCCCTTTCCTTTACAACCAATAAAACAACAATGGAATAGTCTCCTTGTTTCACCTTACCCCACTTCCTGCAGAGTATAGTCTTTTAATCAGGTTTCCTTCCCCAGGTGTTTCTGGAGTGTTTGAGGAATGTATTTGTATCCCAGGGGTCATCTTAGTTGCCAGCTGTCACATCCAGATCTGGATTACTGTTCCAGCCTTCTGTGTACATCACTGCTTGGCTCAGCCACCTTTTCCAGTTTACCTGAGCATTTTTAGTACCAATTCTTTCCCAGTGAGAACAGACTCTCCTCTAATTTCACAAACACACAGTCTTAGGCAGACTATATTCAATAGATATTTACTGAAGACTTGGGGACAGAAGGGAGGAGTTATAACCCAGCGAAGAACCCTCAAAACTTGGTGTAAAAAGTGACTGCTCACAGAGTCTATGAAGTCATGCCTCTGAAAGCACCTCTCTTTAGTCGTCTGATACAGACACCACCACGTTTCAAAGTCAATTTACTACCTCCATTGGCAGAAGTTCCCCACTTAGGGACTGACACCTGACACTCCCTATTCTCTAGCTAGAGGAGGAAATTTTCTCTTCGTCTCCTAAGCAGTATCAAAACACTCTGCAGAGATGCAACTCTGCCACTGTGAATAAGAACAACACTTTACATCATTTCAAATTTAGCTCTTTCCTTGTGGTCTCAAACTTAGCTTTCTGGAGCAGGATCTGCACTGTACCTCTATACAACCAAAGGCATGTTGAAATGTCAGAGTCCTCCACACCCAGAGGAAGAAAGAGAACAGTCCTCCCTCAACATAAAATCTCTAAACAACAGAAAACTGCTATTATCTTTGAAACAAAATTTCGCTAACCATCAAGGTTTCAGAAATGTTATCTTCTAGGCTCGGAGAACTGCATTACTTAAATGAATAAATAAATAAATAAATGGATGAAAGAGGAAACCAAAAATATTCATGCAAGGGGATCAAGTAAGGCTTTAGTCTAAGGGACTTGCCAGAAGGGATAATTTAAACCAACAAAGATGGGGGAAACTCATTACAGGCTAAAGAAACCACAGGAGCAAAGGTCATAGCCTAACAAACAGAACATTGATGGCACTTCCCAGGAAAATTGTGGGAAATTCATGCATCATAAGTAGTCAGATTAGAAGGTAAGATCCTTTCCAGTGCTGATATCTTCTCTGCCTATACATCTGGGAAGTAATTTGAAGTTAAGATGTGTACTTAAAGTAATAGGTGATGAAAAATCTTTCAGGATACTGGCTATACTCCTATATCACTTTGTGAATTGCCAACTTTTGATAGAAATGGTTACACTGAACCATGTCATCAGAATAGGAAAGAAGACCAGAAAAAAATGCCTTGCCTCTTTGTACTGAAATTATGGATTAGGTTTTTATTAATTGTATTATTCCTGCTTTTTTATACATGTCTGCATATCCCAAACTTTTTTACATGCACCATTTCATGATAAGTCTAAAGAAAAGCACTGCTGTGATATTTGTAATTCTTAAAATAAATTCTAAGGAAGACCCTGAATAATCATCAAGTTAAAAGAGAAGAATCTTCATTTAGCAAACTTGGCCCTCTCCAATGGCACATTAGCTTAGAATACAGAGCTCCTCTCTCTTTACTAAAAGGTTATTCAGAACCCAAAACATTACTTCTCAAAAACTGCAAAGAATGACAATAACCAAACAAGCATTAAAATCCAAAGTATTGTGTCTCCTCACACTAAAACCAAGCCACCCTATTCTGACATAGGTACAGAGCATGAACATTCCAGAAAATCACAGTGAAAGCCAGAGACAAGCAAGATGGCATGCAGGGAGGGCTGCACTTCATCCTGGGAACACACCTTCTAGGAGCTGAATCAGGACAGCTGCCGTGTCTGTGTAGAAAGGGCAATACACCCCCCCTGCAGGCTAGTCATCAGGAGGACCTGGACAGGAACCTGGATCTGAGATTCCAAACCACTGCAGTTTGCACTAAAGGAGGAATGAAAGGAGTCAAAACAGTGTACTTCTCAGAAAGCAGAGCTTCAAAGAGGGATGAAGAAGGAGACCACAGAGCTAGAATCCGGCCTGGCCCATGGGGTGAAAGAAATCCTTCAAGGACTTGGGAATTGTCACCAAGATTAATGTTGATGTGACAGACAGCGTGAGGATCATTTGGGAAATGAAAACATCAACATGAAATAACTAAGAGAGCCTAAAAGTTGACAAAATAATGCCTAGAAATGAGAAGACAACAGAGAGGCCACTTGATCACCCAAAGGAACACAGGGGGAAGCCAAGGTGGGTTCCTCGAGAGCACAGGCAACAAAGGCACAAGTGGACAAATGGGACTGGAGCAAACGAAAAAGTGTCTGTGCAGCAGAGAAACCATCAACCAGTGCAGAGACAACCTGCAGACTGAGAAAATATTTGCAAACTAGTCATCTGACAAAGGAATTAATATCCCTTGTAAAATAAATGCTCTAACTGCTTTGGAAACAGTTGTCAGTGGTGGGTGGGAGCAAGAAGAAGGCTAGATCAAGAAGTAAGGAGGTGATGATAACTCAGAAGATCAAACAGAAGGCAACTGCCCATTTCTCCAAAGAGAACGTCACCAAAAGGGTAGTTTGGTCAACTCAGATATCCAGTTTCTAGAATGTGAATGGAATAGTCAACTTTGTACTTAGAGTTATGGTGTTTTACCTAATTTGCTTACATATTTTTATTACATCTACAGAATCAACTTAGAAATAAAAATTTAGAAATAGTTCTTTCTTATCAACCTTGCATTACATGAAGTAATTAAATTCATCTCAAGCATGGTCACATCAGTATCTTTTTATAACCATTTTCTAGGTCACATCACACAAATTTCCAGGAAAGCCTTTTCCTTCTATGCCTTTTCTCAATTCATGTATAATTCTACCACTGAATCATTTATCCCAAGCCACAGTGCCCATGGGTAAGTATTCTGATCTCACAGTAGCGCTTACCACAGAATGTATATTCCTAGAAGGCAGGGTGTTGTTTTGTTAACTACCACATCCCCAGTATCTACCACAGAGTTAGAAGACTCATGCCCATGTACCAGATTTGTAAATAGAGATTTTCAGAATGCACTCAGGCTCACTCCTCTATGCATTATCCATGGCTGCTTTTATTCTATAATGGCAAAACTGAATAGAAGCCAGGCGCGGTGGCTCAAGCCTGTAATCCCAGCACTTAGGGAGGCTGAGACAGGAGAATCGCGAGTTCAAAGCCACCCTCAGCAATGGCGAGATGCTAAGCAACTCAGTGAGACCCTGTCTCTACATAAAACACAAAATAGGGCTGGGGATGTGGCTCAGTGGTCGAGTGCCCCTGAGTTCAATCCCCAGTACCGAAAAAAAAAAAAAAAAAAAAAACTGAATAGAGATGTAACAGAGAGTGATGGCTTGCAAAGCCTGAAATATTTACTATCCAGTCCTTTACAGAAAAAGTTTGCTAACCCCTACTGTAGACGATTGCCTAACACATAGTAGGCACTCAAAAATTATTATTGACTAAATGGCTGTAAGATAACTCCCCATTTTCTGAAGCTTAATTTAGGCAAAGGAAATGAAAACCCTTATATTCCATGGCAGTTGTTGAATTTCCCCTCAAGCGCCCTCAGCACTGGCCCCTTCTAGTGGTTCTTTTCAAGCATTAAGTGGCATAAGAGACTTTCTGTCTAATTCTTAAGGGACCGTTTTCTGAGGCAACTCTCCTTCCCTCTGTGCCACAAATAACTCAAATGACATCGCCTCTCTCTTCTGTGCCTCCATTTTCCACAACTTGAAAACGGAGTGTTTGTGGAGCTTGCAGGTCAAGTGTTTTCAGAGAAAAGGTACTGCAGTAGGAGTGTTTGGCTTTTATATCTGGACAAAGCTAAGGGGCAGGAGTGCAGAAAGCCCATCGACACACAGGAAGACTGGAGAGCCGGTGGGCAGCTGGAGTCAGCTCAGAGCAAGGTCCCTGGGAAGACAGCACCTTTGGAAAGGGGTTTTCTTCATGTTTCCAAGCCACTCATATGAGCATGTTGTGAAGGCTCCTGCAACTGTTCCTTTCCATGTTCAACACTATACACCAAGTCTTCTAACCTTGACAGAATATGCAGGCTTTTTCAGAAGAGCCCCACCAGTGCTCCTGGGGAGGCACTTTGTCAAGTTTCCCAGGTAGCTTAGCTCTGCTAAGGCCTATCGACAGCAGTGCTGCTGGATATAAAATTGCCCACCAGAATTCTGCACCAGGAACTGACAAAGCATGATTGTTTTATTTCTTCTTGTAGAGAAAAGTGGAAATTACTTCCCTCTGTTCAGACAGAATCTAGTCTTAGGAGGCAGACAGCCTACGTTCTTTGGCATTGTAAAGGCTCACAAATGTTCTGCTTCACCCTCTCCTTTGTCTTCTGCCACCTGGAAAGGAGCACAGAGGAGCTCTGAGAGATGTGAGCTGAACCCTTTTGAAATATTTTGGCAGCAATGTGTGCACGAGGACACTCCCAGAGGGATTTTCTCTGCTTGGAATATTCTCAGGGGCCACAAAGGAAAGCTGTAAGGGGTTTTGCAGCAAAGCTTGAAGACCTGGGAACATGGCCCTTTCCCAGAACAGCTCCTCTCTAGGCACACTGCAGGTAAGGGAGAGAGGAGCCTTCAGTGGAAGCCATAGCCGGAATGTGAGCCTCACTTTCTTCATTAACCACTATCTCCTGATGGTGTCCCAAGAATTAACTCAATAATTATGAGAGTGCCTGTGGCAAAGTAGGTCAGCTTATGCCCTGCTATGGTTTGGATACTGGTTGTCCCCCAGAGGTTCATGTGTGGGAGGTTGGGTTCTCAGTGTGGTGACGTTGGGAAATGGTGAAACCTCTCAGAGGGGGAATCTAGTGGGAGGTGATCAGGTCCTTGAGGGCATCACTCTCAAGAGGAATTAAGTAGTTCTCATGGGATCCCAGTAAGTTCCTCTATCAGTCACTTTTTCATCACTGTAAACAAAATACCTGACAGAAGCAACTTAGAGAAAGAAAAGTTTATTTGGGCTGACAGTTTCAGAGGTTCAGTCCATGGTCTACTGACTCATTGCTCTGAGACTGGGGTGAGACAGAACATCACAGCAAAAAGACATGGCAGAGGAACACTGCTCTGCTCATGAGAGAGCAGAGAGCAAGCAAGGAACCAGGGACAAGATATAAAATCCTCAAGGCCATACTTCCAGTGACCACTTTCTCTCATCACACCCTACCTGCCTACAGTTAATCAGCCAATACAGTGGTCCTTTCAAATTAGTAATCCATCTGATGGATAAATCCACTTGATGGATTAATCCAGTGATTAGGTTTTGGCTCTCATAATCTAATCATTTAACCTCCTTATTAACCCGGAATCTTTGGGGGGACACCTCATATCCAAACCAAACCATAAGTTTCCATGAAAGTGGGTTGTTATAAAAAAGCAAAACTGAGCTCTGAATACTTTCTGGCATCCGTCTTGTCATGTGATTTCTCTCTCACACACATGCATGCACTCCTCCCATGATGCTATCCACCATGATGTGGTATAGCCAAGGGGGCCCCTACCAGGTCTGAGTGGATGCTAGCACCACACTCAGATCTCCATAATTGTGAGTTAAATAAATCTCTTTTCATTACAAATTACCAAGCCTCAAAGTATTTTGTTATAGCAACAGAAAACAGATTAATATACACCTCCTGTGGCAGACCCAAGATGACAAAGGCAGTATATTTGAGAAGTATAAGAAACATTAAAGGGTGGGTGAGGAAGTGAGACTGGGAAGGAAAGGAAGTCAGTAAAGGGTCTGCTACCAAGCTAGCTACTCCTGCGGACTTGGGATTAATTCCGAGGAAAACTGACACGTGGTATAAACAAGAGCCTCTAGATTACTTTACCCAAAAGGCAAGGGAGCTGGGATCAGCAATTCATTGACACCTTCTGGAGAGGATGTTATTCACCCCAACATTCCTACCCTGAGTTCAACATCCTCAAGCTAAGACATGCAAATACTGGCAGCAGGAAGTGGTAGATGCTTTTCAATGGTGAGTCCTGATGGACATGAGTGGCACACCCACTCTACTAAGAGCCTCTCAATAGAAGTTTCCTCTAATTTTTCTTTGCCCACAGCTACTTCTCCATATAAATAAGCAAAAGTTGCCTGGGATTAGAGTAGTGACATCTACGTCATTCATAGTGCCCACGATCTTTGGAATAGGTTCCCTCTGACTGGTGAGATGTCCAAATTGTAAATCTAAACTCTCTAAAGTAAAATACAAGTGCCTGGCTTCCCTCAAGCCAGGACGCAGGGTTGAGATTTAGGCTTTTCTGTCAGTTACACAAAGGTGGCGCTGCGTTTTGGAAGGACACAATGGATAAGATGGGCAAAGGGGGGCATTCCTTGTTCCTGAGGAAAGAAGGCAGGTTTTGGTGATAGAGGTGCCAATGCCCACAGAAGTTTTCTAGTAATTCAAGGTATAATTTCGCACAAAAGTACAAGCAAGACTGATGGCCACAGCAGCTACTGGGACTGTGGTTTCCTGGCATCTGGTATGCAATGGCTTCCCAGCTTTCCCAGCAGGCCAGTTTCTGCAACTTATGTGCTGATCCTTCTGGAAGCTTGGCCCCAAGTGCTTTTCTTTGCTTCCCCACAACCTTCTGCTTAATATCCTTTACATCAATCTCTTTCTTGTTTAAACTAGCCAGAATAATCTTTGTTTTTCCCAATAACAACTTCCACAGGTAGGAAAAAAACAAAGGGGTAAACGACCCTGTATGAAATGGTGCATCATTTTCTATAAGCATAAAAAAGCCAAGAGGCCATCTGATCTTCCCCCTTCCTCAGAAAGATGGTCGCCTATGAGCCATCTCAAATGAGACACTATTTTTCAAGTCTCCAGGGAGGAAATTTTGCACAACCTAAAAGAGTACATCATTCCAGGAACTTATAACCCAATGCCAGAAAGTTCTACTTTAGTACTCAAGGATATACAAGAATTCTTTGTAGTCATTTAAGAGAAAATGCACTTTAATCTCCCATTGTCTCACTGAACTTACCTTTAATGGTTTTAATTCTATTATAAATGGAGCTGCCAGCTGCCCAATATGAGGAAATCATCATCTTCATTTCTTTCCAATTTAGTGTGAGTCAGATGAAAACCTATGAGACAAAGATACCAACACTATTTTTAATATAAAAGAAGAACATGTCCATGTCACACAGGCAGGAAAAGTAGCTGTTTCAAAAAAAAATTATCACCAATTCCTTCTCTTCTCGTCTTTTGAGGCCAAAGGAAGAATGGAGGAACACTTTATCAAATCTCTAGCACACATGCCTATGAGGGGAAGTTCGCCTGTATTTCTCCTTCCTGTGTGAATGAGGATGTCACTCCTGTAGCAGTTGAAGGACCTCTGATGTTTGTACTAATTGGCCTGGAATTATATTTGTAGGGGGAGCATTTGAGCTCACTAGTATTGCATTAACAGTTTACCTTAAATATTTTATTCATCTACCCTAAAATACTTAGAATTCATATTTTTCTTAGAAATAGCTGGAAATGTCATATATAACAAAACAAACATGATGCTTCATAAACAAATCTTATTATACAGTGCAGGAAATGAGACTTGAGTTCAGACTAACCTAAACTTTCGGTAAAGAGCTGATCTTCCTTAGCTGTTAACTATGTACTTTGGGTAAGTCACTTAATGTCTCTTAGATTTAGTTTTTATATCTGAAAAATGGAGTCACAATACCTATGAAATAGCATTATTATGAGGATTAAATGAGATAATATGTAAAATAAGCAAAATATGCCTGGTATGTAATAAAAACTCAGTAAATGGTAGCTGTTATTCTTTGTTAGCTTTAACTGAATTTTTTGGATCTGTACATGATTTTCAAATAAATATTGTATGTAATTCAATGTGGATGAGATTTTTCTTTTACCTCTTCAAAATGTTTTAATATCTCATCTTCTGTGGTGTGATCTGACTTGCTATTATTACTTTACTGAACTCTTACATTGATGAGTCTTTCCACACCTCCTTACTGCTGCCAGAGTTTCCTCTGATGGTGTGGTGAGCATACCACCCCATATTTTAGTATCCTAAAGTGGCTTCTCATCACCCTCTGGATTCAATTCGCTCTTTATCACATGAAGCACTGTTTCAATTTCCTTCCTACCTTCATCCTCCCTTTCCCCAGCTACACATCACATTCTGGGAGGCTTAATATTCACTTCTCTATCTCCTTAATAAATCTGACCAAAAGAAGTAAACCTGTGGAATCCCTAAGAATACCAGTGCCCCAAAGTCAAGGCCTTCCAAGTGCCCCCCTCCCAGATCTAGACAGGTCCTAACACCACTATGCTTTCCAGAGTTGCTCCTTCATTCTCTCATTCAAATTTCAAATTTTTTCTCCTGGATACTTTTATAGTCCGCTCAAATTAAATTCTCCCTCTATATTTCTTCTCACACCCTTGAATTCTTTGAATCCATATAGGTCTCCCTTAGATTTCAAGGGCAGAGAGAATCTTGTTCTGTATCCCCACAAAACACACACGTGTTCCTGGAAAACTGCTTTGATACATTATAGGCCCTAGAAAGAAATGTTTGCATATCTTTTTGAGTTCAGTGGTCCTCTATATTCAAAGCATAATGGATTGTTTGTGCTGAATCTCTTGCTCCCTCAGAGCTCAAAACATCAAAAGTAGCCAGTTTAAAAAAAAAAATTTAGATATATTCTCAGAACCAAAAGCAACTGAACTTTCAACAGAATCCATGGTTATCTCCAGAAGATCAGGCAAATTTCAGAGTCACAGGTATTTCAGATGCAGAAGACCTCAGAGATCACATTGCAAAAACCTCTGAATTCAGGAAACAAGAGGAGAGCAGGGAAAGGGACTTGCCCAAGGGCATCCAGATGTTTCTTTTCAAAAAGAGCTTAGAACGCCCCCAGTCTCTTTCTACTCATTCTCAGCCCTTTTACTGAGCCTTGGAGGTGTTAGGAAAGCCCTCTGTCCTCTTCAGGGTCACTGAGAATCTCAAGGGGGAACCTGGGGGCAAACTCCCCAGCATTACGTGGTGATGGCAGGCAGTGACCTCAGGTCCCTGACATCCTCATATCCTCCCCTCCCCACAGTCAGTCCTTTCCAACCCTTCCTTTACCACCCCAGGACTTGAGAGCAAAGCTAGAAGGACAAAGGCAGGCCCCCACCACTGCCTGTCCTCCTCGCCATCTCTGGATAACGATTCCTGCTGCCTCAAGCCCTGCTCCCAAAATAGTGCGGCGTGTTGGCGGAGGGCCAGGAGCTAATAGGGATGGCTGCTTCGCGTCTTATGACCCATTTTAACTGAGCTAATTTAGAATTTACCTGACCAAGAGTACCATCAAATGTACTTCTAAAGTTGAGATTGTTAATTACCACAGGATGATTCGCCTGTGTTTGTCGTTAGGGGAGCTGGAGGGGAAAGGCTGGTTTCCAGAAATAATCCTCTCCTCCTCACCAAATAGGAATTAAATGTGGGAAAGGGCAAAGGGGATGGCGGAGAGATTCACCCACAGGAACTAAATAGGGTTATAATTAGTTTGTGTGTTTGCAGGTGTCATCTTTCACCCTCTGCCTGAGGAGGAGACTGTGGTAAGCTCAGGATCCTTTGTGCCTCGTGGAGAAGGGCACTGAAATCCTTAGGGTGTCAGAAGAAGAGCTAGGAGCAAGATGACTGCTGGGAGGTAGGCACGCTAAGTCTCTGCGGCGCCCAGAGGTGCCTGATGCAATGACCCCCGAATATAAGAGTTTACTGACAGCAGCTCCCCCGCAGCTATTACGCAGCTGCCTGAGAGTGTCCTAATTAGCTAGGGTTGTCGGCACTCCCATTATAATCCCCAGTTGAGTAAGCTAAGTGTTTATCTCAGCCACTTCAAGTCTCAGCCTCTGAAACATAGCCTTGAGTGACGGGCCTCAATTTGTCTTCACCCTATGACTTATTCTAACCATGTTGGTCTTCCATATTCATCTTAGATATATATTTAAGCAGAACCACCTCATATTAAAGGTTATTCCCATGACTTTCATTGCTGAGATGTTTGTCACTTTACAAAAATATCCTAGCTAAGCACTCTCTTTCCAAATGTTTCTAAGATGTGAGTTATAAGTTAGATTCAAAGCCTTTTCTTTCATCATTTGGTTCACTGTTTTCTTTCAAGCTGGTTCCATACATTGGGTCTTGACCTCGCTGCCATGGTTCTGAATAAGCAGGAATTTGTTCCCTCTTTTGATATCTTGGACTGCAGTCTTGGGTACTCCTCAGTGGAAGAGGGCATTCTGTGAATTTACCTAAGCATGTAACTACTACTTGTTAACTCATAAAGCCTTTGGAATTTGAACAATGTTCGATATTTAATCTTCTTGTTATGCCATAAACCTTTGCATGGCATTATCTGCCTTAATGTGTAGAATAGCCTTGTTAAAAGTAAAGAGTGGAGTAGAGGAAGAGGATCAGCGGGAGGGAGGAGAGAAAGGGACGGGGAAAATATGGGAGTGAAACTGGTCAAATTATGTTATGTGCATGTATGAATGTGTCACAATGGCATTAACCATTCTGTATAATTAATATGCACCAATATAAAAAAGTAATGGGTGTCTTGCATTCTGAGTCAGGAGTTCATCTTGAAGAAGAGGAATAAAACTCAAGCTGAATGATAAATGCATGAACATACAGTTCATGAGGATGCAGTCGCGTGAGCACTGCCTTCCTCCTCAGCAAGCCCCTCTGAGCAGTCACAGTTGTCAGGAGAATATAGGGTGAGGGGGTGGGAACAGGGATCTTATTTTCTTGGAATACCAGAAAAATACCCTAGGTAATTATATCAAATGTCAGACTTCCTGTAGGCAGGATGGAGCTGACCTGTTTAATTCTGACACCAAAACCAGTGGGTTTTGAGAAATGAGAGAAGCCCAAAATGTACTGAGAAAACAGCCTACATTGAATCTTTTTTTTTTCAGGTCCACATAAAATTAACATTAAAAATGTTTGCTGCATGAGCTGGGCATGCAGTTCCGTGGTACAGTATTTGTCCAGCATTCATGAAGCCCCAAGTTCAATTCCTAGTACCACAAAAAAATAGCAATTGTTCAGTGTGAATTTGTCCATCAAAGAATGTAAGATCATCAACAATAGTCCAATCTAGTCATTTCAATTCACAGAGCCATCAATAGACATTTCAAAAAATTTAAGATCATTTTTTAAACTTTGTAGTCTGGAAATTTTCAAACATATACAAAAGCAGAGAGAACGGTTGCATGAGCTCCATATATCCATTACTGAGCTTCAATACTATCAACTATCAACTCCTAGGAATCTTTTTTTCATCTATACCCACCACCACCATTTCACTCACCCACTCCCACAGTATCTTAAGCTAAATTCAGACAATCAAGACAGGTAAGCAGGCATTTCTCCTGCCTTCCAGAGTTTATTCTGGGATAAATTGCCAGTTAGAGCACCCTCACATGCCCATCACCCAGGGAAGGTGCTTAACTGACCACAGCCATCAGAAATGTCTCTCAGGTTTGTCTTTAACACACTAGAAACCCCATCAGAGGCCCAGAAACTGAAGAAATGACCAGGTGACCAAAGTAAGAGAATTGTCAAGTGATGCTAACACCGCAAGGGGCCTGAGGCAGCCTTCCCCAGTCATTAAGACAACAGCATCAAGGGCTCTACTATCAAAGAACTAAAAACAAGTAAGCAACATTTTAACAAAGCTTTATCTCCTTATAAACAAAAACACACACATACAAAGGCTGTGAACAAGTACAGCCTTTATTCTGCAGGAATATTTATAGAATATGATAAACATTGCACTAAAATCCCCTTTAAATTAAAATAGGCCACATAATATGGTACCAAAAGCTGAAGACTCCCATATCTCTACCACTATTTATAGATTTGGGACTATACTTTCTGGAATCACATTAAGAAAACATACAAACACATCTGCACCCCCTGGAAAGCTACTTAGCTTACCTAAGAGCATGCATGAGCTTGAAGGGTGTTGATAAATATACTAAATAAATGTCTAAGGCGATAATGGCCAGAGAGAGTTTTAAGGAACTGATGATATTCTTAAAATCGGTAAGTCCCTGATCTTGGCACACTAGCAGCTATTACTTTACTAAAAGGATCTCCCTGGAAGGCAAAGATATTCTCCACCAGGAAGCAAACAAGTTTGATTAGCAAGATGAGCCTGTCCTAATCATCCCATCACAGCAATGGTGAATCCAGCCATTAATGAGAAAATAAACATTTTCAGATGACATTCTAATAAATACACATCAGAGAGAATGTGAATCCACAGAATAGCTATCTTAGAAAGAAGGAAAACAGTTGAGATGCAGTTTAGTAGAGAAAAGAAAAGAGACCTTCTTAATCAGCCTTTGTCAATCACTACCTAAAACACAAGGAGAACCGCAACACTGGGAACCAGGCCTTGTCAGGGAGGAAGGCAGAGCAGAAGGATCCCAAGAGTTAAAACCCTGTTTTCTGTGTCTGGAGGTGGTGCAATCTCTACACCAATCACCAAAGTTATTTGAGGCAGGCCTGTTGCTGACAAATGTAGATGGACAGATATGTAAAGATGATGCGTCATGAACTACGGCTGATGAATTTCCTGCAGAAGCCCATAGTACTCACATCAGAGGTGTCAAGAGGTGACAGAGCTACATCACACCGAGTCTGGCAGTTTAATTTGGTGTCGGCTATTAGTGTTTGACTCTCAGCGCTATTGCCATTCAGTGTTTCTGCTGGCAAGGTGACACAGCCTTGGAGATTGCTAAATTTCTTTGTTGAGTGAACCAGGTTGCCTGGTTTGCATGGTAACCCCTTGCTGAACAACCAGAATTGGCAGAGGGGAATGGGGAAGGAACAGGGAGTAAAAAGAACTCAGTGCACAGGGCACCTCTAGGTAAGGATTCCATGGCTCTGTTGGGGAAAAAAACAAGCATCTGGGGCATTTGTTTAGCTGGGCTGAATTAGAAGCTACCTAGTGCCCTGGCATCATGAAGTGCTCTCACTGCACTGGTCCTGGTGAAATCACCACACTCAGGAAGGAGGACCTCATGAGTTGACCTCTAGGCATCACTCAGTGAATCCAATTCTTTTCATCTGGTCCCATGCTTGTGGGAGAAACAAGTTTTGGCCATATTCCCAAGGACACTTTAACCTTCCTTAGGTTTCCTGCACTCTACCCCACTTCACCAAAGGTAGGATAAGAAGCCATGGTGTACAGACCAGAGAGGCCCTTGGAGCTCCACACTGCCTAAAGGGAGACTGACACTGACTCAGGGCTATTGAGTCAAGGGCTAATAATAGAGAGCCCTGCCCTCATTCTCCAAAGCAACACTGTCCTAGATGGGTATTCTGGTCCATACCAGGAAGCCATTAAGAAGGTGATAAAGATTACGAGCTCCTGAGGACTGGGATGTAGCTCAATGATAGAGTGCTTAACTAGCATGTGCAAGGCCCTGGATTCAATCCCCAGCATCACAAAATAATATTAATAATAATAACAATAACAACAACAAGCTTCTAGGAAACAACATTCCAGAACTATCTATGAGAGTGGGAGGCCTATGAAGAAAAATGGAGAGCTGTAGTTGTTAATAGGAAAATGATCTCTGTAGAAACAAGAAAAAGTTTAGGCAATTTGTCCCTGGTAGCAATTAAGGTTGGAATAAGTGGACATACCAAGTTATATATTGTAAGAACTAGAGCATATTACAATGCTTCTTAAAACTTGCCCTACCACAATGAGGAAAAGCCACCTCAAAATACTGTGCTCCTTGTATTTTCAGAGAATTTCATACTTGCTATAGCTTTTACCTCCTTTGTATCATTGGAGCCTCACATTGCATGGTTTTCTGAAGCCAGTCCCAGAGGCTACCTTCCAGTTCTGAGCTTCTCCAATACTCCAAAATCTACCCTCATTCTTCTCTATTGTAGAAGAAAGTTGCATATTGCAGGAGAATTTCACCCAAAGCCATGGAGCTGGCCAATCCAAAATCATCGCAATAGCATCATCCAGACTTTCTGTGGTGAAAAAGTAGAAAAAACTTCAAAGGAAGAATTACATAGGTCAATCCAGGGCATTCACAAGAGCCAAAGAAAGCCTAGCATAATTAAATATTGTTGAAGAACATCTTCAGAATGACTTTCTAGTCTAAAAATCTTTGGAAAACCAAATTCAGCATTATACTCTTCTCATAGGGTTTTTAAAAAATACAGCAGAATGCATTTCAATTCACAGTACACATATGGAGCACAATTTTTCCTTTCTCTGGTTGTACACAAGGTAGAGTCAAACACCCTCAAAGGATTTTTTCTTGTGAAATGTCTCTAGTTGAAGGATCCTAGCACTAATTTTCTATGAGTCCTATGTCCCTAGATTGTGCTATCTGAAATTGTCTTCCTTCCACGGACATCTTTAGAAAAGTTTCAGGAAGACCTCACAAGGGATATCAGGTTATATACCTGGATAATATATACAGAACAAGGTTAGGGATAGTCAGTCCCTCCTCCATCCTGGTCACCCACCTGGATTGTTGTGCCCAGTTGTGGGAACTACAGTTTGTGATGACCATTGTCAAGTTGAGAGCATGCATAATACAGCAACTGAGGCAATGAGTAGTTAATCATGCCCCAGTACATGGCTAAAAATCCTCAGCCAGAGTAGAAAAGAATAAGTCCCGTCCAAATTTTCCATTACTTGGAGAGTTGTCATATAAAGGTAAGAGATATTTATAGAGAACAGAGCAAGGTCCAAATGGTGAGAGATCAAGAAAATCTCAGGTAAGGAAGAGCTCTCTATTGGCCAACCTGAACTAGAATGAGCTGCCTCAGTAGGCCTTGAGCGGCCTCCCCAGGGACACTAAATTTGTTGTCAAAAAGTGCTTTGAGCGATGTTACTTACAGAAAATACTTACTCATCATAAAAAGAGGGGAAGTAAGCAGGCACAGTAGCACATGCCTATAATCCCTACGGCTGGGGAAGCTGAGACAGGAGGAACACAAGTTCAAAGCCAGCCTCAGCAACAACAAGATGCTGTGCTGAGAGCCTGTCTCTACATAAAACACAAAATAGGGCTGGGTATGTGGCTCCCTGGTCAAGTGCCCCTGAGACCAATTCCTGGCACCAAAAAAAAAAGAAGAAAAAAAAAGAGGGGAAGTAAATTAGTGCTGAGGTTCCTTCCCACATCAATGTACCATGGGCCTGGAATCTTCTCCAGGTAAAACTTGATGAACTGTAGAAGAATGAAGGAACTTCATAAGTTCCATGTTCTGTCCATGTTCTGTCCACTAGCTGTATTGGGAAAGGCTGGGATGAGGAAAAAGTGAGCCACTGATGACTCCTCTCTGAGACCCCATGATTTCTCCCTTTACTTTTAGGAGACTTCAAATCAGATGAACACTGGTAAGGAAGGTCCACCTTCTTCCAAATATGTTCATATTTGGAGGGTTGATTGTCTTTTATAAGCTCAGCTACAGAAATAATACCTATCTTGTAACTAAAACTCTCTAAAAGTTGAGTGGCGGAGTGTCTGGAACACCGAGTAGAGTAGCTATTCCTGTCCTGCTTCCCTTGCTATCTAGGAAAGGGTCTCACTAACCACCTGGTCAAACCTTTTCATATTTTAGATAAGGAAACTGACACTTAGAAAGATCAACTGCATATTCCAAGGCCATGCTGATAATTATTAGCAAAGCCGGGCCTTGAGCATTGGTCTCCCAGTCCCCATTCCAGTGAACTTATGTCTGCCAAAGACCATTTTATCTAGTGAGGATACAAATACCAGTTTCTCCAACAAATCAATGGCATGGAAAGCAAGTAGATTTAAGAGAATCAACTAAATACACTACGTAGAGCTTATTTGAATTCACATTCAAAAACACTGGAAAAATAGATTCTTGAGATAATTAGCAAAATTGAATATAAATTGGATATAAGACAATATGATTTATTGGAATTTTATTAGATATGATGATGGCATCAAGCACATATAACTATTTTAACATTGTTATCAGTTAGAATGTATATTGAAGTATTGACAAGTGATAAAACATGGTGTCTTGGATTTATTTTAAAATACTCCAAGAAAGTGGTATTGGGGAGGAAGTAGGAATGGAAGAAATAAGATTGGCAAATGTTGGTGATGTTGAAGCCAGGTTATGGATACAGGGGAGATTATTAAACTGCTCTCTCTCTACACTTGTGTATACTTGATAATGTCCATTTCAAAGATGTTTAAAGGAAAAAGCACTAACCCAGACTTAAGACTGAGGAGGTTGATAGCACAGTCTCACCTTCTCTCTCTAGCTGAGTAGTTCTGAGAGGAAGGAAAGGGAGGCTGTGGGACTTGGACCACTGCTACTCTCCACGTCCTTCTCTCACCCCTCAATCTGCCCCTCACTGAAGATGCCAGGTAGGGAGCAGAGCAAGAAGTCACACTGTGCTTGATACATATTTGTCCATATGTTATTTGATCTTTTTATTGTTAACAGTGAACTGGAAGTTTTACAGTAAAACAGTATTGTACTATATTTTCCAGATTCTGATGCTCTGTTAAATTTTTTTAATGAAATTTTTAGTGCCTCACATTCATCCCATGCACAATACTCAACCCCTCATCCAGTTAAGTCAGATTTGGTGTTAGGGTTCATCAACAGTGTACTCATATTACCAATGCTGTACTCCTTTTGTGCTGTATCTTCCTCTACAGAGAGAGAGAAAGATTAACCATTGACCATGTAGCAACCTAATGTGTCTATCAATCACAAAAGAGAGACCCACTCTTGGATCCAAGTGGAAACTTGCCTGCAACATGAATTCAGATGGTGCCGCTTCTGTTAATTCTCTCAAGGAACTTGAGTAAATTTGGCTTTCATAATTAAAGTTGTGTCTTTGTGGGAACATTTGTAATAATTTTGGAATAGAATCTGTTTACTTTTGAAATCTTGATCTAACAACTTATAATAAAGAATCAGAGAGCAATCACAGGCCTCTAACCAGGGACTAGATGAAATGGATTAAAGATGGTGAAGTGCCTGGGGAAAAACCATCGACGCATCCTGGGGTAGTTCCTTCAAGTGATCGGGAGTCCATAAGTTATTTCCAACTCCAAAAGCTTGCTTTAATCCCTTCCCTTTCCCAACTATTCTTGCCTCCTTTTATTGCTATTGTCCCAGTATCCATAATTTCTCAACATCAATGATGTTGTCAGCCATTGCAGCATTTCCTTTGGCAAGTCATAAACGCCAAATATTACTGTGGCTAATGCTGTCATGGGGGAAACAGGAAGAAAGGTATCCTCTCTGTACCAAGGTTTGGACTCCCAGAAATAAAACATGGAGGTATGAAGTCACAAGGTTTGATTCTAAGCCCCCACATATTAAAAGAAAATATTCATTAATAACTGCAAAGGAACATGCCTCCAGCCCCCCTACCTACCTGTGATGCAGACCCTTTCTCTGTGGGTATGAGTTAACATGAATGCAGGGACCATGTCACTCCCCTTCTTTGTGTCTCCCACGAAGCTCAGCACAGTGTTCAGCATCTCATAGGAACTCAATGAGCAATTAATAAATTCAAGTGGATAGCTGCTGTTAGCAATCTTGCACCAGGTGCAAAATCACAAGACTCAACACTGCTAGTCCCCGTGGAAATTTATCCTGCTCAAAACTACATATAAATGCAATAGATTTGTAGCCTTAAAGTTCCAAAAGTGTTGATATTTCTACTCTGGTGAAAAAAAGGTATTTGAATCCCATTGCACCTTTCAGTTTAAGATATTGGATTAGACTGAAATGGAGATTATAACTTTTACTCAAGAGATAACTCTCCTAGTCTCATTCCATTAATTACAACAAGGCCCCAACATTAAAGACTTTACTCTCTCACTAAAGAGAGAGAAGTCATGATGAATGACTGACTTCCACAACTGGCTTAGGGAACCACAGTCATTCATTAAATCAAAGAAAAAGGACATCAAGGAAAGAATAAATTGTCAAACAATAACTCTCTGGGCTCATATTTTATTTTCTTTACTTGAATCAGATCACTACCATTTAAAAAAAAAAAAAGTTAACACTCACAAGGCATAAGGCAGGCCTGGGTGTTCAATGACTATAGATCTTCAGTATTCATTAAACACTGACTGTATACAAACTCTTCAATGCAATAGCTTCCACTGAAGAACACACTGCACCCCTGACCCATACAAAGTCTACCTCAGCTTATTGTCTCATCAAGAAGATCTAAAGCAGGGGCTGGGGTTCCGACTCAGTGGTGGAGCACTAGCCTAGCATGAGTAAGGCAGTGGGTTTGATCCTCAGCATGACATAAAAAATAAATGAAATAAAGGTATTGTGTCCCTCTATAACTAAAATGTGTGTGTGTGTGTGTGTGTGTGTATAAAGATCTAAAACAGAGATCTTCAAACCAAATAAAAAGTAGTGCCTAAACTGGTGAAGCACTCCATTTGTGTACAATGAATTGAAATGCATTCTACTATCATGTATAACTAATTAGAACAAATAAATTTTTTTAAAAAAAGGTAAGAGAAAAACAATGGTGGCACACACCTGTAATCCCAGCAACTCAGGAGGCTGAGGCAGGAGGATCACAAGTTCAAAGCCAGCCTCAGCAACTTAGCAAGGCCCTAAGCAACTCAGCAAGACCCTGACTCTAAATAAAATATAAAGAAAAAAAAAGAAGGCTGGGGATGTGGCTCAGTGGTTAAATGCCTCTGGGTTCAATCCCTGGTACCAAAAAAAAAAAGGTGGAAATTAATGTGGTGCAAATGAGATACCCAAAGATACCCAAAGACCAGGGAAAGTTGGATTTAGGCCACAATTACATCAGCATAGGCACAAATAATTCCTTCCATGCGTATAATACTCCATAGTTTTCTAAATACTCATTACCTCTTCTAATTTTCAAAGGACTTTATGAAGTAGATTTTACCCTCCTCAACTTTTCAGCAATGGGGATGGAGCCCAGGTCCTCATGCATGCTAAGCAAGCACTCCACCACGGAGCTACGTCCCAAGCCCCTCCCAACTTCTTGATGAGAAAACTGAGTCCTATACAGGTGGAATGATATATCAAAGGTCCCCAAGCTAGTAAATGGCATAGATGAACAGAAAAGAACTCCAGATTTTAATCTACAGTCTTCCAGCCATGGGTGTTTCCACATGCCCACATCATCACTCAATACTGTATGTCTGTGTAGAGTTTTACTTGCATAAATTATTTTCACAGACATTGGATCATTTGGTCCTATCTGCAGCCTAGTAAGGAAGGCAGAGCAGGAATTCTACAAGAAAGAAAACGAGAACTCGGTGAATTTCCCAGCTTAAAGTCACCAAACCCCAGATTGTCAATGCATCTGGACTCCCAGCATAGTGACATTCCTTCCCAGCAACTGGGATTTCTCAGTCAGAAGGGACAGGACAAAGGACAAGAGCAGAAAAGGGACCAGCACTTTCATTTCTTCCTGTATCCCTCCCTACCTGTGAGGTAACAGTTAAAAGCATGAGGCTAGAGGAAGAGAGGGGCTGAGATGCACGCCAGCCTGCTCTCTTGGCAGCTTTTCAAAGCATTAGGAATGGATAGGGTTTCCTGCCTCTCTCCCATACCCCAAATCACCCCGCACACCTTTGCTTGAATCAAAGTGCTGGAGTGAATTCAAATCAGGCTGTCCTCGCTAACCTGTCCAGCCTGTCAGATCTGCCGCAGCCTCCCGTGTTTTGCATGAGCTCTTCGAAGGAGACAAAGATAACCCCAGGGTGAGCAAGAGAACCACTTTGGGAAATGTATTCCCGCAGCACTGGGGACTGAGCGGGCTAATTGGCTCCAGAGGCAGCAAAGGCAGTGCAGGCAGGTAGGACTGTGCAGTCCTTTATTGACTGATGCAGTCACTTGTTGGGAACCTGTGTTCATTAGCTGTGTGTAAAGTGATATTAAGGGAGAGGCGCTGGGTCCTGTGCTGAATGATTGAGCGCCCCACCTGATGCGAGGTGCATTATGTAAAAGCTCCTGCGAGAGTAATCAAGTTACTTAAGTGGATGTGTTGAGCGTATCTGAATGGGTGCTGCCGTGAGAATGCAAGATCAGAAGCGTTGAAAAGTGAAAGGCAACTCTCTCTCAACTAGAATAGGCCCATGACTTTTTGATACCCATTCTCCACATCTCCCTTTAATTACCTGGAATGAAAGGGTCTTCCTAGACCTTCCTAGTTTCCTGGCAAAAGTGGGCAAGTGAGCTTTCAGAATCTATAGATCCAGGATATGCTTTGGAAGCATAGATGGAAGGCTGAATGGCATCTCCCTGTGCAGAGGCCATAAAGTAGCCCCATCCCACCCCACCACCCTCAGAGGATGTGACAAAAAGGGCCACATCCCCATCCCTGTGGCTCCACATTGTCTTGGTCATCAGTCCCCTTCTTTTTCCCAGGGCCACTGCCCTACTTCACTCCCTCAAGATCCCCCTCCTAATGCTCTTACCAGATTCCCAGTGAGACAGTGACATCCACACAAAAACATTCTTTTGTCTCCACCCCACCCACTCTATAGAAACTGCAGATCCCCTCCAGGTCAAATCATCCCAAAATCCCCAAAGGAGTTTCCTAGGTGCTCCAAAACCAACTTTCTGGACTACCTCCATGAGGCTGGATCCTTCACAAAAATAGTACATGTCAAATTCATCTCCCACTCCTGTCCTCCAAATATACTGGATTCTAGGGAGAACACAATTTCAGCTCTCAGCTCACCTTCAGTGGTGCCCAACTGCCTACAGAAGGCAGCCCAGATTCTTCAGCATGACATTCAAAGCCCCAGTACTTCTGCTTCCATTGTGATTCAGCTTCTCCCAACCCCATCCTCACACTTATCCACTCACCTGCCAGACTAGTTGTCTTTCATTAAACACACTTTGGATTCTCCCCAACCTTTATCCATCATGTTTCCAGCAATCGATGTGACACCCACTGCTGCCTTTCAACCAGCAAGATCCAGCTCGACACAATTTTCCTCCTCTCCTTGTACAGTTAGCCTGCATCACAGGCACTAGTGTGCCTAACGTCCTAGAGCATGCACTCCAGAGAGCATATTTACCTACATCCTTATAGTCAATAGCACAGTGCTTTGCATACAGTGGGCGCTCAACAAGAGGTTATGGAATTAAAGAGGTTATGGCATCTGAAAAGTGATTTGGAAAAAATAACTCATTTACTCCTTATTATGAAATCATTAATTAATTTTGTTTCTGCCACCTGAACATGCTTCAAGGGAATAGGACCTGAACCTGGTAAGGTTTGATAGACAAGGTTAGGATTGGGAAATGCCTGAAGCACAGTCCATAATATACCCAAGGGTGAAGTCCTCACCACCAGTGGGAACCAGGAGGACAAGGCTGGAGAAAGCAGAAGAGGGAAAGGGGGACAGTCAAGACAAAGGAGCATATCACTGACTCTCTCAAGTTTGACCCCCAACACCTCTTCAACCTCTTTCCTTCATCTTTCTTTCACAGGACTTAGAGAAGTTAGAATTGCCACATTTTAGAAATTGCATGGTCAGAAACAGAAGGCCAGAAAAGGAGCATGAGTTCCCCAAGGTCACATGATCAATTAGTGTCATAGTCAGAGTGAAACCCAGGTCTCTTGACTATATACCTACAATATTATACTTTATTTCTCATCTCTTTATCATTTGTTTTTATGAGAAATGGAGATAAAATGAAAAGATGAAGAGTAAGAATGAGGAAGCAGAGAAAAGGAAACTAAAAAGGATATCCATTCTTAAGCCTTTGTCATATTTTAGTGTTGCCCGAGCAGTCAATAGAGGCTTCTATAAATTCCTCTGTTTTCATGAAAAGGGACAAGGACATATGGAATTCTCAAGTGATTTTGTATCCAGATGCTGACTCCTAGGTGCCTCCTTCTATATGGGCCCCCTCACCCTCCTTGCTGGGACCTAGTGGGCTAAGCAAGGTGAGCAGAAGGCCAGATCATGATATTATTGTCTTTGGCACTAGTCTCAATCCTGCTAGGTCTTCCTCTCTAATTTATTTGCACAAACCCAGCACTTTAAAATATAATTATAACATTTAGAATATGTTTCCCATCTCTAGGCTTCAGAGGCTTAAGCAGTGCATACACTCCTCTGACACTGAGTCAGATGCTAGAAAACCAAGACTGTGCTCAGCAAAGCTGGGCTGATGGCTAGATGACCTGATGGCTCAAACTCAGATGATGCTCATCAGCAGCTGCATGTGAAGAATGGCAATGAACATTTTCAGCATAAAGCACACAATGTACGTTATGGTAAGCAACCTCAGACCTTTCTTCTTCATTTTAATATACACTATTTCATGTGTTTTAACATATTCTCAGATTCTCCAAATTCTCATCCTTGATCTATAGAAGAACAATAGAATTTATCCTCAATGTTACTAAAACAAGCCAGGTAAAAGAGATGGGTTAATGGTATTTCTGAATGAAGGATGTGTCTGTTAAGTTCATCCTTCCACCACTCCTTTGTATAATCTTTACAACTCCAAGGGAACTAATGTCTTGTGCTCATCACAAAGTCTGGGCCCCTAGGGGACTCTGAGAAGTTCCTGAAGTATAATGACCCAGGTTCAACCCCACCTCTACCATGAGTTGCTGTGGGATCATGGAAAAGTGGCTCTCTGTGCCTTGGTCACTGACTACAAAATGGGGATGAAGGACTCACTGGATTTGTTTGTAGAGTTGCCATTTAAAAATTCCACAACTGGGTGGCTCAAAGAACAGTAATTTTCCCTCACAGTTCTGGAGGCTAGAAGTGCCAGATCAAGATGTTGGCAGTTTGGTTTCTTCTGTGGTATCTCTTCCTTGGCTTGCAGGTGGCTGCCTGCTCTGTATCCTCACATGGTGTTTCCTATGTTCACACACCCTAGGTATCTCTCTCTGTGTCCAAATTTCCTCTTCTTATGAGGACACCAATCAGAACAAATTAGGACTTACCTGATTGGATAAGTGTCCCCAAAGACCCTTGTTCTAAAGGCTTGGTTGCAACCCTGTGGCACTATTGCAGGTGGTGGAACCTTTAAGAGGTGGAGCCTAGTGGAAGGAAGTTAAGTCACTAGGGGTGCACCCTTGTAGGGGATATTGACCCTGGCCCCTAACTGTCTCTCTTTGCTTTTGGGATGCCATGAGGTGAGCAACTTTTTCTACCATGTGCTCACCACCATGTCGCTCTGCCCCACCGTAGGCCCAATCAGCCAGGGATTGGAATCTCTAAAAATGTAAGCCAAAATGAACCTTTTCTTCCTTATAAGTTGATCATCTCATCTACTTTGTCATAGTGACAGAAAGCTGAATAACATTACCTAATAGCCTCATTTTAACCTAATTACTCTTTAAAGGACCGATTTCCAAATGTAATTATATTCTGGGGATTAAGATTTTAACAAATGAATTTGAAGGGGATGCCATTCAGTCCATAATACTCTCATACTAATGTGGCAATAGGAATCAAAAGCAATAATAAATATAAAGTGACTTATACAAGATCTAGAACACATGGCAAATGCACAATTATCACTATTACTATAACTTTTATATTTTGATAATATAATCTTGAGTTTTTAACTAAAAATCAGAGCTGATCATGTGTATCTCCCATTTTAAAAGTTTCCAACATCATTGGAATTTTTGACCAGTTTCTAAAATCCTCAGTATCAATTACAAAACTCTCCACAGTGTGAATTTGACCTGCCTTTCCCATCTTACTCCTTCATATAGGCAATGCTCTCTATCATTCCAGATTTGCTACTGCTCTCTAGATACGCTGGCCCCATCACATACGCGGGTGCCTCTCCTCACAGCTACAAGCTTAATGAACTCCTACCCATTCTTCAAGACCCGTACAAAATTGCACATCCACTGTGAAACCTTTCCTCTGAGTCAAAGTCAGTCATTCTCATCAGAACAACTTACGAATTAATGAGATTTTAATCCAAGAATCTGAATGCTATGTAGCAAGCATTCCCCTCTCCCCTAATGCCCCTTTACAAACATTAGTTTCCCAGGAAGGGTACCATGACACAGCACTGTCACCTGTGATTTTGTTTTATCTGAACAGCCTAGGGAACATCAGGACATTCCATGACTGGGCTGGTAGGTGGAAACACCCACAGAACCAAGAAATATGTGAGAGACAAGTCTTACCAGCTTGACATCGTCTAGGTCCCTGGAGCGAAGCTAGACAAGACATCAGGTCCTTTTATCTCCAAGTGCCCAGGAAGCACCCTCTAGGGGCACAGATGCTGGGGAACTGAGGGCAGAGCCTTTGACTATCAGCTCTCTTCTTGTCCTCAACTTCCCCAGCCATGCCGTGGCCCAGTCACTATGGAATTAACAAGGGCTCCATCCTCGCTTGACTTCTCTGTACCTCCGGTTCCCTCACAGGAGTGCCTACCATTTAACCATGAAGTTTTATCCTTTCAAGGGAGCACCTTAGAATGACAGAGAGAGACAGAGACTCTAAACACAAGGTCCCATTGTTATCACGTGCCATAAGTAGAGGGGATGCAAAGCTGAGACATCCTAGAAAGCTCAGTCAGCCTGACACCAAGCACAGCGAGGGGCTTCACTGGAGGACAGCAAGAGAGCACCTGTGCCTCCTGACCCCTACCTGGTTCTGGCCCAGCCCCCAAGGAGGGAGGAGCAGCTGCCTAGTTGCCACAAGTAGATCCAAGACAATCAAGGACTGCAAAGGAGTCAAAATGTGACATCAAGGCAGGAAATTTGGGCTAGGAGGCCAAGGAGTGTAACATCCTGGACTTTCCAAGGAATTCTCTCTTTAGACATTTAATCATATCAGATGCAATGTTTCATGTTGATTACATATTACATGAACACAGCAAAAGGTATATCTACATTACAGTTAAAACTATGTAGAAATTATAATTATGCTAGTATTATAATTGCTAATGTCCATAGGGAATACATGTGTACTATACCCTTTATGTACCCTGTATATATACCCTTTACAGCATCATTCCCATGAACATCCAAAAACATTAATCGACGGATATGTTATTTATTACTATTATACTATTACTACTTGTCTAATAACTATCAATCTTTAAAACCCTATGTATAGTATGTGTGTGTGTTTATATAAAACCTTTGAGGTAAATTGTTTCTATATTGCACCCTGGAGGTTCTTCCCCTGAGATTTCTAAGGTATGTACTTTTTCTTTTTTATATTTATTTTTTAGTTGTAGGTGGACAGAATATCTTTATTTTACTTTTATGTGGTGCTGAGGATCGAACCCAGTGCCTCCCGCGTGCTAGGCGAGCACGCTACCACTGCGCCATAACCCCAGCCCCGGTATGTACTTTTAAACGTTTGGTATTAAATCACCCACAAGATCACAGGCCCTGCCCACTGAAGAATCCTCACAGGTCCCCCACTCCTGGAGTCAAGGTTCGAAGGAGAGGCCATGAGTGGATGAGTAAGAAGGATGGTAAGGATGAGTAAGGATGAGTAAGGATATTGCCCCTTCTTACTGGCCTCCAAAACAAACAGCATGCTGTTCAGGGATGATCAAAGAGAAGCAGTTTCAGATGTTGCAGAATAAAAAGCACCTCAAACATTGGCCCAAGGAATAAAGTCTATGAGTGAGATATCCTTTATAATATGGAGCCTTGACCTTTCCCAAAGAGAGTCTCCAACATAGCACTACCTCTCAACTCTCTGTGTGACCTCTGAAAAACCACTTAACCTCTCTGAGCCCCAGCTATAAAAGGGGGGGGATTATGAAACTACCAAGAACAAGGGGCTAAGATAAAGTTTGAGGTTCTCTCCATCCACTGATGTTGGATTTCTCTTGCTTCCTTCCCTCTGGTCTCAGATGCCTCTAAGCACTGAAATATGTGAAACTGTCAGTCTGGTTGGAAATGCACTCAATCAGGAAGCAAAGTAAAGGAAAGGCCAATCTATTTCAGTCCAGATAAACTCTCAGCATTCAGCAGTCTCTGAAGATTAGAAGTATTACAAGAAGCAGAACCTGCCCTTTCCTGATGGACATGAATGACAAGGGATGTGGCCTTGGGGGCTTCTGCAGCCATCTTGCAACCACCAAGGAGAATCTGTGTGAGTGAGAAGGAATAAGGAGGAGGCAGGAGAAACAGAGAAGTCGATCTGCTCACATCCCGTGAGCCCCTGAAGATTGTTTCATGAAACAAGTCCCTTCATTAGGAAAACATTGAAAGAAATGGCAGCACCAGAAGCTTAGGAAGACAATTCTGAAAAGAGCACAACACATTATTCAAGCTGCTCAAAGTTCATTTTGACCAGCTGGAGGTCCTTCTCTTTGTGGACCAGTTGCTCTAAAGGCCTTGCCTGGGGTCTTCCAGTGTCCCCACATAATATGCACATAATATGGGAGTCGGATCAGGCCCCTAACTAACCAGAGAATAGGAAAAGGAAACAGAAGATGCTAAAACAAAACTTGGACATACTGAGGAATTTTGCCCCATAAAAGAGAAATCTATTTGCTGCCCCCAAATATCCTAAGGGCTATTGGGTCAAAAAGGAAAGTTTATTCTGTAATGCACCAAAGTTGTGTTCATCAAAGAGTCTGTGAACACCAAACCTGCAAGATGCATAATCACAAAGGGTTTCTTGGTCAAAGTAGTTTGGGGAGAACTATGAGCCCTCTCCCTGCTTGAAAAATCACAGGACATATTGTCATATATTAAAAGATCTACACACACACACAGACATACACACACAGTATTCTAATTAGGGTTCTCCAGAGAAAGAATGGGGTTGAGAAAGAGAGAGAATTTAGTTTACAAGGAGTTGGCTCACATGATTATGGAGGTTGAGAAGTCCCAAAATCTGCAGTCAGCAAGTTGCAAACCCAGAAAGTCATGCTATAGTTCCAGTCTGAGTCCAAAAGCCTGAGAACCAGTAGATCTGATGGTACAGGTTCCAGTTCCAATCCAACAAGCTCAAGAGCCAAGAAGAGCTGGTTTTTCAGTTCAAGTTTGAACTGCTGAAGAGATTGATATCTAACCTAAGCAGTCAGGCAGGAAGTTTCCTGTTACTCAGCCTTTTTGTGTTAACCAGGTCTTCAACTGATTGGATGAGGCCCACGCACATTAGGGAGGGCAATCTGCTTTCCTCAATCTACCCTTTGAATTCAAACCACTCAGAATAAGATTTGACCACATGTATGGTACTCCATGGCCCAATCAGGTGACACATAAAATCAATCATTACACACAGTGTTCCCCAAAACCTCTTCCACCTCAGAATGCTTTTCTAGAACAGTGTTTCTCAGACACTGATGTCGCATGGGCCACCAGTCCCAGAATTTCCTGGGCTATTTGCTCAGAGACATTGATTCAGAAGCCTAGGTTGGACCCATGAAGCAGCACTTTCAGGACCCCAACACCTAAATTCACAGAACAATCTCAGCCCCACTAAATGTGGGGCATCTCTTGCAGTGATGCATTAGGAAGCACACAGCACCATCTGTCACGTGTTTTTGTCAAAAGAAGTGAACTAATCTATTTTATTTCATTTTATGTGGTGCTGAGGATTGAACCCAGTGCCTCACACATGCGAGGCAAGCGCTCAACCGCTGAGCCACAAACCCAGCCCCAAAGTGAACTAATCTAAATAAGTCTCAGGTGTAACTATCAGTTTGCAGGAAAGAGATACAAATGAATTAAAATTCACCATGAGGAAACAACCAGGCAAGTCCAGAATGTGTCACATTTTATAGGACAAATGATATGGTATCTTCAACATATAAATTATATTTTTTAAATGGACAGGAGGGCTGCTATAGATTAAGTGACACTTAAGATATATATAATTCAATGCAATACATTATGTACAGGTGTTGTTTGAATCCAGATTAAAGCAAATTATCTTTAAAAGACATTTTGAAAACAATTAGAACAATGGGAATATGTATTTTGTACTAGATAATATTAGATAATTATTAACTTTTTTATTTGTGATAATGACATTATGAATTATGTAGAAAAAGGTTGACACCTAGCAGAGATGCATTTTGAAGTATATGCAGATGAAAGTATATGATGACTGAGATTTTTTGTTAATTACTATATCAAAAAAGCAGTTGAGGGGCTGAGGTTGTGGCTCAATGGTAGAGTGCTTGCCTACCATGTGAGACACACTGGATTCGATTCTCAGCACCACATAAAAATAAGTAAATAAAATCAAGGTATCATGTCCATCTACAACTAAAAAAACATTTTTTAAAACAGCAATTGAGCTAGGCATGGTGACACACATCTATAATCCTAGCAACTGGGGAGACTGAGGCAGGAGGATCATAAGTTTGAGGCCGGCCTCTGCAATTTAGTGAGACCTTGTCTCAAAATAAAAAGTAAAAGACTTAGTGGTAGAGCACCCAGTGGCAGAGCACATCTGGGTTCAATCCCCAGTATGAAAAAAAAAAAGCTGTTTGGTATTATGTTTAAATTTTTCCATAATAAAAATATATAAGGAAGGAGGAAGAAGGAGAGGGAAAGAGGAAGTACTGGAAATTAAAATGGAGCAAACTGCATTACATACATTTATGACTACGTCAGAATGAATCCCACTACTATGTATAACTATGCACTAATGCACTAATCAAAACTAAGAGAAAAGGAAAAACAACCCGCCATGATTCTTAGGCACCCTAAAGTTCTGCTCTTTGGGTATAGCTAGGACAAGTGGGTTCTTGTCCTAGCAAGAACAAAACAAACAGAAATCAACTCCATATTTCAGAAGGCTTCCAACAAGCTGATGTGTGTGACTCTGGGAGTGTTCACGGGGAGGTCAGGATACAGCAGACTGCAGAGGGACTTTTCCATCGGAGGCAGGACCGTGGCTGAGCTCACCAAGGAGCTCATGCACTTCAATGCCTTCTCCTCACCGCTTGCTGCCACTCTGGTCTCCAAGGAATATGAAGATTGTCAGGTGCCAGGCCCTTGTCCTCATTCAACTTAGTCATGACTCTCAGGTTACAAAGTCTCAAATCCTCTGCCCAGACTTTGGTGAGAACTTATGGAATCTTTGCTGTGACTCACCACCTGCTAAAATGCTTGTGCCAAACAAAGGCAGTGGATCACTCACCTGAGCGTCTCCCCAATAGGCATCTGAAACATTCAACAGGCTCTGCAAATAGCCACTAGCTCAGGGCAAGAAACTATTTATTAGAGGCACACAGAAAAGGATATTAATTTTACTTACTGTGGTACATGTATTTCTCCCGGGAGGGCAAGGAGAAGTCTAATTTAAAAAAAAAAAAAAAGTATCATAAGCTAAGAGAAATAAATTACACTGTTTTAACAGTCTAGTCAATTTGAATTTGACAAATAAATTCATGTACTAATTATCTAACTTCCCCATTTTCTAATGGAGAACCACTTGGAATAGTGAGAGATCCCAAAATAAAGACGAGAAACAAGAAATGTTCATTTGTCACCAGGGTGCTCGTGCTGGAGACAGGCTAATGAAGTTGCCTTGCAAAATGTCATTGATACTTTGCTCTTAAGGTTACCTGGAGCATTTTGTTTTTCTTCATTTTTTTGTCTTTTCAGGGTTTTCTAGCACTTTGGCTTGTAAAAATCACCTTTGCAAGTACACACCTGAACACAGAAGTGTGTTCTCTGTTCCAATTCAGAATCCCATGTATACAATTATTCAGTGACTTTTCCAATCAGCCATGTCAGTGATAGCTGCATGGCAAAGGGTGCCACCCCGCAGTTATTTCTCTTCTGCAAATTAATGGTGTTCCATGTCTCTGTTGAAATAAGTGTGTTTGACTGTTCTATTAAAGTGTATTATCCTAAATGGGTTGTCAGTCAGATTGTCCTCATTAGGAATTCAAACCTCCAAGTTCATCAGGGAATAGATTTAGAATGGCTAATGATGTTACAAAGCTGCCAACCCTTATTCATAAGAAAAATTAGCTCTGTGATATCTCAGGAATTCATCCCCTCCTTTCCCTTCCAAAAAAAAAACTTGTTCTGATTCAGGTCCTCCCTACATCTGGCTTGGATAAAAGCCTTCCCTTCTTCATCACCACCCATTTTTCTAGGCCTTCAAATAACCTACACACACACACATAAACACACACCCCATAGCTCTACACTGATATTCAAAGCATCAAGCCATCTTTCCAGCTTTATCCTCTCACCTAGACCCCCATATGCCCTGAGCAAATTCAGCATGTATTCCTTATCACCCCTCCCTTACCAGAAGTCCCTAGCCTACATCAGCACCTATCAGAGATCTATTCATTACCTTGTTCAAATCTTCTATTTCCAAGAAGACTTCTCATGTCTTCCAAATAAAACTAATTTCTTTCTGCCAGGCGCAGTGGCACACGCCTGTAATTCCAGCACTTTGAGAGACTGAGACAGAAGAACTGTGAGTTCAAAGCCAGCTTCAGCAACGGCGAGGTGCTATGCAACTCAGTGAGACCCTGTCTCTACATAAAACACAAAATGGGGCTGGGGCTGGGGCTCAGTAGTCAAGTACCCCGGAGTTCAATCCCCAGTACCAAAAAAAGAAGAACTAATCTCTTTCTCCCAGTTTCAGTTTCTGAATTCTGCTTACGGCCTATTTACAAAATAGCTACAGCTCATTCTTTTTGATTACCCAGGTACACACCTTCTTACCCAGAATATGAACCTCAGGGAGACAGAAATCTGTCATATTCATCTTTCCTTCCAGGCAGCATCTAGCACATGATAGTACATTCTGGGATTACAACAAAATTCTGTGTAGCCAGGCACAGTGGCACACGCCTGTAATCCCAGTGGCTTGGGAAGCTGAGGCAGGAGGCTCGCTAATTCAAAGCCAGCCTCTGCAACTTAGCAAGGCCCTAAGCAACTCAGCAGTACCCTGTCTGTAAATAAAACATTTAAAAAGGGTGAGATGTGGCTCAGTGGTAAAGTGCCTCTGGGTTCAATCCATAGTACAAAAAAAAACAAGAAAGGGAAAAAAAAGGGATGCTATGTAGCCATTGAAAAAGAAGATGAAACCATGGGCAAGATATAACATTAAGCAAAAAGAAAAAGCAGAAGAGTATATATACTATGCTCCCATTTATGTAAAATGAAATCAGATATGGATATAGCTATATAAAGATATAAATGGGTATATAGATCTCTGATAAATCTCTCAAAAGATATGCAATAAAACTCTGACAACACTGGTTGCCATCAAGGAGGGGGCAGATATATAGGGTCAGTGGTGGGATAGAGACTTTCTGTTTGAATTTCATTACCATTGCATATATTATCATGTGCATATATTATCCACATTACCCATTCAAAGATAACAGTTCAATTCACTTCAACTCAAAGTAATAAAATAAATGTTTGATTTTAATTGAAGCTGAACTGAACAACCCTGAAATTAATAATAGAACTGGCTAGAGTAGTCAAATTACCAATTGCCAGTGAGTTCAGCATTTAGAGAGAGAATTTCATTTCTCCAATTATATGGTGATCCAGTGCCAAGTTGAATTCATTAGTTTTAATAATAGTAATAATAATGAATATGCTTATAAAATTAATAAATCAGGCACAATTTCTATATTGAGAAATTTTAGCCAAGAGTGTTTAAATTCTATCAACTTACAAAATCAGTTCACTAACAATTGGGCTCTCAGAAGTATTTCTTTCCCTGTGTTATTATTGGAAAGTGTTGCCAAATAGCAAAAGTCAAGACACTGAAATGCATGTATCATTCAATCTTACAATTGTTTAAATTATAAAGGTACATCCTTGAGGAAGTGTGTTCAGAGAAGACATAAAAATTGCTCTTCGAGTTCAGGGTCTGATGCAGCCTCAGTATGTCCTCCCTATGAAGAACTGGAGCACAGCATGTACAGCTAAGAGGTTCCTAACTAAACTGCTTGGCTAAGTTATTTCGGGTCCATGGTAGTTCATCCCTCATCTATTCCCCACCATACAAGTGCAAGAACTCATTCTATCATACCAACCCAAAATATCATAGTGCCTTCTTTAGCTACTTCTGATACCTTCCTTCCCCCTGACCTATTAGTAAGTACACGAACATTCAAAGAAAGATTTTTTAAAAATTAAAAGAAACCCCTCTCCACCATGCTTGGACAGCCAGGTGCCTTCTTCACTTTGTCAGGTGAAAAGACCCTGCTCTGGACCTCCAAGGTTTCATTGCTTTCATCGCTATCTTAGCCTCTGGAACTACAAATATCACATGTGATGATTAAATTCTCCTGCCATCTCTAAGATCTCTTTTTAAAAGTCACATATGATGTATGAGTGGCTCTGAAACTCCACTCCTGGAGGCTCTCAGCAGAACACTGGGGGCAGAAGGGAGACCCACATGTGGCAGCAGATCCTAGGGGATACTAATGAGGGGCAAGGCCAGTGCAGGAAGGAACACTAACCTATTACTAACACATTAGCCCTGCAGGGCACCATGCCAGTTCTAATAAGCCACCAGTCTGGCATGCTGGCTCAGCTATGAAAGATCTGGAAAATCAGAGGGGGAAAACCTGCCTATACTGTAATACTCAGTTCCAGCAGGGCCTGGAAAAACACTTTTGCATAACAACAAATTTTCAGGCACTATTAGTCATTCTAGTAATTGTAAAGAGTATTGCTAATTATAGATATGACTGTTATCCCTCTTACAACCTATGTGGATGTTATATTTAGTATACTATATTTAGTATACTTAGTATACCAAATACTAAATGCTTTAGTATGCTTAGTAAACTAAATGTACTACCATAGGACTCATCTGACAATCATATACTATTGTAATGATTTTGTTCATCATTGTATCCCCGGGAACTACCCAGGATATGGCAGGTGCCTAGTATTTGTTGGATTTAATGAAATTTTATATATAACTTGGTAGATACACTATCTTACTTTCAAGGAAAAATGGAATTGCCTCAATGTCTTTAAAAGTGAATTCTTATCCACAGAAATCATCATTTACTTGACAAAGAAGTCAAAAACAGGCTATACAAGAGGAAAGAAACTGAAAGAAAGAAGAACTCCTGCACAAGCTTGGTGAGTCCTGAGGCTCTTCACCTCTCCTTCCCACCGTCAGGCCTTCCTGGGAAGGCATGAGGAGCAAATCTGTGCTCTGGACAAGACACTCTGTAGTACTTCAGCCTCTGACCCTTCCCTTTAGTGCCTGCTCCTTCTCTGTGCTCTCCAGTCCAGGATGTGCTCTGAACTGCTTATAGGAACTATGTGGAACCACTGTCCCCAGAATTGGGAAAAGATGTCAACAGTGCCTTTCAAATTCCAGGCTCCAATTGTACGAGAATTGTACAGTTGGCAAGAATATTGGTAGAAACTTTTTAAAGAGCAATTTAGCAAAGTACATAGCAAGAGCTTTAGAATTGTGTATAATTCACCTCCTTCAAGCCAACCTAAGGAAATCACCCAAAATACATAAAAAGCTTTCTAGTGATATTCGTTCAGAGCCTCAGCTATAGCACTGAAAATCTGGATGTGACCTAAATTTCTAATAGTGGCAGAATGTTTTACTCCTCTCACATGTTGGAACATTATATAGTTATTAAAAATTATTTATGAAGAGAATGTAAAAGGAGCAATATTTTTGAATTACAAATGGGAAAAATAAAAATATGCATATGTAGCATTAGTTGAACTATACAAAAATATATACATAAAAATAATGGGTTAAATTTCACTTGAAGAAATGCAAATAAAAATTAGAGTGAGATGCAATTTCACACCATCAAATCAACAGCATTTTAAGTCTGACAATGCCACGTGTTGGTGAATCCATAAAATAACGAAACCTAGAGCCATAATTTGACAATACCTAATATAATTGAACAATTTTTTCACCTGAGAAAGTACCCAAGAGAAGCCCTCTGTAGGTACATAAAAAGACAACCACAGAAAAGTTTACCATTTATATTTAGTTAAACACAGAAATAACTATTTGTTAATTATTAATTTTTATTAATAAAAGAATAAATAAATGGTAGTCAGAGCATGCAAAGGAATATCATTCAGCAGTGAAAATGAATAAACTGGCTATAATCAACTGTTGACATGGCTATAATAAACTGTTGACAATAATAAACTGTTGACATGGCTAACTCTCACAAAAAAATATGCAGCATCAAATGTAAATTGCAGAAAAACAGCTACATCTATTTAAAGCATGTGAATCAATGCTTTACATTGCTTAGTAAGAATGTAAAGAAATGCAGTATAATGGTAATCTTTTAGAGGGGTTGAGACATGACAGTGAAGGGGCACATAGGAAGTTTCAACAGCACACATGATTGCTTTATTTCTTAAGCAGGATGGTGGGCATCTGGTTGTTGGCTATATTATTCCTTATACCTTGTGGCATATCTTCAGAATTTCAAAGTAAATGGCAAATAAATACATGACACAAAAGGGAAGGGAATTAACTATATCCAACAACACTGTGGCTGCCTCTCGGTGTGGAAATGGAGGTAAGATCTATCTTCTTCCCACTTCTCAGCATCCTGGACAGTGTAAATTTCATTTACAAATACAGTCAGAACCAGGAACTGTAGAGATGATGGGTATCTAGGGAAGTGTGTCTAAAGTGAAGATGAAAAGACCCCCTTTCCTGGGCTGGGATTATGGCTCAGTGGTAGAGCGCTTGCCTCACATGTGTGAGGCACTGGGTTTGATCCTCAGCACCACATATAAATAAGTGAATAAATAAAGGTCCATCAACAACTAAAAAAAAAATTTTTTTAAAGACCCCCTTTCCTAATCCTAACTGATGAATGCCTTTCATCTGAGTAATGCCTGTTCTCAATCAGTTGGCGCTGACTGGGCCAAAAACACCATAAGAGTTTTCTGCAGTTCTGCTCAATTCCTTTAGTCAAACATGAAAAAGGCCTACAATGTTTCTGACTCAGAGAGACTTGCCTGGGTCTGTTGTTCCTGTGCCTATCTATCCTGAACTACAGGCCAATTCTGGTCTCTCTCGATCTGTACCCAGCTTCTTCCAAAACTAATTAGGCCTGCCCTGATCTGAGACAGGACCCAATGAATCCAGATGTGCCTTATTCTACCTAGCAATGTAATGCAATGGGAGTTAACCTACAGGCATTATTCTCACGTAAAGCTGCACAAATAGCTTCCCTTCAAAGCACACTACTCCAGGCTCTTTTGAAAACCAAATATAAAACTCAAAAGCACCAAATGCTCATCTCCATTGTCATCTTTGTTTAGACTTCATCAATTTTCCTTAGCCTCTGACCCTTCTCTTTAGTGCTTGTCCTTTCTCTGTGCCCTCCAGCCCAGGATGTGCTCTGAACTGCTTATAGGAATTATTTGGAACCACTCTCTCCAGAACTGGGAAAAGACATCAGCAATGCCCTTCATATCCAAGTTCCACTAGTACACTGCTGATTGGCAAAAATATTGGAAAAATTACTCACCAACTAGCTCATTTATGTCATCGAACAAAATATCTGTATGGTGCTTACCATATGCCAGGTGCAGTTCTTAGTGCTTTACAGATATTAACCTCTTCAGTCTTCCTAATAATCCTATAAAGTAGCACAGTTAACACCACAAGTTATGCATGAGAAAATTGAGGCACAAGATCACATAGCTACCAGGTAGTGGAACCAGGAGTCAGAACTCAGCAGCCAGGCTTCAGAATCAACTCCTCCCCAGGCTGTTGCCCTCTGCAAACAAGCTTATAGGAAATGGGACTATAAATTCATACTCTGTCAATAGCCAGACAAAAATAAGTCTCCATATTCTATTATTTTTAACTGAGAACTCATTGCTTCTTATAGTTTCAGAGTTTTCCATCCTGAATCCAATAATATGACCTATCCTCATACCCTACAGGCTAATGAAAGATCATGAGCCTTCCCTGACCTAAAACCACTTACTCCTCCGACCAGGACCTACTCTCAGTCCACCAGTCCCACCATTTGTTCAAATGGCTTATTTTAGAAGGAAGTTGGAACATGGAGATTATTCCTCAGTTCAGGATCTTTAGTCAACTCCAAAAAAGGAGGTGACTCCTGCTGAGACCTGCAATGTTTAGTGAAAAAATTTCAAGATTGAAAATCAAAATAACCACACAATGCCCAACTTTGAATTTTTGCCAGAATAGCAAGTTTTATTACTGAAAATGCACACTTTTTTTTCTAAAAACGTTTTTTATTAGCACATTGTAGTTATGAATACAGTTATTGTGTCAATTATTTGTCTTTCCTACCCATATCTAAACTCTAAAAAATCAGGACAGAAAATGCACACTTTTTAATGATGCTCATAGAAACAGGCATTCTCCTACATCTTTGGAAAGGACAAATGTTTTTGTAGGAAAATATTTTGGTAAATCTGTTAAGATTGTTTTCAATGTACATACTTATTAAGCCCACAATTCCACTGCTAGGAATATACACACTTATACACACACAGAGAGATATGAGTTACAGTGCTATTTACAATGACAAAACAAAGGAAATAAATATTCATTATTAGGGCATCAGTTAAACAAATCATAGAATTTCCATACAACGGAATATTTTATAGCCCTGATCAAAAAAAAATAGGTACATTTAGTTGAAATGGAATGGAAATGTTTTTAAATGTATTATCACTAAAGAAAGATTCACAATAGTAGTTATAATATACTCCGCTTGTAGAAATGTTTTAAAAGCATATGCTGCATATATATGGGGGTGAAATATTTTACTTTTTTAATTGACATGTAAAATTATACATATTTATAGAGCACCATGTGATGTTTTGACATATGTACACATTGTGTAATGCTTAAATATATTTATCCCCTCAAGTATTTACCATTTCTTTTTTTAAATATTTTTCAGTTGTCAATGGACTTTTATTTTATTTATTTATATATGGTGCTGAGAATCAAACCCAGTGCCTCACACGTGCTACGCAAGCACTCTACCACTGAGCCACAAACCCAGCCCAATTTATCATTTCTTTATGGGAAAAAACTCAAAATTCTTTCTTCTAGTTTTTTCAAATGTACAGTACATTAATGTTATCTATAATCATCCTACTGTGCAGTAGAGCACCAGGACTTCTTTCTCCTATCTTAATGACAATTGATCAACCTTCCCCCATCCCTTTCCCTACATATGCTCAATTATTCCCAGGCTCTGGTAACCACACTACTTTCAACTTTTTTGCAATCAACTTTTTTAGATTGCACACGAGTGAGATAATATGATCCTTGTCTTTCTGTGTTTGGCTGATTTCTCTCAACATAATACCTCCAGTTCCATCCATGTTGTCACAAATGACAGAATTATGCTCTTTTTTTTTGGTACTGGGGATTGAACTCAGGGGTACTCGACCACTGAGCCACATCCTCAGCCCTATTTTCTGTTTTATGTAGAGACAGGGTCTCACTGAGTTGCTTAGCGCCTCGCCATTGCTGAGGCTGGCTTTGAACTCGCCATTCTCCTGTCTCAGCCTCCCTAAGTGCTGGGATTACAGGCTTGCACCACCGCATCTGGCTTAATGATACTGACTTTTAAAACTTGAATATATAATTCTACTTCTTAAACAATCTTTTCACCTCCCTTCCTTCCACCTTCATACATTTTGTTTACTCTTTTAATTATAATGACAAAAAATTTTAGTGGGTAATATGAGGCCCAATCCAACTATAACAAATTTCAAATAAATAATTCATATTAATTGTGTCTTAGGATACTTCCTTGTGGCCCCACAAAATACTTATTATTAGGGAGTGTTCTTGAAGGATGTGACTAGCCAAAACAATTGATGACCAAGTGGAATATTCTCTCTTCCTCCTGAGTCATAGGGGGAAAAAGAATACATAGTCAAGAAGTGAAAAATTGAAAATGAAAAACTAGACAAGACTAGAAAGTATTTCTGTGTCTGTTGGGGAGATTTGTGGGAAGTAAATGTGACTACAAGGGAAGGGGTGTTTCACTGTAACTGAAACTTGGCAGAAAAGACATTAAGATATGATAGGCTTTGAATAGACTAGATTCAGAAAGGTAGAATCATAAAGCTGGAAGAAACTTCAAGAGATTTGCAAAGGTCATTAAAAGAATAATAATTATTTGATGATATAAGATACTGAAAACATGCAAGGCAAAATTATCTATTAATTATAAGAATATAAATCTATACCCTACATCAATTAATAAAAGCAATTTTAGTTAAAAGTGGACAAAGGGGATGCTATCTGCTGCATTTTTAAAGATCTCTTGGAATAGGGACCATACACTCATATACACACATATAAGCAAATCACCCAATTTATTTGGAACTGAAGGACTTCTTGAGAGACAGGACTTTTTTTTTTCTTGATTCCAGGGATTGAACACACAGGTGCTTAATCACATCCCAGACCTTTGTTTATTTTTTATTTTGAGACAAGTTCTCACTAAGTTGCTTAGGGCCTCAATAAATTGCTGAGGCTGGCTTTGAACTTGTGATCATCCTGCCTCAGCTTCCCAAGTCACTGGGATTACAGGTGTGTCCCACCATGCCCAGCTCAAAGTGCAGGACTTTTAATGCTAAAATCAGGACAGTATCAAGCAAATTGACACAAGTTAGTCAACCTAACAGAAATAGGAGATGGGTAGGTAGGTAGATGACTGATAGATGATAGATAAATAGATATATAGATACATACATACATATACATACATACATACATAGATGATATAGATCATCTTATAAACAGATCTCTGAAACATATAGTAGAGCATTATACAATAAAATTAAGATTGGCTTCTATAATTTTTAACAAAAGCAACATAACTGCAATTCAAAATTTCATTTTGAATTGGCTACTTCCAAATTTCATTGCTTGAATCAAAATGTGATTTAGTGAAACTTTTTACTCTGCACTCAGGAAAACTCTAACATGCCAGACAAGATGGTCTCAGCTGAGTCAAGTTAGGTATTTCTGTCCAACTTGATAGCAGGATATAGCTGATATCTCATAGTATTCCTAGATTTTCTTGTTAACTGATTGGTTGTAGGGCTATTTCTGGGCCATGAAAATATCAGAGTTCATTCACTCATTCAACAAATATTTACTGGGCATCCAGTTTGTGCTACATCATTAACATAATATGATCAAAATTATTGATATAGAAACAATCACCACCTCCTTTCTAACCCCACCCTGCCAAAAAAAAACACTATAATCCCCTGCCCCAAATTTTACCTCCTCTTTATTCCAAAAAAAGAAAACTTGATTTACACAATGAAGGTCTGAAAAGTGAGGTGGGAGGGAAGAGCAGCAGTAGGCTGGAATTAGGAGAGGGTTGAAGGTGAATTACAAAGCAAAATGCCCCACACTTTCTAGAGAAGTGGTGAGAAGGGAAAGAGAGTTTTAAGATGTGTTTCAGTGAACTATCTATTTGAATCCTTTCCACATTTTTGAGAAATATAACAAGTAAAGAATTTGAGTTACTCTGAACTGGTGGTTGCTTGACTGTGTTTATTTTGCCAAATTCCCAGAATAAGCCACACGAGTGCTTGCTTTATAAGGTTTACATCAGAAACACACATTGTGATTCTCAGGAGAAATGAAAAGACTGAATTGTGGACCAAGTTAATTCAACAGGTGCCTTTGTGTCCACTTGAGCTCCCCACCTCCCTGAGTTCCCTAGCACCCTCTGCCAAATTATTTCCATGTTGTAAACATGGAAACATGATCAAAGAAAGCAAGTATTGCTTGTTTGCATTTTATTTCTGTTTTTCAGAAAATACATTCTATAAGAGAGTTGAAGTCCAGATGTTCTTCATGCCACAATGAGCACATGTATGTTTGGGGGAATTAGCTCATCAATCTAAGCACCAAGACACAGGCATTTCAAATAAGTTATTTTCACTCAATTCCAATGGGCAAAAGGGACAAAAATAAAATTATATGGCTTAGTTAAAATGTATATGGTGGGTGTTAGCGATTTTGTACTGAATTATTGAGTGTTATAAGACAATAGACAACAAAAACAGCAATATGATATGTTTGGATTAGGAAAATGTGTGCTACAATAAAAAAATATGTTAACAATCTGAAAGATATGTATTACTAATTCCTTTTTAATTTATTGAAATATAATTTGTGTGCTATAAAATTCATCTTTACAAGTTTTATTGTGTTCAGAAGTTATGCAATCATCATCACTAATTCTAGAACATTTTAATCACCTCAAAAGAAACTCCATATCATAAGCAATCATTCTCCATTCCCTTCTGTCTCCACACCCTAGAAACCACTAATCTATACTCTATCCTTATGGATTTGTCTATTTTGACTATTTCATATAAATTAAATCATAGAATAAAGAGCCTTTGGTGTCTGACTTCTTTCACTTAGGTAAATGTTGTATGGTTTATTCATATGATGAATGTATGAGCACCTCATTCCTTTTATTGCAAACTAACATTCTATTATATGGATACATTATAGTTTGTATATACATGGATAAGTTAGTGAACATTTGGGTGGTTTCCACTTTACAGCTCTTATGAATATTGCTGCTAATAACACTCACATACAGATTTTTGTGTGAATGTGGGTTTTTATTTCTCTTGGATATATACTTGGAGTTGAAAGTGGTGTCACATGGTAACTTCATGGTTGAATGTTTAAGGAAATGCCAAACTTTCAAAGCTGCTGCACCATTCTGCATTCCCACCTGCGATGAGTAAGTTTTCAATTCCTCCACCTTCCCTCCAACACTTGTTACTGTCCATCTTTTTTATTATAGTCACCCTAGTGGGTGAAGTATTTTATTGTGGTCTGGGCTTACAGTTCCCTAGTAACTAATGATGTTGAGCATCTGTTCATGTACTTAGTGGCCATTTTTATATTTTCTCTTAAAATATATCTGCAAGTCCTTTGCCCATTCATTTTAGGAGAATGACCCATACGTGGAGAACAATCAATGACAGAAGAAAAGGAATGTATTTAAATTGCATCTGACTTTACTATTAGGTCAAACAATACCAAATTGCCGTTTTGTAAGTCAAAAATTATTGAATTTCAACATTTTTAAATGTTTCAGATGAAAAACTTGATGAATAGTAAATCTATTGAGCAAGATGGAGTAAACAGGTGGAAGAGCTTGTTTGAGAGTAAACACATGATCTTGTATTAGAGAAAAGAATTGAAGCTGGGCATGGTGGCGCAAGCCTGTAATCCCAGCACTTAGGGAGGCTGACACAGGAGAATCGCAAGTTCAAAGACAGCCTAAGCAAAGGCGAGGTGCTAAGCAACTCAGTGAGACCCTGTCTCTACATTAAAAAACACAAAATAGGGCTGGGGATGTGGCTCAGTGGTCAAGTGCCCCTGAGTTCAATCTCCAGTACCAAAAAAAAAAAAAATGAATGAAAGAAAGAAAAGAATTGAAGCATTAATTTCCAATTTTCAAAAGTCAGGCCTATTGAGAAAAAAAAGTCCGTGTTGAAGTGTTCTCTACCTCCTTTCCCTTAAATCCAAGATGGCTTCAACAAGGACAAAGAATGAACTGAATACTCAGGAGTCTTTCAGAACCAAAAGACCCGTAGCCAATGCTCACATATGCCCTTTCCTCCTAGACACAAAACTAAACTTTACTCCCTGTCCTACATGTGCTGCTAGTATGTAAATCACTGATGAAATGTAGGTGAAGTTTATGTGGTACTCCTGGACCTAGCCCATAAGATCTCCAATGGGTGGTCACCATTCGCTCTCCTGCCTCCCAAACTAATACAGAGGCTCCATCAGAGAACACCAAGCTGGAAGGGGTCTGCATCCATGAGTGACCACAACAAACGATATCCACCAACCAAGAACATCCATGTTAGACTTTGCTTATCTAATGAGAAATAAGAAATAAGCTTCGATTGGGGTACACCTTTGAAATTTTCAAAGTTAGTTGCTACAGCAACTGATAAAGATATTGAACATATAGCCAAGGACATTAGCCAACTATTTCTCTGCCACTATGCATCAGTATTGCCTTCTTCAGAGTCATAGAGTAAATCCATGGTTATATTCCAGAAGCAATTTATCCTTATATGAGCGTGCTCCTACTATTTTCAGAGTATAGACCACTCCCTTCCCTATAATAGTTTGATCAAGGTGACACACTTCCACAAAATCCCTAAGAACAATAAACAAATCTTTTTAAAGGTAACATATTCAGGGAAACAAATTAAATATAGTGCACTGTATAATGATTTCATAATTCAATATATCCATTTCACCAGTTTCATAGCATTAAACTGACCCCTGATGGCTTCACTCTTATTTTCTCTCATAGGAAGAAATGAGGATACATAAAAAGTTGTTCAAATATAAAATGTGAAATGGGGACTACTTCTCCCTCCTTTCTCCTCTCAAAAAAAAAACAACAACAAAAAAAAAAAACCCTGCTCCTCCCAAGTCTCCTCATCTCAGTAAACAGTATCACTGTCTAACTGGTTGCTTAAGCCAAATATGTAATAATTAGTTTTTAAATTATTTTCTCCTCACTACCACCTCTACACTTCTAATTCATCTGAAAGTTCCATCAACTCTATTTTCAAATTATATTCCAGAAGTCTCCATTTCTGGCCTCTCCATTGCCACCACCTTGGTCCAAACAATCCTCTCATTTGAAACTGCAGTAGCCTCCTAACCGCACTTTCACTCTCGATCCTCCACTATTCATTCCCATAGAGCATCCAGAGGAGTCTTTGTAAAACATGAATTATACCATGATACTCCCTTTGAATAAAAAAAAATTATTCAAAGGCTTCCCATTGAATTTGGAATACAATACAAATGTTTCTATCGTAGCCCATGAGATCCCTGAGTCGTCCAGCCCCTGCCTGATTCCCTATTCTTGTCTTATGCCACTGTGGCCCTCAACTACTATGCTTTATGATCAAATTAGTCCATCTTAACAGACACATTAATTGATTTTGAGCAAATATAGTTCAACTTTGTTGGAGTCAGCAGAAGGAAGATGGCATACCATCTATAACATCAACCAAAAGGAATAATTGTCCTTCCATCTCTGTCTTTTTATTTAAATGAATATTTGTAGTCCCATATTTGTGCCTCCTAGTTAAAACTTGAAACAAATAAGCAGATACTTTGTTCTTTGATAACTAGAAAAATTGAAACACATAGTGAGGTCATAACACATAAAATGATCATATCTACTTTAACTTAAATGTAAATTGATCATTAATGGAATTTCAGGCTATAACTCATCCTACAAAGTAGCATTAAGTCAGCATCAAATATATGCCCTGTTTTGCAAAAAGTCTTTAAGAAGTAGAATGTTGTATCTCTTACATTCATCTTTTTAAACCATGTTTTAAATGTCTGTGACATCTTCTAATATCTCTGCAAATTGTGCTGTTATTCCAATTCAGGATTATCTGTATGGAGAAAAATTGTATTTGTATTGTCATTATGGTAAAAAAAGGTCTTGAAATAAATATATAAGCCACCCATGTCAATAAGAGACTGTCATTAATTTTCTAATGTCAACTATCTACTTAGGGATCTTTGACATTTCAAAATAAAACTAAGAACTCAAAAAAACAAATGGAATATTTTTACCAGTATGGGGTCAAATTTTATTTTTGTTTGAATGCTTAAGTTAATTTGTAAAAGAGAATGTTTCATTGTATGTGGTCATTTGTTAGTAGTCACATATTTTTCTAGAAGTGAGAAAAACAAAATTAGCCAGAGGTACAAAAATACAGATTATTTATGTCTCCTTGAATTCAATGAAAAGAGCACTTATATTGCTTTTGGAGAAAAGATCTCTATCCAAACTAATTCATATCCAAAATATTTCATAAAATGGAACTACTCTGGTGTGAATGGAAGTAAAAAGCCAGAGCTCCACCTGCTAAGCCACTGTCTCATCCCAGTTTTCCTAAGAAAGAGTCATGTTTTATAATATACAGAAGTTGCTGAAATTTCACTTTTGCTGCTATTAAAAAGAATGAGTTTTAGAGATGGGGTATATCTCAGTGGTACAGCATTTGCCTAGCATGTGTGAGGCCCAGGATATAATCCAAAGTACCACAAAAAAAATTAAGTAAGTAAATAATAACAATAAACTATATAACACAAATTTAAGGAGCATCATGTTTATTTTTTTAATTAGAGTATTAGTTCCATATCTATTCCTATTTCTAATTGCCTGTCCCTTTCTTTCTCCTCATATGATTCATTCTGCTTTTATTCTGTTTCCAGACACTATGATCACAATGACTATGAGTTTTGAATTGCTAAAACACAAAGGGGAAGGAACATATGTTTCAAGGAATAGAGTCAATATTTACATGTGTCCAACATTTTGTTTTGGGAGCATAACTTTGCTTTAAAACAAGCAAGCTACAAGACACTGCCCTTTGTCATGTGTGGCTGGGCACTACTCTTGGTAGCAAGCCAAATGTCCTGGTACTGAAATAAGCAATGATAAGAGCCAGAGGCATATGAACACAGTTTTCTGCAGATTTGGAAACTTTACTACTTATATCAATAAATTTGAAATGAAAACAGTATATTACAACAGAAAAAACATTTAAAAGTGTTTCAAAGGAGACAGGAGTAGATAAATCAAATTCAAGCACAAGCGAAAACCTTAATTGCACATCTCATGGACAAGGACATTTAGGGCAGCCACTCATTCTCTTCAGTGGATGTGTCTCTATGGCTTTAAACCCCACCTGGATGCAAGCTTGCCTCAATCTGAGCAAGCAAATTTCTTGTAGGGCACATGACTACATTAAAAGACCTAATGAAGTAATTGAATGCTTACAAGTATCAATAATGAGTAAGTCTGCCTTAAGAAACATGAAAAATTCCAAAATATTTATATGTTTTATATGAGAACAGAGATGAATAAAAGAGGATATATGAATGGGCATACATAAGGAAAAAATAGTGTTAACAAGAAACTATTTGTGTCTTTATGTAATAAGACAAAAGGGGAAATAACCAGTACATTATGACAGGTTACAGACTGTCAAAGTGAGGAAATATTATTTTTTTATTGAATGACTAATAATATTAAAATACTCCTGCTAGGACTGCCAGATTTTAGGATCTGCTTTCAAAGTCTGTAGACATTGTATCCTTTAGAAATATACTCAACTGCTAATAACACATCTGAAATAACCTCAAATAACCTTAAATAACCTTTGACTTAAATATGATAGAAGCCTTTTTGTTTCTCATGGGAAAAATCCAGGCACACACCAAGGGTGGGATGATGACTCCATGGTCATCAAAACAGCTGGAATTGTGGCTCAGTGGTAGATAGAGCACTTGCCTCGCATATATGAGGCACTGGGTTCAATCCTCCACTCCACATATAAATAAATGAATAATATAAAGGTCCATCAACAACTAAAAAAAATTAGGCTCCTTCTATCTTTTTTGCTGTACCATCTTTAGCTCCTAGCTTTTAGCCTCAAAGATGCCTCATAGTTACAAGATGACCAATCACTACAATTCCAACTATCAAGTCTATGATCCAGGCATCAGGAAAAAGAATGGAGCAAGTATCAAAGGTCACACATCTTGATTGTTTCAGAATCATTTAAAGTACTTTCTCAGAAGTCTTACTATAAATACTCACTTACTTCTCAGGGACAAATATGGCTTCTGCAAGAAAAGATAGAGATACTGTTGCATAACTAGGCTCATTGCCTATTGTTACATTCAACAATACAGGCATTTTGTTGCTGCAGAAGGAAAGGAGAACAGACATTGAATGAGTAGTGAATTCGTTTATTGCTTAGAAATCACAGATTTCCCTAACTGTGGGGAAACTAAACTAATTGTTCACAGGTGTTAAAAGTAATGATTAATTACTTATTTAAAGTAATTAAAATTAATTCCTTTACTCAAGTTGCCTACTTGAGCCCTCTGCTACAAAACAGACCAGGGGAACTTCTGAGGGCCTCTCAACTCTCTGCTCTATAGTTCTGCCTGACTCAATACTTCATTTTATAGTGGAAAGCACTAAGAAAATCTCTGGTCCCTAGCCATGCACTTTAAACTATATAACAGAAATTTAAGAAGTATCATGTTTATTTTTTAATTAGAGAATTAGTTCCATTTCATGGGTTAGTCCTCACATCCAAAATGTCCTATGACCTCCTTTCTGCTACTTTCCCAAATCTTTCCAAGGCTCAAGTCTCATCCCTTCCCTAAACCCTTTTCTGATTACTTGAGTCCAACCAGTCTTTTTTTTCAATTGTGTATACATACCACAAAATAGGGCTGGGGATGTGGCTCAGTGGTTGAGTGCCCCTGAGTTCAATCCCTGGTACCAAAAAAAAAAGAAAAGAAAACAGGAAGTGAAGATGCAGATTATTCTTCAAGGCTTTTTGAGTGGCTCTGTGTTTCACTTGAATACAACCAATTCACACTACCCCTGAAGAGAGGCCTCAGGCTGACGCAGAGTCTCATTTCCAGGAAAAGGCAGTCCACCCAACATAAGCAAATCAAATTCTACAGAGAACAACAACAAAATTCAAGGCAAAACTATGGGATACTTATTGTAATAGAAGGGAAAATTAATCAAAAATAATAGTAAATAGAAAAACATCACACAATTATTCTCCTCAAACAAATTTGATACCATGACTTCACTGTAGTTAAATAAGAAAAATGGAGGTTTGGAAAATCCCAATAATAGATAAAGGTTTTATATATCAAAAAGATGGATACCAGCTTTGTTTTCTTTTGTTATTGTTATCATTTTTATACTGGCCTCCCTGTCCTCAGCCTCCTTACTCTGTCACCAGTTATTTTCCTAAGCAATACATCCCATCTTCTCATACATTTGTTTAAAAATGTATGCTGGCTCTCTGCTGAGTAAATGATAAAATCTAAATGCTACTTGGCAACAAGGCCCGTCACAGGCTCTAGGTGACTTTCTCCTTGAGCTGTATACCCTCACATCTGCCAGGTGAAACTCTCGGACTACACAGCCTGTGCATTCTCTTTGCCTGTCTGTCTTACCCCATCCTCACTATCACCTGCCCAACTCATCCTCTTACATTTAAGAGATTACCTCCCCAGTAAAGCCTTCAGTGACAAACTCCCTTCCCCAGGCAGCTACCTATCCTCTCACTCTCAAAGCTTTCTTCAGATCTCTGAAATGACATCTAAATGTCTATCACCTTCCTCAGATTAGGAACAGGAACTACTTCTTATTTTCTCAGCATCCCTGTGCCCAACAATACCTGGCACACAATAGGCAGTGGATGACCAAGCAAACTGAAGGTTTCCATGCTGGAAATAACTTTCTTCCCTGTTTCTGAGAGCTTTCCCAAGACTAACCCCATGGCCTTCTCTGTAACCTAGTGTACACAGGAGTCTAGATGAAGGTTCTTTCTCTAAGCCACACCAAGCATTCCCATAAAACAGATGGCATCCTTAGGAAATAATGCTCTAGAACATATTCCTGGGAGCCACTTGTTATAAACTTTCCCCACGGGTAACTCAAAACAAAATGTAGTATGGGGTTTGGAACAGTAAGAATATTTTCCATTCTATTTAATAAATTATCACAGAGTAAAAAGAGAAAAGGACAGAGTGTGAGACAAACAGCAGAAAAGTAAGAGAGCAAAGCAAGATAGAAATAATGAAGCCAGATATGGTGGCACATGCCTGTAATCCCAACTACTCAGGAGGCTGAAGAGGAGGATCACAAGTTGGAGGCCAGCCTGGGCAACTTAGCAAGACCTTCTCTTGAAATAAAATTTAAAAGAGGCTAAGGGCTAAAGTTGAAGCTCAGGGGTGGAGAGCTTACCTAGCCTTGGAATAAAGCACTGCAAATAGATAGATAGATAGATAGATAGATAGATAGATAGATAGATAGATAGATAGATAGATAATGGGGGTGGGGGGAAGGAGCTATCCAAGGCCAGACTCCATTATCAGCTCACACTTCCTATTGCTCCCTGCTCCTTAGGAAATAGCCCCAGCCAATTTTTTGACCTCTTTCCGTTAGTTTTTCTATCTGGGCCTTTCTACTGCTAACAAAAAACAAAACAGAAATTTTGATTTGTACCAAAAAACTAAATTATGTGATTTTACTAGGATACTTAAAATATCTATTGTGCCATTGTTGATCCATATATTACATTAAGTAGTACATATTTATTTTGTGCTGGCACACACAAAAAATCAAGGTTGTTATTTTTCTATAACGCTACATCCAACAAATTGATTGTTTTATCACAAGTTCTTTGAAAATTATCCTCAATAGGATGGCTTGTATTTTCAGTTTTAAACCTAAATTGTCTGGAGATTGTTTCTCTTTCTTCAGCCATTTCCTCTAATGTTCCAAATCTGCAGATTCTAGTTCCAGAGTTAGATCAGACTGGAGAGTTTCTAATTTCTTGAACTCTCAGTTCTGATCTGATTCCTGTCCCCAGGGAAATATAATGCTGCTTCTGGAATCTTTCTAAACCACATAAGAGCTGTTGTATAAGGACATTTCAGGGATCAGAGTTTATGACTCAGAGCTATAGAACATCTAAGTTCCAGTATCTGTCCTTATTTTGCCACTTGGTCAGCGTTTAGGCCTCCTGGCCTCTCCCTACTTCATGGTACAGAAACTAGATCAAAGAACTGATGAGACAATGTTTGAAAATATAAAGTACTATTACAATTTCATACTATGATGACAGAGTATATTAAAGATGACAAGAATAGATTTAACGGAAGGGAAGGGTTAATGAATTTTCAGCAGTTGTTTACAAATTAACCCAATATTTATTGAGTGTCTATTATATGCTAAGTAATTTATTCTCCCACTCAATCTTTAGCTCTGTGACTTAGTCATTAGTTACCTCTACTTTAAAAGAGAAAACTGAAGTTCTGTGAGGTAATTCCCTTGCTACACTGCTAGTGAGTGCCACAGGAGTTGGACTTAGGTCCTTTGACTCCTGGTTCTGAATTCTTTTCACAACACCACTCTTAGCTGGAAAAAGCAGCATATTCCATGACTGGAAATTTGTCATCCTTTATGTAATCCACTTTTTAATTAAGCCTTACTGAAGTACATACATTTTTATTCTAGTACAACTTCAAAAGATTACCTTGTCTCAAAAAAAAAAAGAAAGAAAGAAACTGAGAGAGATTCCTTGTTCTTAAAACAATCTCATTTAAGCAATAACTGGGAAAGGTAGAATTAGTAGAGACCTGATGCTGTTCCCAGGATCCTTTACAAACAGGAATAAACCCCTGCCTAATGCAGACTACTCAGTGCCCCCCTCCTTTTGGACTAAATGGGACCCTTTTACTGAGGAAGCTGCTAAAATGGCATCAGGCTATTAATGGGAAAAGCATTTACTTTAGATTAAGAAGAGTGTAAAGTAGGGCGGAGGGGGCCCCTCTATGACTGACTATTAGAGATGCTAATTAAATATTTATAATGTCTAAATTAGCATAGTGAAAGCTCAATTCATCAATTTGTTCTGGTCTGTTTGTGGGGGAGGGGGGACTCCAAATGCCCCTGAAGAAAGATGCTCTGTAGGTCAATAGGAAGATGACTGAACAATTTATTATGATTGTGGTAAACTTTTTATTTTGATTTTATTTAAAGGTACTTGTTGCAGCACCTTACCTTAAAGACCATTTACCACAGTCGATATACTGGAGGGTCATGCATTATTCATTGTTATCCAATGAAAAATTTGCTAAGGTGCTTCAGTGCTGAATGCCTGATTGATTAATTGATTGCTTGATAGTTCCAAAAAGTAGGGACTAGGTTCAATGTTGAGAACTGAAAGCTGGAAGCTAATCGTCCTGGAAGTTTCCTCTCTTACTAACTAGCCTGCTGAAGGACCCAGATTTCCAAGCCTTGAAATAGTATTTTGCTAATAGAGCTGTTTTTAGGCTTCATGTTTAGTAATTAAGAGGAATAGTTGGACTTTCCTCTGAAAACTGCTAAGTGTGTGGCTGCTTCTCACTCTAGTTGAGTGTGAAGAAGCCAAGCATATTAATACCTAAATACCCACAACCTCTGGATGCTTAATGAATGTATTTTATGAATTCTACTAGTTACAATTATTTTTTAACCTCATTTTATTATAGGAAAGTCTCAAAAGGGAAAGGCTAACTACCCAATCTATTCAACTGTATATGAGACTGACTGCGATGGAGAATACTCATCACCAATCTTTCAGATGGAGTTATCTGAGCTAGCTGGAGCTCATCACCACTCACACATGTTGAGTAAACCCATTAATAGGAGGTAAGTCTGGCACGTTTTACAGACCCGTTCTCCCCACACTAGCCCAGTAGTTCCATGGTCATGTTTAACAAACGTACCTCTTCCCCAAGTTTAAAACTTAACAATAAAACTTTATGAAAACGTTTAGTTTGTTTTGGCTGTAATGAACTTTCTTGTATCTTGCAGGTATGTTGTTTGCTTTTCCTATAGAGCACTGGCCAGAAATACACTTTGAAACCTCTTTATATGGGCGCATCTGATCTTTCTTTCCTTCTTCGGACAATCTGTCCTTCCCTAGAGGGATGGCTGGCGTGAAAGGGTTAAAGGTTCTCTGGTCAAAATAGCCCAACAGAAGGAGCCCGGCCCAGAGCTGAAATCTAAGTGCTAATGACCGCTGCCCTTCACCCCGCTGCTGTCCACCGGTCGGACCTGCGGCCCGGTGGGGGCCGGGACTGGGAGAGGGCACAATGTTCTGCATTTAACATTTGAACTTCTCCTATCCGAGGCAGCAGGCCGTTTTGTCCTGGGGTCGCTGACCCTGGCTCCCCCATCAGCTGCCCTGAAACCTTAATTGAATGACAGATGGTCATTTTCGGGGGCGCCAGAAGCTGCCGGCGGTCAGAGGCGCGGAGGCCAGTCTCAGGCCCCAGCAGTCTTGCCGGGGCTCTGCCAGCAAGGGGCGGGCGGCAGAGGCAGCAGGCGGCGGGCGGGACCTACAGGTCCCGCTGGCGCTTCGGGGTCGGTGGGCGTCAGCCCTATGCTCAGCTTCACTCTCCGAAGAAAGCCCGGGTCTACTGGGCTGTTTCGCCGGGTCCTAGCGCCCTTGTCTGCCTCCCAAGTCGAGGGCTCAAGGAAGAATAGGCCCAAACTAGGTCAGTTAGCAGCCTGGCCTTGCCTCTGGCGCTGGAAAGAAGCAGAAAATGGACAAAACCTCTCCATATAGGCCGGATTCCAACATCCTCGGGCCCCAGTCGAAAGGTCTGGGACCTATGTGGCCCAGTCTCAGTGCCCAAGCCCAAGATGCCCAGCCCCAGGCCTGGCCCGCTGGCCAGAATCCAGGGCAGGAAGAGGCGGGATTCTGAGCCTCACGCCCGGCCGCTTGCTGCCTGCCCTAAGTCCCCCACACCGCCTTCTCCCCAACGCCATTCCTGGGGGGAAGCAACGCCGGTCTCCCGGTTCTGGCGATCCCCTAAATGGGCCCTCACTAATGTTCGGTGCTGCAAACCCGCAATCACACTATTGCAGGGAGATTTTAGGGCTCCCAGGTAAAAGATGGGCGCCCCAAAAGGCCCATGAAGGTACCGCGCGACCCAACCGTGCCGCTCGCCGCCTGCCTGCGCCCTACTGTCCTATTTCTTTAAAATAAAAGCTTCGAGCCCTACAATTACTGGGATTACAGTGAGCGAGTATTGATCTGCAGCCAGCATTGTAGGATCCAGCGGACGAGAGGAGGTAGACATCGCCGCCCCAGCCCCCCATCACCTCGTCTTCCAAAGCATTAAAAAAAAAAAAAAAAAAACCCTAAATATTTGATTTCAGACACACCATCAACACTTGCTGCAAAAGAATGACTAGCCCCCACCCCACCCCCGGAGCGGCCACACCTCCTCTCCTCTCCGGCCGCGGGCCTCCCAGGGCCAAACCAGCTATGCCGCCACCTTCAGTCTTTATTTCTTTTTCCTCCTTTAATTATTGAGGGAAAATATACACATAAGCAAAGAAAGGGAAAAAAAAAAAAAAACTCCTGGGCTGGCGCGAGCGGGGGTGGTGTGAGGAGGACGGCGAAGGCGGTAATGCAACCCTAATGCACAGATAGCTGACATCAACTTCCGTCAGGCAGCTCCTGGAGATCGAACCTTTCGATTGTAACTGGGACAATTTGCATAGTGATTCCCTTTCAGAGCTTTCCCGGGTCTATAACAAGCCCAGGCAGCTATTCAAATGCAAGTTGCATCCCCCAAATGCAAGGCTGGCCTGACCAAAAAGAGCCACACCGCGCCGGGAGAGGCGAGACTTGCGCCACGGTTCTCATCCTTCTCTTTTCTCCTTCCTTCTCCCTTTCTCTTCTCCAGTTCCTGATTTAGCTGAGAGCTATTTATTTATGACTAGAAATGTGTGTGTGCACAAGAGAGAATGTGAGAGAGAGAGAGAGAGAGAGAGAGATTGAGATTGGAGATTGATCTTTGCGTGGACTTAAAGATGGAGCCGAAGGAGCCGGAGGGAATTTGGGTCTGTGTCTGGCTCAGACTCTAGGCGCTGAGGGAGGCCGCTGGGCACCAAGCCCAAGGTCTTTCTTCCCGGCGCCCCTCGTCCCACGACCTGACAGGAATCCGTGGGCCAAAGAGCGCCCCGGCTGACCCACCTGCCCCGGGCCGGGCTGCAGAGAAAGTCTTCGAGCAGGGGGCCGTCCCGTCCTTGTCTTTAAAATGAGCGCAATAAAAGGTATTACCTGCTATGTGTGCTGATTACTTTTTTTCTGCTGTGCACTAGCCGGACAGGGACTGATTTATAATTTCCGGGCAGAGGGAGGAATTGTGGGCTTAAAATTCGGCTCCCTGTTTTCCTATTTCTTATTTGAAATTATGCAAATTGACTCTCGTTTCCCTCCCTCCTTAGGGGGCAAATCCTCGAACGCGAACCTGATCGCATGTCACAGAAGCAACTTGCCATGAAATCCGCTAATGCGCAGCGACTCGCCCACCAGGGTAAGCCAGTCTCAAGGCGAACGCGGCGGTGGGGGGGAGGAAAAGAAGGGGGCGATAGGCCGGAGCCGAGACTCCAGGGGCCTGGCCACGTTGGTCCACTGCTGAGCTTGTGGCCACGCAAAAAAAGGTAGAAACCATGGGCGGAGGGCAGCACCAGAGTCACCGTTGGAGAGCTGAGTGGGGGCGCCCCCCTTCCAGCCTGCCTGCGGGACCACGGCAGGTAACAAACAGGTTCTCCCTGCGAGTTTAAAGTGGCAAATGAGAGCGGAGACCGGCCCTCTGACCAGGGTGTAAATAACACGGGCGTGCCCCTCGCTGGTGGCGGGTAAGCCAGCGAATAGTCTCCGGTTTATGCGAGGTTCTCCCTATTGGCAGCGCGCGGTGGCCAAACGAACCTTCTGAGCCAGCCCTGTAGAAACCGAGCCATCCGGATTCACTACTGGGGAAAATACCCAAATTGGAACTTTTCTGCACTTCCCTAGTCTCGTTCACGGTTTCTGAATTTCCCAGGTTGTTCGATGTCTCTCCAAATCCAACCCAAACCTGCTAAAGATGATCAGAGGCCACTGATCTTGCAGAACTGACCGTTAATTCAGTGGCACAACCAGCTCCTCTAGTCAGAGGAAATTAAAGCGGCGGCTAAATTCGTATGTTTTGCTTTATAAGTGGTGAGCAAAATGTAGGTTTTTTAAGCCCTCAGAAGCAGCCAAACACACATTTTCAAATGTTCTTTATTTATATGGTTCTGGTGCTGGGAGCTGTCTGGGAGTGAGCTTTTTCGTTGTGCCTGTCTTATGCAGAGCACTGGAGCTATTTTTCCTTTTTTGTAAAAAAAAAGTCTTGGTATCTTTTAAATATGTAGTGTTTTTCTGATGGTTTCACAATAAACATACTTAATGACAAGATAAATACGAGAGCAGTTGGGATCATATGGTGAGAAAAGCAGAATGCATAGGACAAATAAACCAAATATAATTTGAAAACAAATTAAACAGATGAAATGATTATGTAAGATGATGGGGAAATTAGTTTATTAGGAAAAATTGCATTTAGGGCCTGAAGTTTCCAGATTTTAATAAAAAAACCAAAACAAATCAAAAGGAATTGAATATCTTCCTTTGCCCCAATATGTACAATCAAAGAACACAAGCCCTCATGGCCATCTTAATCAAATGCACATTTTGAAGCATTTCAAAAGACAGTTCAGCTTTGGGACACTGGCATACTTTTTTGGTAAACTACAATCAATTAGATGATCTTTTATCCTGGTGGAAAACAATTTAAAATTTATTTCTGCCTTCAGGGAGAGAAAGAAAAAAATGGAGCACCGGCAGTTAAATTATTACTGGCTTCTACAGGGTTAATTTGATGCAAATAAGCTACTCTCCTGTCAACACTGAAGGAGAAGGTAGTGGCCTGTGAGACAGGAAGAGCCAGTCAGGTAGTGACAAAACTCTGCCCCTGGGTACTGAGTAAGATATTGGGAGGCTCTGAACTTAGCTTTGGGTTTGTTGCATCGCATTCGCTCTCTTAAAACAGTAACTCAAGATGTAAGTAAAAGTGTTTTCATTTTTTATTGATCCCACTAACATCTTTCATTATCCAGCATGTAGCCACAGCAAATTATTGCTCATTTGATACCAAGAATTCTATTGACCATCGCTTTCGTTGGAGAGAGAATTCTAACTACTAGCTGCTCTGTAGTCAGTCAGAGCTGAGGCTGAGAACAGTACACAGCTAAAACAAGTAAATTGAGCCCTCTGCCTCCAGGAATTGATGGAGATGTGTTCATTACATTGGGCCACGTGAACATGCATAGAAATCTGCTTTTTGCTCTGCCAGTCGGCATTGCCCCCATGCAGTCAAAAGGTCGGCCCCTTTGGAACAGAACTGTCTAATTGGAGAGCTGGACATCCTGTATCCCTTCTGGCAACTCCTTTTCAGCTCTGGCCAGGTTGGGCAATGAAATGATGCATTAGAAGATTGCTCCTCAGTTCTTTAGTCAACGTGGACACAATCATTAAAATTGCCCTTTCTTTAAAGAAAAACTAAAATGTCTAGATGAGTGACTTTATGTAGTCACACATAATTTCCTCAATAAAATTACTCCACTCTCATCCCCTCAAAACTCCACGTCATTATATAGAGGCTAAACTGGTGGGGGGCTGGGAAGACTTGAGATCTACATTTGTTCTCCCTAGTCGGCAATGGTCATCCAGACTCATTTACAGGGGGGACCGCTCCAGCGTTTGTTTCACCGGGCAGTGCAGAGAAGTCTGAGCTTAGAGAAGGCCTGACCTTCGACCCTCGAGGCTGGAGAGGGAGGTTATCCGGTGAAGATGCTGGAGAAAGGTTCCGAGAGAGTAATGGGAGAGGACGGGTTTGCTTCCTGAGAAGCTAGTGGCAGAACCTGTCTTCATGCTGAAAAGAGCTGGTGCTGCCCCACAGCAGGAACCACCCGACGCCTGGAACATCAGGGTGTCTTCCTCATCTCCAAGGCGGCCTAGTCAGACCTTTCTGTAGGAACCAAAGCGTCCTCCATTCAGGCGTCTGAGGGGAAGGCAACCTGACTCGGGAGTGCGCTGGCCCCCGGAAGATAGGTGCAAAAACATAAAGGCAAGCCTGTTTGGGTGCGGAAGAGGGGGACACTGTCCAATTTCCAAGGATCAACGTCTGTTCCTCCTTAAGCCCTTGATCACAAGAGGAGAGCAAGATAACCTTGGTAAAGCCATGCCCGGAGAGATTCCGTGGAGGAGACGGTTGGGTTTCATTTCCAAAACTACCAGGAGATGAGCCTTCTCAGTTGGGTTCCAGAACAAAAAGGAAGACCAATTACTGATTTCACAAATGAATCCCCCAGCATGTGCAGCCCGCAAACAGCGTCAACTCTCAATTGGAAGGCGCATTTAGGGGCTCTAAGGGAGCCGGCTTTGTAGTTATTTTTCTGATGATGCTGTTGCATGTGCGTGAAACCACTGGCACTCTCGCAGGCCACGCTCCATGACCCTTCGCTGTCAGGGAGCCACTTTGTTCCAGTGTGGGCAGTGAACTAGTAGGAGTGTGCTGATCATGCAGGACGCTCACAGGAGAGCAGTAGACTGAGTAGATTCTGAATTGGTTTGAGGATGATGGGAAATGTAAGATGAAATACACACTGTGGTTTTTTGTTTTTGTTTTTCTATTTTGTTTTTAATGAAGATAAATAACCTCGAGCTCTGGTGTAATCAGTCCTTCCAAACACAGCGATATTCCTGGAATGTGCACATCACTCACAACACTTGAAGATTCCAGCCCAAAGGTTTTGGGAACCCCTTGTCTGGATTCCAGCCCGGACTCTGATAAACTACGAAGCTCCCAGAGAAGGAAAGAGAACCCACCCCTCCAAGGAGCAGAAGCTATACACTCAAAAGAACACACAGGGATCCTGAGAGTTCCTAGGATCTAAGGTTGGGTGCGGATCTGGAAGGCCAGCCGAGCTAGCCAGAAAGTGTCTGACACTCCTGGAAACCAGAAACTAATAAGACAGCAACACCCTGAAGTCATTTTGGGGAACAAGACCCTGAACATGGGTTTGAGTTGAAAACTTAGAGGCAAGAGACAGATCATCCAGCATTTCTTTGGAACATGGCAGAACTGAGATCTACCCAGCTGCACTGGCATTGCAGCAGATTAGAGATTAGCAAATTTATTCCCTTCCTACATACAGCAAGACACAAATCCTTCAACCTGGAGCTCACCTCAGTGCAGGGAGCATCTGGCTCCCCACACTGCACTTTCCAACTGCTCCACTAGCCTTCTCCAGGTTTTGCCAGGCAAATGAAGCAAGCAGTACTCGATAGTAAATTATTTTGTTCAAGCTTCTGTCTTTTTATGAAAATAAAAGCCAACACTTTGTCATTTTTAATCACATAAGCAGACAATAAATCTAATTTCGATATTGATTTTTTTTCCAGAATCAAGTGATTTTTTGCAGTGTCTGTTGTGTTTCCTTTCCCTTGTGCTTGTAGATTGTGTAGCAACGAGACTTGAGTCTATGCAGCCAGAGCTTTTCTGAAACGTGTAGTTGATTGTGGACTTTGAAAGCAAATAGATGAGAAGATTTTTCTTGGGCAGCAGGAAGCTTCATTTCTCTCTAATTATCTAGATAATGATTTCAGCTTGGCCACCCCTGGCACCCTAAGATAGTTAAGGCTTTACTGGTGCTTTCAGTGATTAAGGCCTCTGAGATGCACTGTTTTAAAATTTTTAATAAAATCAAATAAATAAAAATAAAAACAATAACCTGAAAATATGTGGATGTCAGGGGCCTACACAGCACTGTGGAGAATTAGCAAGAAGAGCTGCGCTCACACACACACAGATGACAACCCGGGACTTCAGGCCTGAGTCACTGGAACATGGATGGTAGTAGCAAAGACCTAGCTGAGAAGCATTGTGGGAGCCAGTTACAGCAAAAGCCCCAGTGGCAGTTCAGGAGACACCTCTGCATCCTGAAGCTCACCTGAGAACTCACTAGTCTCTCTCCTTTTTCAAAAACAAGGATTAGTTTATGTGTATGCCAAATGAAGCCAGCACTTTATATATGAAAATATAGAAGTGCAAAGATCTGCACCAAGCCCCCACCTAGAGAAGGAGGGAAGGAATAAGGAAGAAAGTTAGAAGAATAAGAAAGATGTGGAGAAAGGGGGGAGGAAAATAAGAGAAGTGGAGAAGGAAGGAATGAAGGAAAGAAGGGAAAAATGAAAAGGAAAGAGGGAGGAGAAGGAAAGGGACTGGAAGGGAAGAGAAATGGAAAACGGGAAAGAAGAGATGAAAAGATGCTGAATAAGAAGGAAAGAAGAGGGAAGGGGGAGGGAGAAAGATTGAGATTTACGGATTTAATGAAGAAAAATGCAAATTTATCCGGCCCATGGGAAGGAAAATGAGATTGCCCCTATGGACTACCTGAGCCTTTTCTTGCAGCTCGGGACGCCTCTCCTCCCTTTTGGTGAACAGAATAAATGCCCCCAACTTCCTCCTCCAATCCAAAAATTTAAACTTAGGGTTGGTCTCACCGTGCTGCCAGGAGAGGACCGCCAATAGCTACCCTAGCTGCTCCAGCATCGTTCCATTGCTGCCAGGGGTCGAACCCTCTCCGACTCTGCGGGCAGAGGACCCTGGCTGGGGGAGGGGACCAAGCGGCTCTACGCCCAGCAGAGGGGGGATGGGACCTGGGCCTGCGATTGACCCTCAGGCTCTGACCTTTCCCGCCGTCCTCTAGGGTCAGGATTTAACCTTTCGCTTCCCCACTCTGCGCCCTCCTCCTTCTCAGTGGCCCTCGGCTAACGGGGAAGAGATAGTGGGTCGATATTTGGGGCTGGCAGGGGAGAGGGCCGGCGCCTGTGCCGAATTACTAGAGGATGGGGCTCAGATCAGAGAGTCCATTCTCTCCACCTGCAGGAACACAGAGCCTAGCGGATCCCGCGCTTGCCGGGACCCGGATGCCAAAGCCCTTAAACCCGGGACCTGGTAAAGAACCCGCTGAGGCACAGAGAAGGAGAGCAAGCTTCTTTCCCAGTTTTTCCGCCTTGTCTACAACCGTCTCTCTTCACATAAAGTCCTTCCTCTCCTACTCAGGCACAAGCCACTAGTTTGCATTTGGGGGATCCCGAGAACCTTAGCCAGATGAGCAGGAAGCAACCGTGCAGAGCCACCAGGGCCCCCCCACACGGCCGAAGCATTAGACGTCCCTCTGGGGACAGGTGCCAAGAGAACTAGTAGAGAAATCAGGCGAAGTGCCAGGCCCCTGGGCCCCATTGACCTTGGCTACCTGTACCCGCCCAGACAGCAGGGGGACCAACCTCCCGCCAGTCCTATTCCACCAGCTTCCAAACGCTTCAGCAATCGGCGCCCCAGAAAGCTCTCCCTGCGGGGACCGGGGAAAAGGGAGCAAACCGGAGGCTGCTGGGGCGATCTTAGAGCCCCTGGCTCCCCAGTTCCATGTGGCTTGGGGTTTTCGCGGTCTCCCCAGCTGGAGCCAGGGCCGCCAGGAGCCAAGAGCGTTAGGTTCAAATGCATCAAGGCTCTGAAGTCATTTATCCGGTTTCATAAATAATTTTCTTATTACACTTAAGCCCGATCCCTGCCCCCTTCCCGTTTTTATTGCGGGGTTTCAGTGGCTAAAAAGTTTCTAAGTCGGTTGGGCCGTTGTTTTCCTTTTTCCATCATTAACATCATTAATATAAGCTATCAATAACCCTGTCGTTGGGAGCCGAGTTTCACGGTATTGATCCACGCAGCTATTCATCTCTGCCATGCAAGACACGGAATAATTTTCGCATTACAGTAGCTTGGATTTGCTTTTAATTCATATTTAAAGCTGCAACCGGCTCAGTGGAGCGCTCTGCGAAAGACTAGAGGCGCCTAATTAATAATAAGTTAGAAACGAAGGAAGGCACCGGCGAATAAATAATTAATACAGACATCTATGTCTCTTTGAATATTGCTCCTTTAAAAATTTAGACTTACCAGGACCATACTGTAAGTCTGCAATTTGTATTGTGGGGATGATTTAAGAAAGCTATTTTTTCCTTTGAAATACAATACTAAATAATTTACAGTGTTTTGCAAACCTAAGTTTCTTCATTAGCCAGCCTCTCTGGTTTGTTTCTTCCAGGTGGAAAACACCACTTTTTAAAATAATCATAATAAAAGTCTTAAGTATCCAACCATAACCACCAGATTCATTTCAGATGGCTGGAATGGGAGCGAGATGGCTGAAAAACCCAGTTTTTAGGTTCTCCTGCCCTGAAGAGATGCTGGGGTTGCCACATATAAGGTGGAGTTTTGTTAGAAAGGAAAAACAACAAAAACCAGTCACTGGCCAGTGACTTTAGGCATTCGCTGGTGCTGGAGGGAACAAGAGTTTGAAGTAAACTCAGAGTCTTCAGATGGTGCCAGGAGAGAGGAAGCTGGGATTTAAAGGGTCCCTGATTTCCCCCTTGGCAAAAGTGAAATCAGAATCTTTAGAGAAGGGCTATTAAGACAGGATTGCATTCCAGGATAGCCAGGACCTACCTGTGGGCTAGAGGCAAATAACAAAATTCAAGAAAGTAGAAGTGACTGAAAACCCTTGGAGGTTTTTGTGTGAGACTAGGATTTGTTTGCAATGTTGTTAGCAATATTGATTTTTTTGTTACTTGGATTAATGTATGTTAAACAGGAAAATACAGGCAATAGTCAAGTATATTATAATCATCTATTGTTTAAAGCGAAGAAGTTTTACTGCAGGATGATGGTGCATCTGGACTGAGAAGCAATTCCAGGTGTCTCCAAATGTTCTAGGTTTAGTGCAGCCAGAACCCCCAAAGGGGCTGGCAGAGGGAGGCCAGAAGGAGCTTCACCTGCAGTTCAGTACCTTTCTCCACTTCTAAAATTACCACCTCACCTATAACCAACCCACTACCTGAAAGCATCAGCCTCCGCTCTGGACCTCCCTGTTCCCTAAATTATTGGAAGAACTAAAGGATGCGGGTGTTCTTGCTCATCCGGGTCTCCAACAGTTCCTCACTCTCAAACCCCTATTCCTCGAAGCCCCACAGCCCCATCACCAGGTCTCTTGGCCCTGGTGACTATCTCACCAACCTCTGGGACCTCCTCTCAGGACCGGGCACTCCCACAGCACAGCACTGGAGGCTTGAGAGCCAGGGTTGGCGCACTGCGGTACTGCCTACACACACATACAGGCCCACACTTGTTAGGCCTGACCGGACCGGGAGGAAACACAGGCACAGCTATTCAGGGGCGCCTGGAGACCCTCCCACCTGGACGCTCGGACCTTGGGAGCCCGCCCGGCCCAGGGAACATCAGAGAAGACAGTCCCCTCCACCCACCACACGCTCACAACAGCAGTGCTTTCGGGGCACACCCTGCTCCTGCTAGTCCACAGGTCGTACCTCCCCGCCCAGCATTGGCGGGTTAGAGATCAGGCTGTACTCTGTTTTTCCTACTAATCCCGCTCTTGAGCCTTGGGTCACCGCATATATGCGGCAAGACCCCGAAAAGTTCCCATGCCCCGCCATGCAGGTGAAGTCTTTCTCAAGCTCTACGAAAACTAAAGGGCTCTAATATGATCCTTTGGGTATTGGATCGGTTCAGGAAAGAGCAAGTCGACAAGGGTCCGGGGGAAATAAAACTGGACGCTTGGAGACTCCATAATCCTACGCCTGAATGGCTCTCAGGCCAAAAGGCAGGTGCGCTTGCCCTGAGTCCCGGGGGTCCGAAACACCAGGGCTGGTTCTTTTGCCAGCCCTGAGGTGGAGGGAGGCAGATGAGGTGGCCGAGTAGCGCAAGGCCGACGGGGTGGGAAGAGCAAGAAAAGAAGGTGAAGTATGAGAAGGCAAGTGTGAAAGATGAAGAGGGAGGGAAAGAGACTTGGGAGAAAGAAAGAAAGAAAAAAAAAAGGCCGGGATCCAGACCCAGCAGGCCCCTGGAGAGAGACACGGGCAAGGGGTGAGGAAACCAGAACACCAGCGTTTTATTTTTAAATCTTATAGGTGTCTGCGGGTCAAATAAAGACAAGGGCGGTAACGATTATTCTGTTAAATCTATGGTACTTGACTGCGCAAACACTAATTGATTAGACACCAAAATGATTTGTTTAAAGAGTTTTCCTTCCCAAGTGCAGCTGCTCTCAGGTCCAGGTCGGCATTACGCCGCGAGACTGCGGAGGAGTTCGCCAAGTGGGCCAGGCGCCCGGCCGCTTAGCCCGCAATCCTCTTAGAGTGGGGTAGCTGGTCCACGCTCAATAGGCCTGAGGGTACAGGCTGGGCAACGACCCATGACTTCTGCTCTTCTATGTCCCTCCAGAGCCGGGAGATGGTGCACCTAGGGACCACCCCGAAGTGATTTTGCTACACCCGCCTCCTCTGAATTGCACTAAGGTGGGCCCCCACTCTTCCCGCTCTCCTTTCCAGTCCCCAGCCTTGGAAGTCAACACCTACCGGTGGTTAATTCGGCTCACAGTTCCCCCACAGTGGAGGCATCGAAAGAACAGTACTTACAGAGGTCTGAAATCTGGAAAATTCACAGCCCCTGAGGCTTGGATAGGTTCCCTTTGTAATATTCTTCAACAATATAAAGTTATGACCAAGAAAGAAAACCCACTGAAGGATTGGCGGCTGGAGGCCAACTTCCCCAGAATCGCGCTGGTTGCGACCAGCACTGTCCTGTGGCCAGAGTCACCTAGAAACCTGGACCCTCTCACTCATGCTCAGCTCACCAGGACACCCATTCTTCCTTCAGCGCTCTTAGTTCCAAGCCTTGAAAAGCTCTCGCCAGAATGGGCGACGGTCGGAACGGATTTCAACCCAGGTGAGCCGCCTCCAGTTCAGCCAGCCCAGAGAGGGAGCGGTTTTCTTCCTCCACGCAGAAGGTATACGACACACCCGGAGTGGTCTGATGTTCCACAATGGCCAAGCAAGTGGCTCTTGGTAGATCTGGAGCTCAGAGTTACCTAGGGTTGGCACGAGCTGACAGCCCTTCAGCAGAGTATCCTCTCTTTGGGATTTGGAGTGATGAGTAAGATGAAACAAAGAAAAGTGCCAAAATGCCGAATTTTTAAAAATTCATGGGTGAAAACCGAATTTAAGAAGGAAAAAAAAAGTTAACCGAAAAGGTGAATGAAAACTGTAGACAAATAGATGATCAAAGATTGAAAAGGAGGGCCAGAATAATTGGTTACTTCCTTGGCTCTCAGAGTGAAGGTCACTAATCATTCCCCCCTCAGTGCTGGGAATTGAACTCAAGGCTTGGAACCTAATATCTTTCTATAACTGAGCTACACCCTCAGCCCAGTAACTTGTTTTTTGTGTGTTTCAAAAAATGCTTTTCAATAGCAAATCACCAATCCAATCCATTCTAAATTTCTTGATAATTCTGTTCTAAGCCAATAGTAATTTTCTAAATAATGTTTCTCCAGAAGTGGGAAGACTCCAGAGGAAGACAGGAGAGCCCAATGAAAAGCACCCAGGATCAAATCCTTCACCCCCAGCTATCAAGTGCTTTACTGCAGCTAGATATCAAGGAAATGATTCCTCTACAGCAGTTTAATTCTAGATTGAATGTAGTCATCAGAAATACTGATGAATTCCATTCTGAGGTTCTAGCCAAGGAGTCAGTCTCCCCCTGGAACCTTGGAAATATTTGCTCTGACACCCAGGATTGCTGTTTGTGAGACCAACAAATGGAAAGTACATGTTTGATGGCTCAGGGGGTCTAGAAGCATTTCTTTGGAGTGGTCTTGAAAACTGGGACCCAACCATATATTACATTTCTACCACTCACAAAGAGAAATAAAGTATTAACTCTGAAACCAACAGGAGGTTCTCAGAGAACTTTGTGTGGTCAGCATTTAGAGAAATGAGCTTCTTATTTTTTAAGCCTCGTGGGGTTGCCTGGAGGGTTGCCTGGCAAGCTTTAGGGCATCCAGCATAAGAGAGTGTGCACTTACTCATCCCATCCCCCCAGGCTCTTCTTCTCACATTGACAAAATAAACATCTTGAAATCCTTGCTTCCACACTAAAAATATTGCCAGCAACAAGCATCTAGTCAATAGTCTTATTTTCCTTTTATGGAAAACATACAGTAATGTTTTCTATAGTAGTAATTTTCTGATGTTGATTAGCACTGTTTTTTTCTTCAAATTTCCTGCAGCTAATCAAAATCTAAGCATCTAATTATAAGCCTTCTTCTCAGTCACAAACATTGACCTATCAAGTATCAAAGGATTCTTCCTTGTACTGTAATTCCTCATTCTCCATATGCATCTAATGGGGACGGGGCATTGTGTGGGGCAGATGGAAAAGAAGGAGAGGACAAAATGACAAAAAATGATCCCAGCCCTCTTATGGTTGGCAATCTATCTAGTGCCACTCAACCCCTACACATCCACTCACTTTAACTAGGCCTGAGAAGAGCATCCTTCCTACCCATCATACATTCTTAGTAAGTTGAAGTTTTTCTAAGAGGTCAAGAAAGAAAAATATTCTGACTGAGAAATCACTGCAACTCATCAACTACAGGAAAACAGTGGTTAAATAAAACGTTGAATAGCCAAGAAAGTGAGGGAAATTTGCAAACAAAAGCAAGTCTTTCGAATGCATTTGTGGGGTACCAGGGATTGAACTCCGGGGTACTCTGCCACTGAGCCACATCCCCAGCCCCTTTTTGAATTTTATTTAGAGACTGAGTCTCACTGAGTTGCTTATCTCCTCTCTTTTGCTGAGGCTGGCTTTGAACTTGCCATCCTCCTGCCTCAGCCTCCTGAGCTGCTGGGATTACAGGCCTTTGCCACCTTTCCAGTTTCACATGCATTTAAAAAAATCTTTTAGGAAAAGTGTGAAACATTGAACTAAGCAAACCCAACACATACTTGCCCAGATTTTCCCCTTCACTTCTCCTTTAGTGATCAACATCAAAACAAGCCCCCTCTCAACAGTCCCTTTGTGGATGGGTGAAGTCAAGTTCACCTGATCCAAGCCCTCTTCAGGTGGCCTCCAGGGGATTAGCTAGGAGCCTCACAAGGAGGGTTTCCAAGATCAAGCCCTTAATTAGCTACACAAACAGAAAACCATGAACAATTTGTGCACTTGGTATAAATACTTCTTCCTTTTAACACATTGCCTTTTGGGAAGAGAGTTGTTATAAGGGCAAATCGATCATTTTGGTGGGATTAAAATATGGGACGAGGTAACAGTTTAGCTCAAAAGCTGCCTGCTATTTTAACCCAGTGTTTGGACTCGTGAGAGGCCAATGCTCTATGCTATAGGAAAAGAGAACAGAAACAATATTTTTTAAAAAGCTTCCCACCAACAAACTGTGACCCGCTAGACAACAAATGTTTTATGCTTGTGTATATATGTGTATGAAGAGATAGATAAAGATGTGTTAAAATTGATTGTTTTTCTGAGTTCATTTTGCTCAGTGTGTTTTTCCCAAAGGCTTTTACTGGGGGTGGCAGGGGAGGATTCCTCAATGTTCATTGAGCAAGTAGAAATGAAGTCCATTCAGATGAGCCCCCATTTTCAGGGCCTTCATACAAATTGTTAGGATAGGATGAGAGTGTCCCTGGGACAACCATATTGACCAGCCTCAGAACCAGGCATTTTCAAGGAAGTCAAATTGACTGTGCCCACTGACCTTGACCTGCCTGAATCATAATGTTGGCTTGGTGGTGGCTGGGACCTACGCAAGGAGATGGACCTGACCAGTTCCTACCCTAGCTGATGGGGACTTCCCCTAAAGGTTGTCCAGCTGAAACTTTCCTATTAGAAGCTCAACCAGCCTCTTCAAGGGTCTGGGAACATTTACAATGGAAACACCGGTGGTGGATTCCAGCCCGGTATCTCAGCAAACAAACCTACAATTTGAGTTTGGCCCAGCACAGGCCACACACAAACTTTATTCTGTATCTGGGCCCGGATACCCTGGCTCTGAGAGTCTGTGCCTATTGTGAACACAGCTCGCCCGGGGCTGAGGCTCGGCGCTGACCCGGCCATAACTGCCAAGGGCCGGACAATGGGCACATCTGTCCTTTCTCTGAGGGATGAAAGCACCTAAGCAGACATGGCTCTGCCTTTTGTTACGGATTTTTTTCCCTTTTCTTTTGTAAATGAAAGAAAGCCTCGGCATGTGGCGGCCGGGTGTACATCCCACACTGGAGGCTTCCCCACGCGTCCCCACCAGACCTAAGGACCAGGTTCGATTCCGGATTGGAACATGACTGTGGGAAGGGCGAAATTACGTCCGAAGCTGAATTAATTTTCAAATCTAGAGGCTTCTTCAAGGACGCTGGGAAAGGGACGTCCCTACGGGCCAAGCGGAGACCCGCGTGGCGGCGTTTACCATGCCTGCGTCAGTACTTTTCACAAGCGGCGGCCTCTGGGTGCTTTACCAGGAGAGTTATGGAGGCAACCGCAGCAACGGCCCAAGCCTCCGCAGCCCCACCAGCACCGGAAGTAAGAGGGGAACCCACCAGGGCACTCCTACCCTCCTCCTCTCCCCTCCCCGCCGAGTCACTGGCGAAGCGGGCATGCAGCCTTAATTATGAGCTGCTGCGCAGGAGAAGGATACAGGCGGCTAGGGACAGCGAGGTATGGACTCTTGGCACTTAGTGCTCCTCCCCCAGGGCACGGATAAGGAAGGGTGGGCAGAGCAGTATCCGGGAGGATGAAGGGTGCCGGGTCAACAGCCGCCGAGCTGGCCGAGACCTTTAAGATGTTTGTTTACGGCTCCCGTCTCCAACAGGCCGAACATTTAAGGGTGGGGAAAGCGCCGACTTAAAGCAGCTTTCCGGGAAATAGAGCTTAGTGGGCCTGGGTCAAAGGAGTGATGACACAATCCCCAGCTTCCCGGACAATCTTCCCCGGAAAGCAGCAACTGTAAAGAGAAGCGCAACGCTCCCAGCATAGCGAGCTAACCGTGGTAGGAGCCCGGCAGAAGCGCCCTGGGGCTGGAAGGAAAGAGCCCACCAGTGCAAGGGAGGCGAGCGGGAAGCAAGTCTCCCGAGATTGCGGCGGCGGCCCCAGGACGCGCTCCGCCCCAGTTCATTGCAAGTGCCCGCTGCTTCCAGGCGATCAGGCGCCGCTGGGAAGGCGCAGGACCACCCCCTCCCCACCTTCGTTTGTACGGGGACTTCAGGGGCTGGGTTCGCGGGGACCCAGGGGGCGGGGACAAGCCGCACGCGTGCGCAGTACGACGGATAGGCGTGAGGGCGGGCCGCTGCCGCCGCGGCGGCGACTGAACCGCGGCCACAGAGTCTGCCACAGTAACCGAGCCATGGCTCGAGCTGGCGAGCGGCGCGGGCAGGCAGTAGCCTTGGCAGGCGCGCCGGTCGCGTCAGGGGAGCTGGGGACCTCAAAATTCTAAGAAGAGGGGCGAGAGGGGGCCGGGGCTGGGCGGGCTAGTGACACCGCGCTCTCTCAACGACGCGGATCCTTTTTGGAAATTAATATTTTTTTAAAGCGGAGGACGCAGAGGGGAAGGTGGGGGTAAGAGGAAAGGCGACACACGCGCGCGCGCACACACACACACACACACACACACACACAAACACACGCACACACATACACATACAGCCCCATAGTGAGAGGAAGGAAGAAAGGCAACAGTCGCTGGCAGCCGATGTGAAGACCGGACTCTGCGCCCCTCGCAGCCTCTGCCCGGCCACATCGATGTTGTGTCCGCCGCCCGCTCGCCGGGATCACGATGAACGCGCAGCTGACCATGGAGGCGATCGGCGAGCTGCACGGGGTGAGCCATGAGCCGGTGCCCGCCCCCGCCGACTTACTGGGCGGCAGTCCCCACGCGCGCAGCTCTGTGGCGCACCGAAGCAGCCACCTGCCTCCCGCGCACCCACGCTCCATGGGCATGGCGTCCCTCCTGGACGGCGGCGGCGGAGGCAGCGATTACCACCATCACCACCGAGCCCCTGAGCACAGCCTGGCTGGTCCCCTGCACCCCACTATGACCATGGCCTGCGAGACTCCCCCAGGTATGAGCATGCCCACCACCTACACCACCTTAACCCCTCTGCAGCCGCTGCCGCCCATCTCCACCGTGTCGGACAAATTCCCCCACCATCACCACCACCACCATCATCACCACCACCCGCACCACCACCAGCGTCTGGCGGGCAACGTGAGCGGTAGCTTCACACTCATGCGGGACGAGCGCGGGCTGGCCTCCATGAATAACCTCTATACCCCCTACCACAAGGACGTGGCTGGAATGGGCCAGAGCCTCTCGCCCCTCTCCGGCTCGGGTCTGGGCAGCATCCACAACTCCCAGCAAGGGCTTCCCCACTATGCCCACCCCGGCGCTGCCATGCCCACCGACAAGATGCTCACCCCCAACGGCTTCGAAGCCCACCATCCGGCCATGCTCGGCCGCCACGGGGAGCAGCATCTCACGCCCACCTCGGCCGGCATGGTGCCCATCAACGGCCTTCCTCCGCACCACCCCCATGCCCACCTGAACGCCCAGGGCCACGGACAGCTCCTGGGAACGGCCCGAGAGCCCAACCCTTCGGTGACTGGCGCGCAGGTCAGCAATGGAAGTAATTCAGGGCAGATGGAAGAGATCAATACCAAAGAGGTGGCGCAGCGTATCACCACCGAGCTCAAACGCTACAGCATCCCACAGGCCATCTTCGCGCAGAGGGTGCTCTGCCGCTCCCAGGGGACCCTCTCGGACCTGCTGCGCAACCCCAAACCCTGGAGCAAACTCAAGTCCGGCCGAGAGACCTTCCGGAGAATGTGGAAATGGCTGCAGGAACCGGAGTTCCAGCGAATGTCCGCACTCCGCTTAGCAGGTGAGCAGGCCAAAGCGCTTGGCGCGTAGACGAGATAAGGGACACGGAAACTCAAGGGCCTGAAGGTGGGAGGGAAAAGTAGGCTGAGCTTTCATCCTTTCCCTTCCTTTAGAGGGGGTCCCTGGGCCTGGAAGAGCCAGCACACGGCTTCGGAAGCAGGCTGCCTCCTCCAGGGCTCAGTGCAATGGGCTGTGGAAGACCCTGGGAGCTAAGCTTCAGCGTCCCCGGTGACTCTAGGGGCGCATTTGTGCTGGGGACTGCACTGGAGGGTCGCACAGCCCGAGGACGAGAGAAATCCTCGAATCTGTTAGGACACAGTCTGTGCGTGGCTTCCCAGCTGAGCACTCCAACTTTCAGAAGTGGGGTGGGGGCCACGCGTGCCTGCAACTGCGCTTAGGTGCTCCCTTTCAGTACCCTCAGGTACATACTCGGCGCTGGGCTGGAACTTGCCAGAGCTGCCAGTCCACGTTAGGCTGAACTCGCTGCGGTGCCTCCCTCCTGGGCTCATTTGGCGCCAGTCATGCTCCGGAGAACCGCACTTTTAAGAATATGGACAAAACGTTCTAAAGTTATGGAGCCGTGTGTGTGCAGAGGGGACGCGGAGGAAAAGTTGGTACACATTGAGTGTGGAACCAACCATGGAAAGGAGAGGGAGGAAGGCAGACAGTACCGAAATCCAGGTGAGAGCGGCATAGCAATAAGGGAGCTCGCAGCGAAAGCCAGGGGCCGCCTTCGTTTTACATTCTTTACAAAAAGACTTGGCATTTTGTTTTATTCCTCTTCGTGACTTTCAGTCTGAATCCCAGGGCAGGAGGGTGGGAGTATGTAAATGACCCCCAAGTCTGCAAGCAGAGATCTCCTGGGCCCAAACCCCAAGCTGGCTGTAGTTAGGCAGGAAGGTCTCAGTGGCGCTGGGTGGACAGCGCGCCTGTCTCCTCTAGACTGCAGATAGGCGGAGAAGACAGCTGAACCCAGCCGGAACCGCACCAGGGATTTCGGGCGGATTCGGCGACCCCTGAAGATCAAGGACAAGAGGGGAGAAAGAGCCAAGGGCAGCCGAGGGCAGACTGGGTTTAATGAGACCTGGGCGGAGGTTGCCAAGTTGATTGACTCCTGAGTCCATGCACCCCCACCCTATCCTGCCGAGCGCGTGCAACTCACGTTGGCTCGGGGACCTGAGCCTTGGCGAAGAGAAAGGTAAAAGCCGGAATGAGGGTTTGTTAATTAACTGATCGTTCTCCATTAATTCGTCCCTGGAGAACGAGAGACAGTCAATCCGCTCTGAGCCAGGGGCACTGAGCCGTTTCACAGTCTAAAATCAAAGCGTGAAGCCGAAGCCCCCTCCCCCCTCCTCGTGCCTGCCAATGAGAAGCTAGAGGGAGGCAGGTGTGAGTGAGCTTGAGACTGGAGCCTTGAAGCGACCCAAAGCATTCCTTGGGCCTGGGCGCTAGATGTCTTCTGTCGGGAGCACCAAGCTTCATGAGCCTCTGCCCTGCGGAGTTTTCCAGCCTAGCTCGATCTTTGCCAAGCAACGTTCTCCTGCTGCCTGCACTTGATAGCCAGGCGAGGCAGCAGGTAAGAGGACCGAAGGGGAGAGGCTGATAGGTATCTCAGCGAATCCTGGGCTCTGGTGTTTCCACTCTCTAGTCCTGGGTACCGGCATCATCTTGCCTCGCGTGGGTTGACCGAGACCCTACCGGCAGCAGAGGTTCAGGTTCGCAAGACGGTGGGCAAAGGTGTCACTCCCTGCCCTGACTGCTCAACCTAGGTGGGCTCCCAAGGTAGTGCATCTTCACAGGCCCACCGCGCGAGAGCTGGAGTTCAGGACCTTTTACCTAGGCAGTGCTCGCCGAACTCAGTGAGTGGGACGGTGAAAAGTGGAAAAGAGGTGGAAACGAAGGGTACTCCCTCGGGAAATCCAGTGCCCCCCCCCACCCCCTCCAGTGAAAGCACTTACTCCAGACTTCATTGATCCGCCTCTTCCCACTGCCTCTGGTCTTCCCCTGGAAGGACAGCCTGATAGGTTGCATCTAGCAACACCCCCAGCATTGGAAACAGACCTAGCGCCCTGTTCTAGGTGAGTGCCCTCTGACCTCTAGGCATGGAGAGTGGAGGTAGGTGTAGAGAAAAGAGCCTTGACCCGCACAGCAGACGTGAGGCCGGGGGAGGTGATGGGCAGGTACCCAAGGGACCTAAAAAGGTCATTGAAGAGGGCCTGCCTGGCCACCTAGCAGCCTGTGTCCAGCCTGATGCTCTTGGCCCCAGGCAGGCGGCTTTTTCCTAGAAAAAGTGCAAAACAGGAGACTCTGGCTGGATACACTTTTTTCGACAAATCCAAGGGGACTTGGTGTCCTGATACTTGGATGGCAAATCGCCTCTTCTACTTTTGATTTTTTTTCCACATAAAAGGGTGGTGCAGAGGGCTGGGACTGAGCACGCAGTGCTGGCCAGGAGGTCCCAATGCAAGCAACCCTGAGCAATCTTGTCATGCCACAAAAGCTTGATCTATTTTTAAATCACTGAATAACAGTGATCCATCTAGTTAACATTTTCTTCAGGGAAAAAAAAAAGTGAGGTCGTTTTCTGAGCTGGCTTCAGGACCTTGGTGCTTGTCCCCTGCACCAGCTCGCCAATGCAGAAGTGCCCCTTGTAGCTTTGCTTTCTTTTGCACTCGAAGACAGGTTCCCCCAGTCGCCTCCCTACTCTCATAGGAGGCAGAATCACACTGAGATATGTTCCTTTGCTCCTCAGCAGGAGAGTGGCTTCTCCATGTTCCTCTCTGTCCCTTACATTCCACACACCCAGGGTCAAAACTCTCTGCACAGGGCAACATGTTCGGAGAGGCGCCTTTGGTCTCAAAATTTCAACTCCAGTGGATGATGGGCAACAGAAGGAAATTCTCACCAAATTAACTACCTTTAAAAAAATCAATATATGTTCCCTCAATGTAATACTTGCTACTGCCCCATTACAACACAGCGTGACTGGGCTCGGGCCACTTCTGATCCCGAGTGGGATGAGGGAACTGGGCTAGGGGTGTGCCCCACCTCTGACGTGGGCGCCTATCAAAATGCGAGGAGATTAGTTTCCAATTAAGGATTCCAGAAAGCTTTGGCTACGCTGCAGGAGCTACCAGCGCAGGAAGAGACTGCAGCGGATACCCACCAATGGGCAAGGCACAGTAGACCTAGAAGGCTGTCGCACACAGGTCCGAGGTTACCCAGTGGGTAGGTGCTGACCACTCCAACCCTGTGGGACTGGCAGGTGAGGAAACCGCCTCCAAACTGTGCTGGGAGGGGGAAGATGGTTAGGCCTTCAGCATCCAGGACTTCGCCCCCTTACTGTCGGGTATTTGCTCAAGTCCTGGAGGAGGACTTGAGCCAGGGAGACTGGGTTCCGCATGTAGGCGGCCATGAGAAAGTCTCCCTGGATCCAACCTGGGCTGTGTTTGCCTTGAGTGGCCTTGCGGCCTGGTTGATTGATAACTGGCCCCGCACAAGTCCATTTGCTTTTTGTTAATATTTACCTCGGCCAGTGACATTTCAACTGTCCTGTTGCCTCCCTGGGCCAGGAGAGCCAAGCAGGAACGCAATGTTGGGCCTTAAGAAATGCACTTCCTCAATCCGAGTAGACTGCTGGCCCAGGAGAAAAGACAGAACCAGGTGTGAGGCCAAGAGAGCTGTAAGGGTTCCTGGGCACAAGAATGGGAGAAGAAGGCGCCAAGGAACGGGTTTCCTTGTGCCCAGCCTCCTGGTGCAGCGGGTCTCCTAGCCTGCAGCTAGGTCTCCTAGTGGTGCAGCTGCTCCTAGCCTGCTGTAGTGCGAACAAAGAGCTGAAGGGGCGCGACCGACCGTGTCAGCCTTGAAGCCTGGGGGAAGAGGTCTGGAATGGCCTCCTTCCTGCGTGGCCAGGAGATGGCCTGTTGTCAGAAGACCAAGAGTCCCAGAGCCTGCCCAGGACAAATGGTGGCAATGCATCATGAATTCCATGGGGAATCAATCTCTCTCCCTTCCCTCCCCCTCCTGCCTCTCTCTCTCTCTCTCTCTCTCTCTCTCTCTCTCTCTCACACACACACACACACACACACACACACACACACACCACTTAGTTACAAAATCCAAAGGTCTTCGAGACAGTCACCAGAAGGCTCTGCAAACACCTTTCCCAGCCTGTGTCTGCCCCTTGAGGGTGTGTGAACTATAGGGGGTCCCCTATAGTTCCCTCTGTGTAGTCCCCACAAGGGAATACATGCCCCAGTGAAGAGCAGGAGGGAGGTGCCCATAGGGTTAAGAAGACGAATGCAGGTGGTGAAGAGTGGAGCCCGTTAGTTGGACTGGAGTGGACTAAGCCTGCTTAAGGAAACCTAGTGGCTATTGTGTGGTAACCTTGGTGTCAGTGCAGGGAGGATGCCCACCAGAGACAAACCCCACAGCCTGTTCAGGGGATGTCTGGCTCTGGCAGCAGGTGCAGCCCCGAGCTACTTGGAGGCGTCCAGAGAGCCATCCATGTCCTGGATCCAAGGTCCAGGGCACCGTGATCACTTGAGACTCAGCTCCAGCTCCGACATGGTCACTTGCAACTGATACTTGGGACCAAGGGTACCAACAATAATACAATTATGTTGTAGCAGCAAAGTGACTCAGAGCCCGAGATATGTCTTTATTTTCAAGCTTTAAATGTGAGTCGAGCGGGGACTGAACTGCTGTGTTCCCTCATTCCCTTCATTTGGACTCACCTCGGGGTTGCCAGACTGAGCTGCGGAAGCTGCGCGCGCCCCCTGCGGGTCGCCGGGGCTGGACGCCCAGCAAGCGTCGGTAGTTCACCCAGCCGTGAGAGGAAAGGGATGCTTGCTGAGTCTTTGTTTTTAGAACATCTCTGTCCTTGGGATTTTCAAACCGATAACTATTTCAATAGGAAGAGGGTGTGGAAGAGGAGAAGAATATCAAATTAACTTGTTGAGGTCCTCAACAATGCCTAGGGCGACAACACTGACGGAGACAAAAATTTTCGTCTTCCTAAAGTACACCCCAACTCTTCCCCCAACAAGATACATGTTTGGATTTGTTATCCAAATTATGCTTTTGCTGACTTGTTTTTATTTGAGAAAAGCAGAGTCAGTATAGAGAAGGTGACGCTGGCAGTCTGAAGTTGAAGGTTGGAGCCAAGGGATATAGTTTGAGCGGATTAGTGGTTCCTTTGTTTTGTCGTTTCCTCTTACAGCGAACCGACCGGAGTCAGGAGGCAGCCCTGAGGCCTTGAGCTTGGAAGTCTTTGTTTCCTCTGCTGTGGGGTGGGTGAAAGGACTCCCAGGCCTCTTGGCCTGGGGCCCTGGCGGGGGTGTTTCGGCGTCAGGACCCTGGACAGGGCCCCACCATCGCGTCACCTAGTCTTCTCCCCTGAAAGGTGGCTAGGATGCCTTTAAAAAGTTGCAGTGAGAAAACGAAAATTAACAGCTAATATTCCAAAGTTTATAAGGGCACGAGGCCCTGCCAGGACTATACAGTGGCACAGTTAAGTAATCGAAAAGATCAAACCTATCGGCGTCGATCTCGTGGCTGATGTTTTCGTCCCCCAAAGCAGCTTTGAGTATGCTTCTGAGTGCACGTGCATACCTGCTTATAAAATCGGAATTCGTGTCCCTGTGGGTGTGACAGGAGTTGGATCATTAAGCTAAAACGTTCAATTCAGTCCCTTTGATCCGCGCTGGGGAAAATCTATAGTCATCTCTAATCTAGGAGGTCTTTAAGGAGGTTGTTACACGAGCTGTTTGATGTCATCATTTCCACCTTCATGGCAAATTCAGCTAATCAAACAGATGCTGCTCCCCAAAGTTCTCAGAAGAAATAGTTCTTACAGAGCATCTCAGTAAAAATTATTCCTGATCTTCTTGTAAAAAAAAAAAATCCTCAAGTCTAATGCAGTGGGGAAATTAAAAAGGAGGCTCTGGGATGTCTTGCTCCTCGCCTTCTATAGTTGGAGGCCTTGTTCTTGAAGTGGCAGTGCTTAGTGTTCTTTGTGAATTCCATATATTGGAATATTTAAACACATACTGAATACTGCAACTCAACCAGAGTCTTCATGGGTTGAATGAGAAATAACTAGTTTCATTTCAGTCCCCACTAAAGCAATGGGATTTCCAACCTTTGGTAAAATTGAATGGCCCCCAACCTAGGATAGCAACAGAAGGAGGATCTTAACAGAAGTCATGGTGTTAAATATTCCATTTCTCATCATGCTGGAGAAAGACATTTAACAAATATTCATTAAATATTATTTTTAATTATGTCTATTTACATAAGCACCTTTATAAGAAGAAAGTCACATTATTTCCACTTGAAAAAGATCAGTTATATATAGTTCATTAAAAAGGAAAAACTTATTTCTAATGTGAATGAGTTTAGCATATAATCATAAATTCCTATCTCTTATCAATAAGTTTTTATTTTAATACAAGTGTGTTAATACTAATGAAGCTTAATTTTTTTTCTGAGATGAGAGAACTGGATTAGTTGACTAGGCCAATCACAAAACAATCTATTTTGATACAAACATACAAATTATTTATCTGGGGTCTTGCTATAGAATTATCTACATATATCCCTCCCAAAATATGTTATATTATCATAAAATTGGAACAGTTTAGCTGTAGAAATATTCTTCTCCTTTAGATGAGGCAATTTAATAAGATTATAGCTGAACCTAACTAGACACTAAAGTTCAACCCATCACATTTGTCATAGCAATAAATAATAAAGGAAACTTAAGTTTGTTGTGCACATATTTATTGTATACTGTGATAGGCATATAGATATTCTCATTTAATACTCATTATCTATGCCAATGGCTTCTAAGTCTTGCTACACACTGGAATCACTTAGAAACAAAACAAACAAACCTTAATATCTGGTTGCAACAACAGATATTCTGATATATTTTGCATGGAATATGACCTGGGCATTGGGTTTTTGTTTTTATTTAAGACAGGATCTTGCTAAGTTGCCCAGCCTGGACTTGAATTTGAGATCCTCTAGCCTCAGCCTCCCAAGTTGCTGGCATTATATATGTACCAGTATTCCCTGCTTAATGAGGCATTGGGATATTTAAAAACTTTCAGGTGATTTTAATGTGCGGGGAAGTTTTGGAACCAGTAGTCTATGTGGTTACCATGATTTTTCCAGGTGCTTTTTTCTTTTTTCTTTTCTTTTTTTTTTTTTTTTTTTTTTTTTGATGTTGTTGTTGTGGTGGTGCTTGGTATTGAACCCAGGGCCTTGTGCATGCAAGGCAAGCATTCAACCAACTGAGTTATATCCCCAGCCCTCCTGATGCTTTCTTTAAGGATGTTAAATAATTTACCTGTACTAACACCACTGGAAAACACTGATGCTCTAAACTCAGCATTCCCAATTCAAAACCCAGTGCTCTTTTATTCTCTACCTCACGCTTCTGTTGCTGGTTCAGGCCCACCAGGTCAGTGGACCTGGACTGTGGAAATGTCTGATTCATGGTCATAAACACCCAATAGGAAGCCTGTGCATAATAAAGTTCTTGAAATTAGAGAGAATGTATTTTCCCTCTGGGACTCTCAAACAGTGTTACTTATGGAAACTTCTTTCATTTTTACTCAAGACTTTTGAAAGATATTTTTTATTGCTCTCTTTTGAAGAAGCAGCCAGGGGGAATGCAAGGCTGTAACATAGTTAGTTACACATGGAACCCAAGTCTATCCATTTGTTCACTTAAACAATTATTGATGGGCAAGACCCATCTCATTAGATGTGCTTTGTGAGTAGGGCTGGCCCCTTGAGACCCATGCCTGGAGGAGGACCCAAGGGCCCAGATCCTCCCATATTTTCAAACATCGGCCTTCTAATCTGCACTTTGGCAGCAATTACATTTCTTGGCTCCACATCAGTGCCTGCCTTGCTGTTCCAGAGCTTGCCTCTTACTCATATTTTAGGACTTTGCATACATACAAAATAATAAATTGACTAAAACTCTGATTATGTGTTGGCAATTGTCCAGAGGGCAACTTACAGTTTCCTTCAAACCCTGCACGCTTCCAGTCACCCATGTGTTTCTCATCTTTCTTTGCATATGCCATAGGGTACTCAGAATCGACAGTTTCTGAAATCACTCCTTTAGTTTTCACATCTGGTGATGATCTCATAGTCCCAAAGAGAGGTTATCAGAAGAACACAATAAACTATGTGCTTTTCGCTTTCCTTCCTGTTGTCTTCTAAAACGGATCAATGGAGAAATTAAATAAACAAACGAGCGAAGTGCGCCACCTAGTGACCTCTGTGCTCACTGCCGGTTCCTCGACAGGAGTGCGTGAGAGGAGTGGCTAACGCGATTCAAGTATTGATGGAGTCACAAAAATCGTTCATTAAGGCAATTTAATCTTTGCTATTAAATGTCCTTCCAATTCATTTGGGGTAATTAAGATGCAGTTAAAGTGATTAAATTCTAATTACTTATGCTAGACAAAGACATATTTGTCACACTAATGCGGTTAGGGTAACTAAGGACTCAGAAAGAAAGTTAACATTTACTTCAAATGATGCAACTGAAAAAATCAGTTCCTCTTTTCATCATTAATCCAGTGAGCTGGGTGATTATGTAATGGCACTACAAGCTCATTAAATACTGGAAGTGCTGATTAAAATGACTGCTAGGAGGAAAACTTGAACCAGAAGTATCTCGATACCATTTGGTCAGCATTCCTGGGCAAAATTACCTGAGGTTCTTTCCCTCCAAGCCTTCCACCGCGAAGTAATAAACCTCTCCTGACATTAAAAGGAGGATGCCTCCTGGAAAGCTCTTGTTATCAACCTGCAGATGTTGTTAATGAAAAATGTTTTTAAATGGTAAATGGATTCTTTGGGTGGCAGGGAGCATGGCAAATGGGTAGGAGTGGAGAAGAGAATTCCTGACATTTCCACTACAGGCTCTGGAAGCCACTTTCCTTCAAACAAGCACCCTTCCTGTTATTAAGCAGTCCTTTTTTTCCTCCCCAGTTCCATTTTTACTACCTTTGATGGATGAAGACAGACTCCTCTTGCACACAATTATGCTACATTTGATTGTTATGTACACTCTGAAGATTGCTAAGTACCTCTGCTGCAAATTGCTCTCTGTAAAATGTTTTTCTACCTTCATGTGGAAAGAGATCTTGGAGTATAAACCATCAACTCATTGAGGCTATTTTGCCATAACCTCCACAGTCCCCAGCCTCTTAGGATAGCTTAATTATGAGTGATCATAAAGTGAGGATGAATTTAATGAATTTGAAGTTTGCCCTTCTCACAAAAATGGCTTCTTAAGGAGGCGCCTAATGTTTTCCTTGGGGCAGGGGGACAATCCAAGGGCAAGAATGATTAGGAATACTTTTCCTCAGCAGACCTGAGTCTTGTAGTAGTTTAATTTGCATATTGAAACCATAATTGTGCACTGTTTATCTCATTGAATATTACATCATAAACAAAAAGCTAGAGTTATCAAATTCATGGGTTACTTAATCAAACAATGACCTTTTAAAAACAAATCAGTTATCTGAATATTTAGCGTCACTTTTAATTTTATGGATCATGTTATGCCATCTTAAATTTCAGGGTGAAAAACAACAACTCTGGATTAAGAATCAAGCAACCTGGAGAAAGGTTCTTGCAGTAATTAACTCTTAGACCTTGTCGAGTAATTTAACCTTTCTGGGTTTCAGTCTCTTTAAATGTAAAATGAAGTGTTTGGCCTTAGGGTTCCTGCCAGATCCCATATTCTATGATGGATTGCCTTCTATGATGACTGTGTGTCTACAGCAAAGCCCAATAGGCCCCCTAGTCTCTTATCTCAGTTTAGTGCTCTGAATATTAAGATCCAGCAAGGTGTGAGGCTCAGGGTCCAACCTTATGGGTAGAGTCTCAGGCTTGGCTCTCCAGCCAGGTGGTGGTCAGAGGAGATAGCCCATCCAGTCAGGAGTGCTGCCTTCAAAAGTGCCAGTTTGGGATTCCATTGCCCATGTCCTGGTAACACAAGCTGTTAGTGAGGATATGGATCATCAGGAACTCAAACACATAATTTAGCATCCTCTTATAACCCTGGACCTGCACTTATCTAGCAATTCTACTCCTTTGCAGACATTTTAGATAAACTCATGAGTATGCCTGGAGACCTAAAAAGACTGTTCATAGAAGCATTCTTCCTAAGACAAAAAACTGGAAACAGCTTAAACATCCACTAACAAGGAAAGCATAAATAAATAATGATGAACTCATGTAGTGCAATAATATGTTGTTATAAAAACAAATAAGCCAGAGCTGTACACAACAATGTAGATGAGTCTTAGGAACAATGTTGAATTTTTTAAAACAAGTAAGCTATAGAAAACCACACCAGAACAATACCATTTTTACAAAGCTCAAAAGCAAGCAAGGCAAAACCACATACTATTTAGAGATGCACAAATTTGTGATAAAAACTATTTTTATAAAAACAAATGGGAGCACTTGCCTAGCACATGTGAGGCACTGGTGCTGATTCCATCCTCAGCATCACATAAAAATAAATAAAATAAAGCTATAAAGCTATAAAAAACGAGGCTGGGGATATTGCTCAGTGGGAGAACACTTGTGCAGGCTTACATGAGGCCCTGGGTTCCATCCCCAGCACCGCACTTAATAATAAAAAACACAGATGCAAGAGAATGGTTGCCTCTGGTAGGAGACATGCAGGGAGATAAGAGGAGAGGATATGCTTGTGGCTTCACAGGGCAGCTGAAGTTCTAGTTCTGTTGGGTGGTGGATGCAGAGGTGTTCATTTTGTTACTGCTTCATATAGTACAAACATGATATGTATTGTTTTGTAATATTACTCAGTTTGAACATAGGGGAGGAAGAGATTGTTTTTGTCTGGTCCCCCAACCCAAACAATTTACAGCAAACAGACCCCAAGACATCTTGTGTTGTCATTTAAGCGAGTGTTAGCCGTGTACTAAATGTTAGCTCTCTTAGGAATTTTTTTTTTTTTTTGAGTTCTGGGGATTGAACTCAGGGGTACTCACCCACTGAGCCAATCCCTGGCCCTATTTTGTGTTTTACGTAGAGACAGGGTCTCACTGAGTTGCTTAGCTCCTCACCATTGCTGAGGCTGGCTTTGAACTCACAAATCTCCTGTCTCAGGCTCTCTAAGTGCTGAGATTACAGTGCTGGGATTACACCATGCCCAGCTGTCTCCTAGGAATTTTATGCAACCAATTGTGGACAGAGTTTAAGAAGTAAAAGAAGAAATTCAGTAAATAAAGAAAAAAGAGTTAATTTCTTCATTCGTTTGAGCACCTGCTCTAGCTGGTTCTATAGTCAGGACTGAGGATGGAATGTGCAACACAGTTGTCTTGGAACTCAGTGTAGTGGGAAGAGACAGATATCAGTTCACATTGTGTTTGGGGTGGGATTTAACCTAGGGAGCAGAAGGCTGGGTATGATGAAGGAACAATTTTGAAGACCTAGAGGATGAGTCAGACTTGGATCAGAAATGGAGGAAAAAGTTTCTAGGCACATTTCTTGGATATGAATTACCATAAAACTGAACGTTTGTTTCTTCCCCAGAAGCAAGCAAGGCAAGGTTGTAGTTTTCAGTGGTGGGAGCCATGGACCAAGGGTTTCATATTCCTCTAGGGAGAAATTCAGATTGGTGGGAAAGATTAAGGAGAATATGTGTTGTTTAAAAAGCTTCCCAGGTGAATCTAATGTAACTCCAAATTAAGGATTAGAATATTGAAACAATAATTTAAAAGCAAATGATTTTTAATTATTTTACCCTCATTTCTAGAATAACCTATAGCTCTATAGCTCAATGTTCAGGTAGTATGCTTATAAAATCCTTGACTTTTCTTGATATGTGTGTGTGTGTGTGTGTGTGTGTGTGTGTGTGTGTGTGTTACTAGGGATTTAACCTAGGGGCACTCTGCCACTAAGCTACACCTCCTGCCTTTTATTAAATTTCACTTTGAGACAGAGTCTCACTAAGTTGCACAATCTGATCTCAAACTTGAGCTCCTCCTCCTTTTTCCTCCCAAGTCTCAAGGATTACCACTGCGCCCAGCCTTTTGATCTTTTTGAAATAAAAAAATTCACTAAAAATTTCAAGATCCCTGTAGAAATAATTGATCCCCATGCTCCTCCATCTAAAAAGTTATTACTGTTCTGTAGTCCTTACTGCTCAAAGTGTGGCTCCCTGGCCAGCAGCGTCAACCTAACCTGGGAACTTGTAAGAAACGCAGACCAGGTACCATGCCAGACCCTGAATCTAAATTTGTATTTTAACAAGATCCCCAGAAGATTTCTGTGTGTGTAAAGTCTTAGAAGCACCATCAAAGACCATGTTACATCATTCAAAGGGTCCCTGTTTCATCATTTGCACAAACACTTCTCATGTGCCAGGCCCTGGGGCACAAAAGAGGAATGATATGTCACATTCTAGAGAAAGCATGTGGGGAGACACTGACAATGTCTCTAATAAGGGCCATGATCTAGGCAGGAGTACAAACAGAAAATGCAACTGGAAAGAAGACTTATAAAGGATGACAAAGGACCTTGTATGTCTGTGCAGTCAAGGATCTTTGGCCTATGACAGCAGGAGCTAAAGGAAACTGTGACCTGTCATGCAGGGAAATGGTCAGATTCGTGCTTTCGAAAGAGGTACTAGGAGGAGAAGTAGCAGGGAACTAGTAGTCACTAGCAGGAGTGGCAAGAGATTAGAAGAGTCTGATCATATGGCACTGTCAGTCAAGGTGGACAAAAGGGGTGGACAAGTTTTAAGAGCTATTTCTAAAGTAAAATCAAGCAGATATTGTGGAGAGTAAAAGAGGAAGAGCAACTGACTCCTGTGGCCCTGGCTTGGGAAGTTGGGTGCTTGGGTATACCTTTAACCATAGAATGGCTACAAAGATAGACCCTTTAGGAAGAGTCCACCCTCTCAAACTTGCTCAAGATAGATGGGCTCTCTGTGCTCTGTATAGACTTGAGATACCAAATCAGGCAGATTGTCTGTGTTTCACCCAAACTTGTCACTGGATGAGAGGTGATATAAGCATGATGCTAATGAGGTGAAGATTCTGAGTTCACTCCCTCACGTCCAGTTTTGAGATAGTCATTCTCATCTCAGCCAACTGCTGCCCTTGGGCATATAAGAGCCCTAAAGAACCAAGGTAAAAAGTTAATCTGAATCCATTCCTGCTGTTAGAGAAAGTAATCCCCAGTAAACAGTAGGTCAGGAGCCTTCTGTCTGAAACTGAGGACAACAGGAGAGAAGATACAAACAGACCTATTGGTGGGCAGACAAGTGTTGGCAGGCCTTGGTTTGAGTGACAAACCCATCTGTGGTGGGAAATAAGCATTCTAAAAACAAGATATTTTCTTTAAAAAACCTTTCTCTAATTGAGTTATTTTTATGGTTGTCCCATGAGCCCCCAAATTTTAAAAAGATATTTATGTTTAAATATATACTACATCTTTTTTTAGAGAGTTAAACAGCATAGCTGGGTGCAGTAGCACACTTCTGTAAGAAGTGTCTCTCAGAGACACAGGAGGATCACAGTTCAAGTCCAGCCTCAGTAACTTAGTGAGACCCTGTCTCAAAATAAAAAATAAAAAAGGCTCGGGATGTTGCTGAGTGGTAAAGTGTCCCTGGGTTTAATCCTCAGTATCAAACCCCAAACCAAAGCAAACAAAGAAAAAAAAAAGTTCAACATCATTAATAGATATACAGAGAAAACTATGTTTTTCTCCCAACCTTTTCCCTAGTTACCTAATCCTCCTCCCCTAAAGGAAATCCATGATCAGTTTCTTCTGAATTCTTGGAAGACAGTCTATGGCTTTTCAAGTGTGTGAGCATATGTGTATATATGTAACCCTCTTTTGAAATAATTAAGGGCCTCTTCCATCTCCCAAATTTTAACTTTCTAAGGAAAATAGTGAATGGTTCTTGCTTCCTTTAATTCTTTTGACTGAACATTTCCTCCCTAGAGATGCATTTACAAGCTCAGCGAGGTGCTGCAATCTGAATAACTGGCATAGGGGACACCATCGAGGTGGGTTGAAAATGGAAGCCAGGCATGGTGGTGCATGCCTGTAACCTCAGCTACCTGAGAGGTTGAGGCAGGAGAATCACAAATTGAAGGCCAGCCTCAGCAATGTAGTGAGGCCCTAAGCAACTTAGTGAGACTCTGTGTCTTAAATAAAAAATCAAAAGGGCCAGGAATGTACCTTCTTGGTAAAGCACCCCTGGTACCAATTCCTGGTACCAAAAACAACAACAAAAAATATGACCAATTGTTAACATTTTACCCTATTTACTTTATGATTTTCTTTCTTTGTCATGCACAGAATTTTGTTCCCTCAACCATATGAGGATAAGTTACATATATCATGGTCCCTTACCCCTAAATGTGCCAAGAGTGTTTTTCCTAAGAATAGGGATATTTGCTTACATAGTCACTGTTCAACTTTGTCAGTTGAACTTTGTCAATAATATCCTTTGAGCATTGTTCTCCTAAAGCACAGGATCCAGTCTCAGCTTTAGCTGTCATATCTGTTGTGCTACTTTTATTATGAAACATTTCCACAGTCTTCCCTTGTCACTTACAACATTGACATGTTTGAAGAATACAACACCTTGTTTTCAGTAAGTTAGTTCTTTGTGTTTTTCTGATATTTCCTGGTGATTCCATTGAGCTTATGATTTCTTATCCAGAAAACTGCATGTATATCCTTCTCAGAGGATCACATCTGGAGGCCCCCAACTGTCTGTCCCTCACTTAACTGTTGAGTTAATTTTTTTTAACTAGTGAGTTAATTTTAATCACCTGAAGTGTTGTCTAATTTCTCCACTGTATGATCCTGACACATTTTTTTCATTCCTTATAACTAATAAGCAATTTGTGGGGAAACAATTTTAGACCATGCAAATATCCCACTCCTCATCAAAATTCCCTGTAGACTTAGCCTCTGTTGATTCTTGCATCATCTAATTTGTATTCTGATGGTTCCAAAATTATTTTCCATTTCCAGCACCCCTGTCTTGTTTGACAGGCAGCCCTCAGTTTTTGCAGTGAGCAGAAGCAGCCCTGCCTTCTCTCTCACTTATCCATTTGCTATTGTTGTGGACTCATGCATTTCTTTTTATTTTTCCCAATTGTTTATAATTCATTGTTGTACTTAAGTATTTTGGTGCTCAGATGGTCTCAGATTTGACTGGTAGGAGTCTTTTTAACCTGACTCCTATGTCCTTGTGACATGTTCCTCCTTTTTTTTTTTTTTTTCATCTTTCTGGCATTTAAAAAAAAAAATGTCCTAAGCTCATCTACTCTGCCCCTGGCTTGTTTTGATCAGGTATGGTATTAAAGACCAAGAAGACCTTGATACTACATATGCTTGTGACTGTTAGGGTAACTGTCTTTCCACCCTCTCAGACAAAGCAATGATGAACATATGCATATAATTAATGTATACACACATACAAATATACATATGCACTCTTATACATACATAACACACATGTGCATGTTTATGTAAACATGCTTGTATGCGTGCTTAGGTACACATTTTTAAAATAGTGAGCCTATATAAGTGCCCCCATCTCCAATTGCAACACAATGAGAACCCTGACACCCAATGATCTACTTCATCTCTCTCTCACACAAACTCATTTGCTCAGTCCTATAATACATCTAAGTAGTTTCAAAATTGCTTTGCATGTACTCATAAAATGATCAAACTGTTTAAACATTTCTAGATAAGATTAATTTGTAATTCTTACCCTCACCCTCTACACATGCCCCACTTATCACTTGGGAGCTTGTTAGAAATCCAACTGAATTAGAAACTCTAGGATAGAGCACAGTAATCTATATTTTAACAAGATTCAAAGTGAGTCTAAGGCCTGCTAAAGTTTGAGAAGCACAGATCAAGATATTCAGCATGGGTTTTTTATATGTGTACGGGTGCCAGCCCAGTGGATAATCAGGAGGTGGCACAGGAACCACCTCTCTCTGGGCCAGAAATACTCTACTTGCCCAAGAGAATTCTTTCTAGTCCTATAGCTCCTTCCCCTCAGCTGTAGGCACTTGGCAAGATGAAGGAGGATATGTCAGTTAGTGCTAAAAAGCTCACAGCCTTGGGAGGCCCTGGGTTCAATCTCCAGCACCAAAAACAAGAATAAAAAAACAAACACACAAAAAAACTCACGGTCATTAATATCTGATCCTTCCCTTTTTCTTACCCACCTTCCGCTATCATTAGAATCACAGATTCCCAGACAATTCTCCTAAAATTCTGATTCCATCAGTCTCTATTTTTGATAACTGTATGGGGTAATGCTTTTGAAAATTTAAAAATACTGGCCTCAGGGATGTGTGGCCCAGTAGCCAGGCCAGGTTGCTGGGGCTTCTGTCACCCCTGCTTCCCTTCCCACAGGGTGATGCAGGACTCTGGTGAGACATGGCTAACTCCTGTGGCCAAGGAGGAAGGTGTGGGCAGGAAGAAGGAGAGTTGTCTGTACTTTGCCTACCCTTTGGCCCCGTTCTGTTGTATCACCCACCTGCAGGATTTTGAGCTTGACTTCGGCAATTTCCAAGACAAAATAAGTCAAAGGTGGCATGGAGGTATAGCTCCCATTTTTCGAAATCCTGGCAATGAAGTGTGGGGAGGAGTGTGGAAAATGAACAAAAGCAATTTAAATTTTCTGGATGAGCAAGAAGGAATTAAAAGTGGAATATATATGTAATAGAAGTTATTAAAGTTTCAACTCCAGAAGGGAAAGAAATAATCTATTGAAGCTATCTGATGACAAATTATGAGCATGCTCCTTCATCTCCACAATATAAAAACGCTATCTGTGTGGATGCAAAAGAAAATGGGTTGCCACTGGAGTATCAAGGAAAGTTAAAAGCAATAGAACTGAATGACTATAAAGGAAAGGTCCCAGAAGAAACGGAAGACATTATCAAGGAGGAATAAAAGCTCTTTAGAACAAACAGAATATATCTAAGAATATTCTATGTACTAATGTAAAATATTTTTAACATTTAGGAACAGGGATCTGGGCTAATTCCATGTTTAATCTATTTTCAATAGAGTTCTGAAGGGGTACCTTACTTGGTGGTTCCATATTTTCAGACTATCAAAAGAAGCTGGGTTAAAACTTAGACAATAAAAAAAGGGCTGTGAGGTCCAGGAATGACACGTGGATGTGGGTACTCCTGTGGAAAAGCTGTTTCCTCGAGGTGATCTTAAGTGTCCTCTTGCTCTGTAACAAAGGATAGATTTGCAGTCTGCTTGATGATGGTGCTTGTGAATTGCTCTGCTCTGTCTGGGAGTTTTTGTTTGTTTGTTTGTTTTGTTTTGTTTTGTTTTAAATCAGTTTAATAAGAGTAAGTAAACTACTGACATGGTTCATAATAAATTTTTTTTTTAATTTTCAAATTTTGAAAATTGAAAAAAAAAACTGGCCTCAAAGCAAATGACTCCATTACCTGGAAAGCTTGTTTTTAAATGTTCATTTGTAAATTACACTCTCAAAGAATCTAATTCATTAGGTATAGGATGGGTTTCCCAAATGTGCATTTTGAATAAGCCGCCCCTTCTTGCTCTTGCTCCTAGGTAATATTGATGTATCTGGACCATACCTTGATTAGAGTCAGTCTGGATTTGAGGCCCTTGTTCCCCGGAGCATGGCCCTAAACCAGCAGCTGGGTGTCACCTGGTGCCTGTTTATTCATTCAGAAATTCTCACCCCACCCTGACCTACTAAATTAGAATTTCACCTTAACAAGATGTTCATGTGATTCACGTTTGAGAAGCACTAATTTAGAGTAATGGTTCTCAGCTAGAATTACCTGGAGAACTTTGAAAAACCCCAGGTTTAGACCTCTGGTAGACTACATAGATCAATCTCTCTGGAGATGAGTCCCAAGCACCATTGTTCTTAGTGTTTCTTAGATGGTTCCAGTTCATAGCCAAGTCTAAGAACTTCTCAGGGTACCTCCAGACTCCCACTGCAGAATTCTGGCCGGCCCTGAAGCCCAGGATACCCTCAGCCAGGGATCCAGGGCACCAGAGGTCCAAATAGCAAAATGTCCAATGACTTTGCAGTTGCCAGAAGAAAAAGCAGCAAAATGGTATATCCTATCACCTTCTTTATAAAACATTTGTTCTTTCTTTGGTGGTACTGGAGATTGAATGCAGGGCAGTCTACTACTAAGCTACATTCTCCGCCCTTTTAATGTTTTGAGATAGGGTCTGAATTGCCCAGAGTGGCCTCAAACTTTTGATCTTTCTACCTGATTCCTGTGAGTTGTTGGAATTACGGGTGTGTGCCACTGCGCCTGACTATAAAGCATTCTTCATTTGAGTCTTTCATCCCTTGAATTTGAATTTCTTCAAGACCGTTCCCCTGAGATCATCTCATTAATGTGTCATTAGAGTTTCTACTGCTTGGACTCTGTGGATACGTGCTGTCATCCATAAATCTAATCCTTTTCTCTTCTATATTTAACTAAGGCACATGAACCAATCACTAGCCATTTTGGCAAGGAAGATCACAGACAGGGAACCTCAGCCTTTTGGTGCTCCATGCTTGACCTTGGCCTTGATTACATAGGTAACTCTTTGTATAGAAAAAAAGAGATGACGTTCTGAGTGCAGGGAACAGCTTGAATAAAGGACTAGAGGGATGAAGTGCATCATCTATTTAGGAATGACTTCTGAACAATGTAGCAGGAATTTTGGGTAGCAGATGGATAAGTAGTGGGGAGCAAGATGGGTAAGGTGGTTGAAGTAAGAGTGTCAAGGTCCTTGAATATTATAGTAGAGCAGTAACAGAGCTTTCTTCTTGGGCTTTTGGGAGGCCCTGTGAAGCTCATTGTATAATGCATGTTATTGGCCTCTTAGCATTTGCAATTTGATTCTAGAGGCAAATTTCCAAAAATGCAAACAAGGTGAACTTCACTAATTTGAAATAAATTGTAGACAATGTCTGATAACTTAATGAAAAGTCAAAGTTGTGGATCATTCTTAAAGGAATTCTATTTCATGACTTTCAGTTGCTACAAATATTATAAAGTAATATGTGCAGCTATTAATTATAGAAATGGGATTGATAAACTTTATAATTCACAATAGCTTATATGAGACAACAATGCATAACAAGCATGTAATTTGTCAGGTATTCCATTTGGCTGTTTGTCATGTAAGCATCATAACTAGGATACCCATATCATAATTATTGGGTTCCAAACTACTGAGGGCCTTTTTAAAAATAAGGAGCATTGATGTATCAAAACTGTAGTGTCAGGTAGAGGTTGTGGCTCAGTAGTAGAATGCTTACCTGGTACTTGTGAGGTACTGGGTTCAATCCTTAGCACCACACAAAAAATAAATAAAGTTTAAAAAAAACTCTAGTGGATCAGGCATTAACAGAAGTTTAGGAATTTGGCTGGGCATGGTGGCTCATGCCTGTAATTCCTCAACTCTGGAGCCTGAGGCAGGAGGATTGCAAGTTTGAGGCCAGCCTTAGCAACTCAGCAAGGCCTTCTGTTATGTAGTGAGACCACGTCTCAAAATAAAACAAAAACAAAGGCCTGAGTGATGTAGCTCAGTGGTAGAGCACCCCTGGGTTGAGTCCCTAGCAACAACAACAAACAAACAAATAAATAATATTTAAAAAAATAAAGGAGGGAGAAGTTTAGGAATTTAGAAATCAAAATTTATTTTTTTTAAATCTAGAAATCAAAATTCTTGAGCCAAACTTTCAGAAAAGTGCCATATTTCCCTTTGCTGCCAACCAAACAATCAGGTGCAAGGCCCTGCCTTCTCTTCCCACCAGCAACTCTGAAGCTGCAGTATAGGGAGAGCACTTTGTGGAGGGAAGGTTCAGGTCAGCAGGTGTCTCTTCCTGTGAGCATAGAAATCCTCGAGGCTATGCTCAGGAAAGGTGTGTTTTGGGGCTAGAATAGCCAACAAGAGAACAAGGCTTGTGTCTTTGAGGTATGAAATGCATTCACTCAACAGAGATACCCAGCCTGTGCCAACAGGAAAACAGAACAAATGAAGAAAGACAATTTGGTGGGGAAAAAGAGCTAAGATATCCTAGAATCACACAAAAAGGGCCCTGTGAGGTGTCAAGGAAAGCAGAGGCTGATGTGATTTTCCACTTTCCCCAGTCTGTGCCTGAGGATTAGCTGGGGCCACACCTCCTGGTCCCCTCTAGTAATATCACTGGTCCCTCTATTGATTCAAACCTCAGCTCCACCAAGATCATTGGGGTGACCTTGGCCCAGGCCCTTACCCTCACTGAGCCTCAGGCTGCTCGTCTGTCAGTTAGAGATAATAATAGGTATTACAAGGCCATGCAAGACCTTTCACTGATGGGGCTTAGTACAGGGGTGGGGGAGATCCTGTTCCACCCTTCCGGGCTGTCCTCCTTTTTCACACAGTCCAGGGGCCCCCCTCTTTCCTGGGCTACCAATAAGCTTTACCTAGAGAAGAAAGATGGATCAAAGTGTTTTATATGCTGACCCTGGAAGGAATTCAGACAGCAAACGTAGTATGGCAGGTTCCTGTCCTGGACAGCTCTTTTCAAAAAGCAACAAGGGGCGGGGTAGTGGTGAAAAATTTGGAGGACCATTCCCACCTGAATGGATGGAGTAGACCTACCTCTCAGCTTTAGCCAAAGCCCTCTATACCCCATTTTTCTTCTTCCACGTAGAGTCAGCTGACCTATGCTCTCTCGCACCCCTCCTGACAGTGGACTCACTCAGGTCCCTTTCCCAGGCCAGCATGGATGTGCTGCCCACTCTGTTGCCCAAACTGCCTCCATCTCAACTTCCATCCCACTTTCCTGAATGGGCAAAGTGCAGACTTTTCAGCCACCTGGAGACAGGTCTGGCTGACAACTGGCCTGCTGCCCGGCTGGCCAACAGTTCACGCCAGGTTCCCTGGGCTCTAGTTCATATGCTCTTGCCATCTCACCATCCCAAGAAAGGTTTTCAAGATGTGTCCAGCACACTTACCTCTGCATCCAGGGCATAATGAAGTCGAAGGCCCATGTCCCCCACTCACCAGCTTTGTGCCCATGGGCAAGTCACCTGACTTCTCTGATAGTGTTTTATCTACAAAAAAGAGAATACCTGTTTCTACTTCACCTGAGTTTTGTAGAGTCACACGTGTAAAACAAGATACAGGGCGAGTTATGATGATTATTCTTTGCTGGGAAAGTTCACTGAATGTTTGTATTAGGCTTTTCACGTATGTGCCCTAAAGTTTCCATAATCACTTTGGCTACCCGTACGTTCACAGACACATAGCCAGTGTAGCTTGTGTCCAGCAGATTGTGTTGGCTGCACCTTCCTCTCTGCTGGACAGCAGTTTCCAGACAATCTGTGCAGAAGTTTGCTTCCCACGCCAAGGCTGCCCTTGGCCCTATCAATGAGTACTCGCTAGTGTGGCCCTTCAAACCACATGTTGTGCCATGCCCTGTGAGTTTACCACTTAAAAGCTGCCTTGTTCCTAGAACAGTTGGAGGTTCCGCTTGTAAATATATACACAGCACAGCAAGGTAACTCCAGGCAAGGCAAATAACATTCTGACCCAGAACGCCTGGAGTCTGAGCTATAAACCTGAAGTCATCCCGGTCAATAGCCTAACTCTTTAATCTCCACAGTGTGGGTGGGTACTGACCTAGAAAATGGGCTCCAGACGGAGCCACAGTCACTTCCATAGTTTCCCCTTAGGAGTCTCTCCCCACCCCGGGCTCATTTAGTGAATCTGTTGTACACTTGTTCATCCACGTGTGTTGTCTCCTGGAGTTCACTTTGAAAAACAGCTTTAGCCCATAAGAGAGGGTCTTTAGGGGCTCGATGAACATCAACACCAAACAGCTATTGTCCTTGAAACAAGCCAGAAGGGACTCTCTCCCAGTGGCAGTAAAGGTGAGGGCTGAGGGCTTGCCTCCTGTGCCTGCCCAGGATACAGCTTTTTTTGCTTCTCAGTACTCGGGATTGAACTCAGGGGTGCTCTACCACTGAGCTATATCCCCAGCACCCCTGACCTTTTTTTGAAACAGGAACTCTTTAAGTTACTGAGGATAACCTTGAACTTGCCATCCTCCTCCCTCTAAGGGATGTAGCTCAGTGGTGCAGAGTTCCTGAATTCATTCCCAAATACTAAAAAAAAAGAAAGAAAGAAAAGAGTAACTCCATTGTTTGAACATGTAACAATGAATCCCACAAATGAATTCCACTATCATGTATGATTATAAGGCACCAATTAAAAATATGTAAAAAGACTATAAAGAAAAGCAAGAAAATGATTTTGTAAAAAATAACTCCATTTATGAATTTCAATTTTCTAATCTTACAAGACCTGATGATATTGTTCACTAAGCACACAGACCTCATTCCCTACCCTACCTCTCCTGGAGGTGCTTTTCCAAAAGCCTTTCTTGTCTTCATCTGTTGCACCTCCCCCTCAACTCTGCCTACAAGGAGTAAGATTGAGGCAGTGGTACATGAACAGGCTGACAAAAGACAGGACGTGGGCCAGAGGGGTTGCCCAGCTGTCCCTAGAGAGAACAGTGGAACCCTCATGCTTCTCAAGTTGTCCACTGATTACTCAGAAACCAACAGTCCTGGGCAGGGTCCACACTGTCTGCCACTTCCCCTGGGTTGGTGCTGAAGGTTGTTGACATGCATCAAGTCATGCAGATAGTTATTTAGTCCAGGCCCTTTTGGTTGTTGTTGTTGTTGTTGTATTTTACCATTAAGAAACCTGGAAGCAGCTTGATTCAAAGATTTAACCCAATCATTTGACTAATTAACGACAGAGCCAGGAACAGAACCCAAATCCTCAGACAACTAGAGTAAGAATTTCCCATGATGCCACCTCCTTGATGGACTGGGAGTATGGGGTGGCATATACCTGATTATACCTGACCCTCTCACCACCCTATAAGCACACCCTGAAACATACACAGCTCTACTGCCTACAGGAAGAGGACTCTATTCTATTCAGTACTCCATCTTTATGAAGTAGCCAACCCTAACTAATACACCAAGAACATCAGGAAGCAAATTGTCCTACTATTTTAATGCAGAAGTAGAAACTCAGTATAAATAGATAGATAGATAGATAGATAGATAGATAGATAGATAGATAGATAGATAATCCATCCATTGTGTAATGACTCAAGTCCTAGGAAGACAAAGGCTTAACTGGACTATATGGCAGTTGTTACTACTTTTATTGTCTAAAGTTCATAAGATTGAAGCAACTGTGAGGTCTGTGAGTTTGTGTTTTGCCACCTTGGTTCAGATAAACATGGGTCTGGATTATTTGCAGGACTACTGATTGCAAAACTGTTACTTGCACTTTTCAGAAGTCATGAAAGATGGACATGATACAGTGAAAAGTCAACATAGAAGCATATGTTGCAAAAGAAAGATTACCTTGGACATTGTTTAACTTGGGTAATAGATTTTGGAAAACAAGAGATATTTAGGCTGTGCATAAGAGCTTTAGAACCCACAGGGGTCCTAGAATACTACCTGCTCATTTAAAAGGATCTGCAGAAAAGGAGATTGAAGGAGTTTTACAAGTTCATACCAAAAGTTAGAATCAGATCAAAGACTCAAGCCTTATGTACAAGTGCAGTGTTTATACTTGTATTTTTGACTAAAGAAAGAAGTCTCTACAGTACTCCTTAAAGGTTAGTGGTTTTAATCCCTCCAACATGTATTAGCTTACTTAATGTTTATTACCATCCTGAGAGGTAAGAAAGTCATTGCCCCCCATTTTGCAACTGGGGACATTAAGCTCAAAGAAGAGGAATTTGCCCAAGATCACACTTTTTTTTTTTTTGAAACCAGGGCCTCCTAAATCCCTGGGATTACAGGCGTGCACCACCATACGCAACAACAAAAAAAAAAAAAATTTTTTTTTTTTTGGTGGCGCTGAGGATTAAACCCAGGTAAACCCAGGACTCTGAGCATGTTAGGCAAGTGCCCTACCACTAAACCATATTCTCAGCCCCCAAGATCAGGCTTCTATCAGTGTCCCAAGAGCTGGATACTATGTCTTCTGACTCCTGGTTCATTTAAGAAGTTGTATTATAAATCTATCTGGCCTTGCCATCTTCCTGGCCAATACATCTGTGCTCAGATATTCCCAACAAATTCTTGGAAGACTTTTGCATAACTGTCAACACTTTAGATGTTATAAGGGACTTTGTGGAATTAAATCAGGAAAATGGATATTAGCTAAAGTAAAAATGCTTGGCTGAAACTATTGTGACAGAGCTTCCTTTTGCCTTTTGTACTTTATAAATGTGGAAGCATTCAGAAAAAATATGCTTGGCTGGCATCTGATTCTGGAATGTTACTGCATACCATATTTATGAAGTATGTTCTAAGATAGGGCCTCTTAAACTCCAGGTGGTAAGGAACTTGTTGTTGGTTTGTTTTCTAATTTTCCTCTGTCCCAGACCAGTGGTTCTGACAATATAATAAAAATGTATTAGTGGGAAAATAATCACACAATTGAATGTTGCATAGTGTTAAGCTTCTGTAAACATTTTCTCAGTCTTCTCCATTTTCTGCACCAATCTTGTTATAGGTCAGTAACAGTTTGCAGACCAGCATGCATCTATCTGCCCATCACACTTTGAGAAAAACTTTTCTAAGGAAGGCTATTCCTAAGAGAAATTTCCCAAATAAAGAGTTTCTGGATTATTTAGGGGGATCTCATAAGATAGAAAATGTTGGTGTACACTTGCATATCAAGGGCTCTGAGAAGTCCTGCATTAAAGAAGCTTGTATAATCATTAACTTAGCATTTCTCAAACTGATTTGACCTCACAACAGGATGTTTCACCGGACATCCTGCAGATTCATCCTCCAAACATAACTGAATCCATTTCTTGAAACACATTTGGCTCTGCCTTGCCTATAATGGGCAGAGAAAGTCCCCAGGCATGCCTGAAATAGAAGCCTCTGTCCTTTGCCCATGTCCTCATGGTCTTTTTATTTGTATTTTTTTCTCTATCACCTTTTATTTCTGTTGCACATATTCTCTCACTTTTACCATCTTCCAGGTCTACTTCATCCTGCTGCCTAGTACTTGCTATGGGCAACCATACACATAGAGATCAAAATCACCTGTCTGTCTGAGACAGCTGCCACTACAATTTGCCACTTAATCCTGCAAATATACCTGCTTGCCCATCCTCATGGAGGTGATTCATGATGGCTCTTCTTCATCTTCTGTACTACCTTGCACAGTAAATCCAGTTCTATAATAAATATTTCTCTATTTTTAATGGAAACTATATATCCACACAGAAAACACTACTGTCACTTAAAACACATGCATTGCTATTCCCTCAGCATGAGTGCTTGTTATTTTCCACCTTCACTCCCACTTTCTCTCTTCATCCTGCACAGTGTGGACACTCAAACCTTCAGGTGATGGCCTCCTCCCTTATGATGGATAATCTCCACCCCAAAATGCATTTCTCAAACATTCCAAAGCCTGGCTGCCATTCATATGCTCTCAAAGGTTCTAACAGTTACAGTCCTACGAAAGCTTCTAGAAGGATGACTTTATTTCTGCCAGTTGCTCTTCCTCACCTCCTCTGGTCACACAGGGATCCTCAGGGTTCAGTCTGTTCTCCACTCTACTGCTATCTCTGCTTTCCTATTTGGCAGCTCCAGCTTTTGCAGAGTTCTCTCCAGACATAACTGCATTCATTTATTCACAGACAGCACCCCAGTGCCCACATGGGCTGTGAGTTCCTCTTCCACCTGCACTGTTTAGGATGCTCTGGAAACTGAGAACTAGTCAGCCAGGTCCCTGCTCCAACAAAATCTCACTTCCCAGGTTTTGATATTGTAGCAGCTACAATACTCGAAATCTTAGGACAGGACTTCCAAACTGAGTCCCCCAGCATTAGTACTGTATAATACATTAGTCAATGGTCTCTGCCAAAAAAATATTATGTATGCTAATACATATTATGGATTTTGAGAAAAAGACTGTATTTAACAGGTTTCTCAAAATTTCTTCAACTGCACCATCTTTTCAAAGAATCTTTGCCAGAGACCCAATCATTCCTCTGATGCTATTTGAGAAATGCTGGCTCCAGGGTAGCCTCTCCCCACTTAATCCTGCGAAGCACTAAGACCAGACTGAAGTCCTTCAAAAGTACATCCTGGTTAGGTAGAAAACAGATCTATGTGATTTCCCTTAGCTCTTCCTTTAGAATGATAGATTAGTCAAGGATTCAACCAACCTGTTATTTACTTTTCCATAGGTGCATGTTGTGTAATTTATCATCTAGAGCCCTAATGACGTCCAAGTCTATATTTCTATCCCAGACCTCGCCCGCAAGCTCCAGATCCCATACATCCTGCTGTCTGCTTGTCGACCACCTATTGGAGATCTTTAACAGAATTTCCTGCAAGCACTTCTGATGCATTTCATCCAATATAGAAGTATTTGCTGCCCTCATAAAACACATCTCTGCATTCCCAAAGGTCCCGATACTGCCACCCAACCAGACATCTGGGAGATGTTCTAAACTCTACCATCCTAGCCAAGTTGTTATTTCAATTCTACCTCCTAAGAAAGGCTTCTCTGTCCTCAACTGCCATTGTCTAATTTAGGGTCCTCATTACTGCAGTTTTCTGTCTTCTGTCTTACGTTAGGCTTTCTGGGAAACAAACTTGAGTTTCTGAGATTTTTGTGGGAAGGTTGTTGGAAAATGCTAATTATACCTTTGCGGGGAGCGGAGGAAGTAAGTTGAGCTGCAATGTGGGTGCAAGAATAACCTCAACCAATCTTCCAGGATGCTCTGGAACTGAATGGCCCTTTAGACTTGTCAAAGGGATTGAGGTAAGGGGACCTTAAACTAACAAATTCCACTCTCCTCGACTACCACCACTCACCCTGCCATCTCTTACTGCTCCCAACCATCACTGGATGTGAGCAGCCCCCACCCCAACCCAGGGTGGCATAATCTTTAACCAAAGGAAATTTCTACAGTGAGTCTTAGCTGAGAACCACCAGCCACCAGGTATGAAGGCCTCAGCCCTCAAGGGAAGCAGGGTGGAGTAGAACATCATCTACCACAATGTCTTTGTCTCTAGTCTTGCTGCTTTCCAGGTCATCCCCAACACCACCAGAAGAGTTTTCTGATCCCAAACTTAATAACATTACTTCCTTGCTCAAAATTAGTAACTCCTCTTTACCCACAAGATGATCCAAATTTGATCTGTCTGCCGGAAGTTCCTCTCCCTCAGCTGTGCCCCTCACAAATACCACTACGCAGCTCTATCTCAGTCCCTCACAAATGCTGCTCCTCAACTGGGAAAGATACCTACTTCTCTTACCAGCAAACATCCATTTAGCCTTTAGGGCTCATCTTAGTAGCTCCTCTGAAATTCCTTCCTTATGAACCTCAAAGAGAGATAATACTCTTGCAGTTATTTGCTTACATGACCACTAGATAGTCTTTCTTATGAGCTGAGCCTGTATTATATTCATTGAGTGTGAATGAATGAATCAATCAGCCACATGCATCAGTATATCAGGCTCCTCCTACTAGGGTTAACTCCAGTTGACTTTAGTCTACTCATTTTTTTCAGGGACTTAATTTGGTTGGCCCATGAGGGCTGCAGGCCACAGAAAAAAGAATTCAATTTAGGGAATCTCACTTTTGAAGCTCTTATTCTGATATTTACTAATAGTTGGACCAGTGGTCTTTTAAGTAGTGTGAATGCATTCCAGAGCCGGGGCAAGCTGATGGATCTCGAGAAGAGAATTCCTATGCTATTTGTCTCTGTGTTGCCCTTTTTAAAATGCCTACATGTTAGATATTTCTATATTTTATTATGTGCATAATATAGTAGTATAGTAACACATATCTAATTTATAAATAATATAGGGGAGTATATACTCAAAACATTTTTTTAGGTGCTTGGTATGGAACTCAGGGCATCACATACTCTAAGCACATGCTCTAACACTGAGCTACACCTTTGGCCTTGCAAACATTTTTTTTAACTAAATAACACATTTTTTTAACAAAAAAAAAATGGAAACCCTTTGATTGGACTCCAAAGACTGGAGACTTCTTCAGCTTTCACCTACTAGCACTTCAACTGATCTCTTGCTGAGCTAATTTGTACTGGGGGCACTAGGTTGTAGAGGAACTTGGAAACCTGGAATCTGGAATAACTAGGAATGAAAGGTAGAGGCTCAGACAGAGGAGCAAGCTACCTGGAGACAGCACAGAGCCCAAATCTAGCCAAAGCTGATAAAATAGCTAGTCAGGGATTGAGAACCCACAACACACAGAGTGTGAAGTGAAGAAAGAGGCAGCCGCAGGCAGGTATGCCAACTAGAGGAACAAGGTGTGAGAGTGGCAGTCCTGACCCCACAGTGAGCATGCCCCATGCCCCACTGCCTCTTGTGGCTGGAGACACAGGTGTAGCCAGCCCAGTATGAAGATGGCAGTGGCTGTTCCAGAGTGCCTATGTAGTGGGCCCAAGAGGCAGCAGTCTGATGGGAGTCAAGGTACAGGAGACTTGTCTTCAAGCTGTATCGGCATAACTAGAGCACAGTTTCCACTGGGGTGTATGGTTAGGGATTCATTGATAGTGGAGATAGGGAGGGGGATTGCTGCTGTGAGTAATGCAGCCCTTGGTACTCTTTAGCATGAGGAAGTCAGTGACTCACCTTAGGCTGCAAAGATGAGAAAGATGCTGATCCAGCACCAACCTGTGGGGACCCAAGGTCCACATTGGGATGGTGTACTGGAATAGCTCTAGCATCTAAGAAGCAGCTTCATGATACAGGACCAGAAAGCCATGGGCAAAGATTTGGTCTCTCAATGGGAAACCAGGTAAGGGAGGGTACTCCCAGAGCAAGATTTATACAAGGAGCCAAATGGATACAGAGAGACCCTCAAATGAACATGGCTACAGAGCTTTCTTTTCTTTCTTTCTTTTCTTCCTTCCTTTCTTCCTTTTCTTTTCTTTTGTCCTTTCTTTTCCTTTCTTTCTTCTTGCCTTCCTTCCTTCCTTTATTTTCTTTCTCAATTCTGGGTAATCAAACCCAGAATCTTATGCATGCTAAGCAAACTACCAACTGAGCCACACACCTAGCCTCAAAATCTTTTATGTACAGTTTCCTGGAACAGAAAAAAGATCATCAGGGAAACAAATGCAATTCCTTTTTATTCCTTTAGACGCTCAGTTGTACTGTTGATCTTCTACAGTATCAGACCATAAACCTCTAAGGTCTACAATCAGTTCTTGCTGATAATACCTTGCATTTGTGAAGCATTTTAGTTACCATGAACTTTTATATATGTTATTTCATATCACAACCAGAAAGGGAAGTATTCTTTTATCCACTTTGCAGAGGGAGAAATCATAATTCAAAGTGATCAGTTCATTTAGCAAGAGGATTGCATTCTATAATGAGGAATCTGAAGCCCAGATAGAATTACCTGATAGACCTAAGTCAAAGAGCAGATAACCTTCAAAGATGGAACCCATGCCTAGGTCTTACCTGTCCTAGTTCTCTGTTCTTTTATTATACTTCCCTCCTAGCCCTCTTTGGCATTTCAATCAGATTTCAGCAGAGAGAAAGCAGGCCATCAGGAATGGCTAAAAAATATTATTGGCCCAGTCTTTCTATTCATGATCCTCCAGGTAATTTGTTCTAACATCCTGTGTTTCTTCACAGCATGCAAAAGGAAAGAGCAAGAGCATGGGAAGGATAGAGGCAACACACCCAAAAAGCCCAGGTTGGTCTTCACAGATGTCCAGCGTCGAACTCTACATGCAATATTCAAGGAAAATAAGCGTCCATCCAAAGAATTGCAAATCACCATTTCCCAGCAGCTGGGGTTGGAGCTGAGCACCGTCAGCAACTTCTTCATGAACGCAAGGAGGAGGAGTCTGGACAAGTGGCAGGACGAGGGCAGCTCCAATTCAGGCAACTCATCTTCTTCATCAAGCACTTGTACCAAAGCATGAAGGAAGAACCACAAACTAAAACCTCGGTGGAAAAGCTTTAAATAAACAAAACAAAACAAAAAAATTTTTAAAGACCAGGACCTCAAGATAGCAGGTTTATACTTAGAAATATTTGAAGGAAAAAAAGTGATATTTATAGTCCAAAGAAACCAAAGACTTAGCTCACCTGCATTCTGACTTTGTTCGGAGACACACACTTCAGCAGGGCGACGACTCGGCAAGAAGTTATGAGTGGGAAAACACTGGATCTCACACCTTTAATCCATGATCATTCTCGCTGTGCTTGGCTGTTTAGTGGTTTGGAGCATAGTGATTTTGAGCCATTGCGTGGACAGTTTTAAGATCGATATCTGTTCCACTGTACCACGAAGGTGTATGGTGTTTCAGTACTGTGTGTGGGTACGCCTGCATGTACACACACACACACACACACACACACACACATGCACCATGCACACCACCAGTGGTCAAAAACTTAGGCAGGGCTGGTCTTCAGGAAGAGTTGTGCTGTAGGAGTGCGACCAACGTGGTGTGGGGTTGTCTGCGTTTATTGGATTAAGAGTGTGCTTTTGCTTGTCTAGCCCAGTGTTTGAACCTGCCAGGCCCGCAACCTAAATGCAGATTCAAACCCAGCAAAGAAAATTTGAATGACACCTAAACCAGTGCATTCTCTTTGTTTGTTAAGGAATGTTCAGATATTTTTTAAGAAATGAAACAAGAGTCCATCCATTTAAAAAATCACCTAGGTACCAAAGAACACACTTAATATTATAGTGCAGGTATTTTATTGCAATGATTTTAATAACCAAAGCTATTTTTACACAAGATACTATGTAAAGTTATACGTATGAACTGATCTAGCTGTAATACACATGCCACATAGATCCACAACTATTATTTATGACTCTTGAAGCATTTGAAATATGAGTTTTCAGAAATAGCAAGAAAGAATGTAGCTTCAGGGAAGCAATTAATATCGCAGCAGAGAGGTCGATGCAGTACACATGTACATCCAGGTGGGACACTCCTCTCCAGGATCCATAAATGTCACTCACATAGAAAAATGGACATGATACCATAATCTGTTCATAGCTAAGAAAACCTGAGGATCCTTCCAAAATAGTACCCTATTTGCACACTAGAAAACTAAGTTTAATAAGGACAGGTCACTAAATTAGAAAATTTGTTCAAAGTGGCCAAAGTGAACATGCCGAAGTGATGAGTTTTAGTAAAGGAACATCCCGTAAAGAACTTAGATTAATTTGACTTCAATTTGCTTAATGCATTTGATACCAAGTATCACTCAATATTTTTTACAAACATAAATAAGGTGAGCAGACTAACATTATTATTAAAAGAATCTGTAATCATCCTAAAAAGTAATCATAGTGATTTTATTGCCAATCCCAGACATTTTATGATTTAGACATCAAAAAGACAGTAGGCACTACTGAGAAGTGTTAGAATTGGTGGAACTGCATAGACAAAGCCAGAATTCTGATAGAATGCAAGAGTTTGGTTCTATCAGTATTATGCAACTTACTTCACTAAGCATAGCCTTCAAAACATACTACATTCTTTCTTGCTACTGCATGAAGCTGGAAATATTATAACAGATTCCAGAGGCAGATTAAAAATTAGGTCTGAGCTTCCAAATACAAAAATTAAATTTCTCTCTCTCCAAATCACTCAATTGAGGCCATGTAAGTCAAGGCAAAAAGAATAATAAGATAATGTTGTACTAGTGGTACCCTCATGAATCACTCAATTCCCAGAAACTTCTCTTGAATCATAACTTATGTTAATGGATGCCTGTATTGCCATTAGGTAAAGAATTGGATAGTCAGTTAATTACCACATCTACCTAGAAATATAAAACTAAAAATTATCCTAACAATGAGATCCACTTTCAAATACTGAAGAAAAAAATTAAACTATCTTGACACAAAACCTAACTCCTTAGGATCAAATCTCAGCATCTTATCTAGATTTAAAACAGGCAGGTATGTGGAGGACTGAAGCTAACCCAACAGGCCATCTGCCTGTCTCTCCTGAAGTCCACTATAGACTGAGAAAAGAAAACTATCATGTACTTCTCCTTTAATGGAATACTGCATTTGCCTTGACATAGTTTGTCTTAGGATTTTTTTTCATCCAAACTTTCAGCTTAAAATTTTCCCTTCTAGATATGGCACAATTATAGTTCAGCTGTTGAGAGACTATTTAAATGGCCACCCTTCAAGATTTACTAAAAATATAATCTTATCAAGGATGTAAACAAAAAGGAAAACCATGACTAGCATTTTCTCTCTCCAGGAATGGAGGGAGGTGGAGGGTACAGCTTTATAATGTATTTATAATTTAGGAGGGAGGAAAGCCTTATTTGTTGAAAACATGAGAATTTAAAATGCAGGGAAATTCAAGCTGTGTCTACACACAATCTTACCAAATTTCAGTACTCCAGGAAAAAAAAAAAAAACTGAATTCAGACAACCATGTTGTTTCTTTTCTCTTTTACTGTACTACCCTCAAAAATAATCCAACTACATTTTGCATTTTCAACCAATTATTTTGGTGCTGTGTAGACACAGTCTCAAAGAATATTACTACACATTAAATATCCTACCATAATGTTTTTATTTTCTTGAAAAATAACCAGTTATCTTACTTGCTGACACCAAAGATGATTTTCATACCAGCATTGAATTTGCACCCATTATGCAATTTCAGGGCCTAGAGATATATTTTCTCATAAACAGATGCACAAATCAGAGCCTGAAAAGCGTTTTTTTTTTTTTTTCACTGAACTACATACAACCTTTGCTTTTTAGAAATCATGACGAACAAGCAGCTCCTCACAAGCAATACACTTACCACATCATGTATGACTGATTATGTGTTTCTGAACTGGCATGTAGTAAAAAATGCTTCCATTCCTCCTTAGTGTAGCTTTGATTTTTGGCTCCTGTTTTTGAACCTAGCACATTTAACAGAGCAAGTCATATGCCATTTGTTCACTTATCATTTCTCAATCCTTAAGCAAAAGTTCAACTAAAAAAAGATCTTGCTCTTTCATTTGTGTGTTTGTTAATGACAAAACTGCACTTCAAATGATACTTTCTTTTTTTGGTAGAATGGAAGTTAGTCTGTTTTTTGGTTTTGGCCATAAATCATTCAGTTCCTCTCATAATTGGAAGCTTTCCTGAAAGAGGGCCAAGAGGTGTGAAGTCTGGACAACACAAGAGCCCAGACTACAGTAAATGTTCAGGTTAGAGAGTTCTGGATGTCAGGAATTCAGTAGTTCAGTCCCTGATGCAGCTGGAATAGACCCCAAAGACCAAAGAAAATGTGTGGGGCAAGTCCAGAAGTTCTAACTGAACATGTCACTCATTGTGCCCCCCAAAAAGTGTAATAGTTTTCCAGGAAAATATAAAAGCACTATGCTACATTTGGATTCATTCCACTCCCATTGCTACCCCAGATGAATAACCCATCTTTGCAGGTTAAATGCAAATTTTACTATACCAAAGAGTCCTAGGACATTTTCACATGAGCTATAAAGGCATTTTTCCCAAGAAAGGTCCTCCCTTCTTTGTACATAAAGGATGAAAACTATGCATTTAGCAAACAAAGAGAAAGCACTTCTCCCTTTTCTATCTAGTTGTTTAGGGTGCATTCAAATGCCAGAGGCTGTTTTGAGATGCATTTGGCCTTCTGGATTATTATTGTGGTGTGGTTAGCTATACAGTACATTTGGTAACTATTTCCTAAATAGTAAGGACAAAGAAACAGAAGGTAAGAAATAGCTACTTCCACGTGTATAAAAAAAAAAAAAAAAAAAAAAAAGTGTAAAGATCTACTATTTATAGTGTGAACCAAAGACGCTACCTCACTCAATTTCCATTGGTGATTTTAATCACATTGATGATACCAAAGAATACCAAAGATATTTTCATGCCGGCCTTGGTCTGCAGAGGGAATTCCACCCCCTCCCTTCCCCCACCCCTTCTCCCCTCCTCACTTTTCACTCAGTGTGTAAACTTGTCTTCATTCTTAATAATGATACGGTAATGGTAACAACAACGTTAGGAAATACTACTCTTATTACTGCTAGTTCTTCTTGTAAATCTCTAGGCAAACATGTTGCAAACTTTGTAAACTCCTAGGATGAGTGCCTTGCTTGAACCAAAGTGTTAAACCGCTGTTAACCTCTCTCACCTTATACTCTTTGAATACCTCAGCCTCTTAGAAAGGCCACTAATGAAAAAAAAAAAAAAGGAATAATTATTCACCGTGGTGCTTTTTCCGTGCAACCATGCAATGAAACTTTCTTTGATACCAAAGGATGACTTCCCCCCACCCCCAATTTCTTGCTGATAAACCAAAGCTCCTCCTTGTTCCCTCTCAAGGTCCTCTCCACTTCCCTGGGTCCCTTCACCAGGCAGGCCGTGCATCACTTTTACCAATTTCTCCAAATACCTCATAGTAATAAAGTTTTAGGGTTATGTTGTATAGAGAGTCTATGTGATAAGGCAGAACTTACTAGTTTGATAATTGTTAAGGTTACTTTACAAAAAACTTTATAATTCTTATTTATTTTGTAGTTTGTATGTTTGAGATGTTCCCTTCCCTTCCCCTTTGGTTTGGGGTTTATTTTCTTGGCAGAACTGCTCTGTTGCTCAAGGAAGACTTAATTTCTGGATATGTTCCCCAGGTGGGTTAAGGGTTGTGTAAAAATGCAAGAATGGAGTAAGAATTGATTTTCATTTTGACAGTTACTTATGAAGGTTTTGTGTTTCGTAGAAAATTTGTTTCCACAGGGTAAAAACAAAAAATATATATAAATATATATATATATAATCTCTTTTTTGTGAAACTGGTTCCTATTTTTCTCTATAATGTGCTGTGATTTTTTAATTTAATTACATTTTATATATATTTTATTTAATCACTGCTTTAATTTATGACTGTGTAGTTTTTAAAATGTATATAGTAGAATGGCCAAAGCTTTATGTTACAATCTTTTTGTTCTTGATGCTAAGATTAGCTGGAGGCAGGAGCTTCTCTTCACTGCAGGGTGTTATCTTTAGCTTTTTCTTAGCAGGCACTTCCACATGTGCTGTGAACACTGCCAGGTCCCCCCTCAAAAACTTGTACATGCCAAAAAGAGTGTTTCAAGATAGTCCTTTATGTCATTCAGAAAGAAGAAAGGCATTATTCGTGTTCTTCCTGTAATTTATTAATTTTATTATTTTAAATTTATTCTTTATTTTTTGGAAAAAATTACTTTGCAGGTAAGACCTGAAATTCCAAAGAATTTAAGACTTTTTTTTTTTTAATGTTTCAAAGCACGGGCATTTGTGAGATACTTTTCTACTTTTTTTTTTTTTTTTTTTTTTGCAACCATTCAAACAGGTATGAGAAGTAAAGAGTATAAAAACACAGAGACAAGCTAACTTGAATTTGGAAATCCTGTTTCCCAAAGTTTCTAAATTTCTCCCAGGCAGAGGCAGAGCCTGGAGACATTTCTTTTTGCAAAGCTGAGAGCTTACTGGAGTCATGCCCTTAAAAAGAAAGTCAAGCTGATCCACCCTGGCGGTCAGACAGCTCCTGGAAGAACCAAAACAACAGTTTAGCTTCTGTTTTCATTAAAAGTTTCAGAGTTGCATATTCCTCTCTACATCTATTTCTTGAAATTGGCTACCCACCACTGCCCCCTCCCCTTATCTTCCCAAACACCCCTACCACAACTGGAAGACTTCTTCACCCCAGGGTCCTGGTGGGTGAATCCACCCCAGAGCTATTTGAGTTTGTCTCTTCTCACTCTTCATCATCCCACTAGTTCTCTTTTTCACACTAGAGCTGATCCCTGCCCAGGCAGTACCCCAACCCCTCATACTTTGTATTAGCACACACAGAATTCTAAATGATGAAGGGCATCCTCAGAAGAGCCAGCGCCACTGTTTTGTTTCATTTTGGAGAGATAAATGGCTTCGACTCTGTCTCATAAACTCTTAGATGTAAATATTTTCCCTTTCGACACAAGAATTTTACCTTATTTTCTTTTGCAGGTGTGTTTGGGGTGGGGAAAGAAAGGGAGGGCTTAGATTTGGGGTCAAAAGTTACATTTTCTTAGGAACATTTTTATACTCATTCTGTATTTTAATAGGGCAATAAGTCTGCTCTGAATTGCAGGATCATTCAGTGCTATGTTGGTAAGCATTGATGGATTATGTGTTTTAATACAAATGCTGTGCAGTTAGTCATAGAAACTGGACAAAAATGGTTGAGGGAGTTGAAATCAGCAATGAAGCGCGGAGCAGAGTTGTATTTGCAAGGTCACCTTTTGTTTTTTTGTGTTAGTCTTGATTTTTTGTGGTATGTTCTGCATTTATTACATAATCATTGTGGGCTCATTTTAGATTTGCCGTCTGAACCAAGTGACAAGTATTTTTTTAAAAAAAATAAACTTTAAAACATTGTCTTCCACTTGCTTGGGTAGTTGTCTTCGTATCTCCCTGTGTTTATTGTCCAGTCTGATTCAGTCCATTTGTCATTCACTTAGACCTATCTTTCTCCCCTCTCCTATTTTTGGTACATCTCTGACCTTAGCTATTGTTCGAGTGTGATTCAGTTTCCCTGTTCAAGTTAGCTTGATGGTTTATTATGTAAGGAGGGTGCCTAAGACAATCATCAGGTAAAAATAATAATAATAAAATAAAATTTTAAAAAGATCAGTAGAGTAGAAAATCTTCCAAGAGCAGAGGGAGTTCTTCCTTAGCAACAAAAACAAAAATAAAAACAAAACAACAACAACAACAACAAAAAACCAAGACATACTGAATTAAAAACCTAACCATGAGGGGCTTAGAAATTTTTTGATAAGACAAATGTTGCTATCATTTTCTTTGTCAATTAGAAAACAGTGGTAGTTTCTACGTTGCATCTACATTTCAGATGAAATGATTATTGTACCCAGTTATGGTTGTTTGCTAATATTTTGTCTCTCTCTTACTCTGTCCAATGCTTCTGTATTTTTGTGTGTAGCAACAAGAAGTGTAATGCATTAGGCATTATTCTGGTTTGTTTATGAGTATCTCCTGTACTGCATTAAGGTTTCTTTCATTTTTTTTAAAAGCTTCGCTACTGTTCTCACTTTATGCCGTGCAATATCATCTGCTGTGTTTGCTAAGCAAAAAAGAAAAAAAGAAAAAAAAAAAAAAAGCAAGCGATGATGCCATCATGCTTTCCAGTGTTAAAATGTTTCAGCATTTATGTAGTCACCAAAATGTAGTAAATAAAATGTTGGATTTTCCAGCACTTTAAATTTAGACAATTCTTGCTTTCTTTTGTTTTTATTCCACCTGCAATCCCTAAGCAAAGAGTTCATGGATTTCCTCTGGAAGGGTGAAGCTGAGAGGACAGTATGCTGGAAAACAAAAGCCAGTGCCTTGTCAAGGAAAGTTTAATTAAGGGGGGAAAAAAAGTGTTCCTTTGTGGAGCTAAAGGGTGTCTTTCAACGGAAATGGAACACTGTTTCCAGAGGTTAGCCATCTAGCAACCCAATTATTATTGGAGATGATGGCCCTTACAAGTCCTCTCCAGTAACATACCATGTGTGGGAATGCACATGTGTGCCTGCTTGTGTGCTGTGTCTCAGGAGCTAAGGGAGAGCTGGGAAGTTAGGATCCTCTTTTATTTAATTGTGACTGATCAAGAGGCTTGTGAATGCAGACCCCTCGAATGGTCTTGTAGAGGTCCCTTGCTGAAAGTCTAAGTAGTAGGACAGCAAAAAGGAAAAAGCACTTAACTTTCCAAAAGAAGTTTTTGGAGGATGAGACGTTGAACCTTACACTGAAAGAGGCTCCTGGAGGTGTCCTGAACACTGTCCCCACAGTGGAGCCAATTTGAGTAGATTTGGAAAGCCTTGCAGGGAAGACCTGAGGGGGCTTAGAGTACCTGGGAGGACATTTTAAATTAAGCCCAGGGATAAGAAAGGCAGAAGAAAAACAGAAGCCTTCCTGAGGTGGTATTTCTCTTCTATTTCTTTACAGCACTAAAAATAGTATAAGTCCTGGCTGCAGAGATCAAATAACTATCAATAACATTTAATTGATTTTCATTCTTTTCAAAGCAGTTTTTCCACTTTTTGCTCCACTGGTTAGGGTTATCTCTGTCTCTGTCATCTCTCCTAGTGACTACAGTTTTGGTTTTTTGGTTTTTGGTTTTGCTTTTTGTACTGGGCAGTGAACCCAGGGTTGCTCTACCACTGAGTTACATCCCTAGTTCTTCTAATTTTTTTATTCTGAGACAGAGTCTTGCTGAATTGCCGGGGCTGTCCTTGAACTTGCAATCCTCCTGCCTCAGCCTCCCAAGTCACTGTGATTACAGGTAGTGCAATGACACCCAGGTATGATGAGTCTTGTCACAGGATGCATTCTGAAGATATGCTCCTGAGCATGAGGGGGCTGAGGAGAAGGAGTGCACCTTGCTCTCTACTCAGGTGTTGAAAGCTTCACACCCATCTCTGGCCCTCCACTTGAATGTAGTCAAGTTGCCAAGGTCAGGACCACACCATGTTTATGGTATCAGTTGGTTCCTTATAAAACACAGAGCAGGAGTATTTTTGTCCTTAGCTTCATCTTTAAGGATTTTTGTTTTGGGGAAAGGATTAGGTCTCAAAAGTCGCCTCTGCAAAACAACAACATTTTCAGTCATAGGATATGGTATCTATGCTTATCCAGCAGTGTGAGAAACACAGCTGCTTCAAAAATGACATCCTGGTTGGCACAAAAGAGATGCCCCAAAATTTTTCAATAATAGAAAACAGACAACCAGATTCTCATGCATATGTCAACTCAATTTCCTTGTCATGCCTACAATTTGTTCCTGTCTCTCTCGGTCCTTGTTACCTTTGTACCCCGCCCCTCTCCCATGAAGATGGTTTAAGTGTAGGGAGGAAGACAGCCAGAAAGCCTTAGCTCGCACTGAGGTATTTCTTTTCAGACAGATGACATGTAGCAACAAAATACTAGATTCCTGAAAAATAAGAATGAGGAGAAATCATAGTTAGGCAAGGAGAGTTTCTAAAAGCGCCAGTAGATTCTCGGGGTAAAGGAATGAGAGAGTGGGGAGTGTAGCACATTTAATGATAAGGGGCACCCCAGGCTTGTGACTCTGGGCAATCACTCAGTGTCTCTCAGGCTCAGTGTCCTTTATAAAAAGGATATAACAATTGTAATTGTTTCATAAAATGACTTCAAGTATGTGGTATTTGTGTTGTGCCTCATGGAGAACAAGCATATAACACATAGATATTATTTTTAAGTTAATCAAAACATAGCTAGGGGGTGACAAAGCAAATTTAGTCATTTGAGCCACTTTCCTATTTTGTTACTGAAAGTAAAAATCCAATGGCTACCAGCAACAGCATCACTGGGAGTTAGGAGAAATGTAGAATTTTGGGCCCCAGCCCAATCCTACAAAATCAGCATCTGAGTTTTAACAAAATCCCCAGGTGCCTAGCACACAATAAACCTTTACAAGCATATGCCAGCACCACTGACTGCTTGCTATTGATGGAACCTGGAGAAACATGCCCGGGTGGCAAAGGGCCCCGACAGTTGACTCCAAAATGCTGGATTGTGGACTCACTGCACCAGACTCAGCTGCAGAGTCCCCATTAATACAGGATTCATGCAGATTTGAAGAAGCAGGTCTGAAATAGCACATACAAATCTGCATTAGGTGATTCTGATGTACTAAAACCCCAGAAAGAGGTCCCCATGATCTCTATGGAACAGTCTGGGCGAGATCTGGTTGGTTGGATGTAATCTTCCCTCACCTCACACTGTGGCCTAATTCACCTCCCAGGCAAGGTCTTTCTCTCCCCCCAAACCCATGGCTCTCCATTGCACCTAGGATAAAATTCTTATCTTTTTTTTTTTTTTCCTGTGCTGAAGATTGAACCCAAGGGCCTTATACATGCTAAACATGGGCTCTACCACTGAGCTAAACTCCTAACCTCCCCAATTCTTAAAATTATAAGGCTCACCATGACTTGTGACTCTGGGACTTACCATCAAAAACATATGCTGACAAATGAAAAAATAAAATAAACTCATATGCTGGCTGGATACAGTGGTGCACAGCTGTAATCCTGACTCCTGGAAGGCTATGGCAGGAAGATCACAAGTTTGAGGCTAGCCTGGGAAACTTAGTGTCTCCAAATAAAAAATTAGAAGGACTAGGGATGTAGCTCAGTGGTACAGTACCCCTGGCTTCAATCCCCAGTACTATAAACAAATGAACAAACAATATGCTGGGTAAACCAGGACACGAAGTCACATAAGGCCCAGCATGATCTGGCCCCTTACTGTCCTCTCTGACTTCAGGCCACTCTTCCCCAGGCTGTTCTGTGCAGCCCAGTCTGCCTGAGCCTTTGAAGGCCATTCCTTCTGCCTGCAATGTTGTTTCTCTCTCTTTGCCCTCCAAAATTGCTTACCACCGCTCCTCATCCTTCTTTTTTTTTTTAATATTTTTTTAGTTGTAGATGGACATGATATCTTTATTTATTTTTATGTGGTGCGGAGGATCGAACCCAGTGCCTCACACGGGTAGTCAAGTACTCTACCACTGAGCTACAGCCCCAGCCCTCCTCTCTTTCTTAAAAGTTTTTTCCTCATGCCGGACCACCTGAGATAGTTGACCCCCTCCCTGTGATTCTCCAGCACAGCTCCTGCCCCCTCACCTCCACCATACTTTTCTGTCCTTGATGATGTTTCTATCTGCCTGTTTCTGTCTGGCCCCTCTTCCAACACACACACACACACCCCCTCCAGGTGGGCTAATGCTCCATCTGGCTTTGATTTTACACTTATAACTAAGCTTCATCTAGAATGAATGGTTTTTGAAGATAACTTCAGAGGTGAAATATCTGTGGACTTTCTCAGAAGCCTCACAGAGCACACTAGGATGTGTTCACTGCATGAACTCAGAAAGGAGCAGGTGACATCCTCTTCCCTGAGCAAAACTACCCACTGCTTACACGACCACCACTTGTACAAACCAGAGCCCAAGGGCCTTTGCATTTTACTGCAAAAATAGACTCAGTATAGAAACAGACTTGGTGTAACTGTGGTAAAATTACAAAGATTTCAAAAAATCTTGGAGCTGGGTGTAGTGGCACACACCTGTAATCCCAGCAGCTCTGGAGGCTGAGTCCCTAAGCAATTTAGTGAGATCCTGTCTCAAAAAGGTGGTGGTGGGGGCGAGGGATGTAGGTCAGTCCTTGATACCAAAAACAAAAACAAAACCAAAACAAACAAAACAAAAAACACTTCTGAAGAACCCTGGTTCCCTTACAGAGAGTGCATCTGGACCTCAGCTCTGTGCTTTCATCCTGAGGGCAGGAGGAACTACAGAGGATCTACACAAAGCTCCTCCTCCATAAAAACAGTAAGTGTACTGGCAAAAAGAAAAAAAAAATCAAAAGTAAACTTTTTCAGAGCTCTGGGTATTAGCTAAAGTTTTGCAACAATCAAGAATGTTTACCATTCTTCAGAATTTCAGTAAATACACTAGCTGTGTGACACTTTAACTTGATTTCTTCCCATTTTCCCATCCCCGATTCTGCACTAGCTTTAAAAACGAAACAACTGAAGGATCAGAATGAAAACAACGGTCCTGCAGCTACTGGAGGGGGTAGAAGGGGTTTGGACCTCTTTCAAAGAACTTTTCTCAGATCATTGGCATTGTTTGAATGCTGTGGAAGCTTCCGGGAAACCCTCATTCACAAGACTTTTTAAAAATTTGACCTGGCTCAGTTTGCTCAATTTTTATTTATTTATTTATTTTTTGGAGGTGCTGGAGATTGAATCCAGGGGTGCTCTACCACTGAGCTTAATTCCCAGTTTTATTTTGAGACAGGGTCTCACCACATTGCCCAGACTAGTCTCAAACTTGAGATCTTTTAGCACCCCTTTTAGCACCCTTGTCCCTAGGGCATTAGCCAACAAAAACCAGAGCCAAGTGCCTCATTCCTAGAACCTAGGAGTTGAAGGCCAGCCTGGACAACATAGTAAGAGCCCATCTCAAAAAAAAAAAATTTCAAAAAATATTTTTGGAAAAAGATTTTTTGAAAAAAAATCCGGGTGTGGTGGCACACACCTGTAATCTAAGTGACCCAGGAGGCTGTAGCAGGAGGATCGATTACAAGTTTGAGGCCAGCCTCAGCAATTTAGTGAGGCCCTAAGCAACTTAGTGAAACCCTGTCTCAAAATAAAATATAAAAAGGACTGGGGAGCTGGGGTTGTGGCTCAGTGGTAGAGCACTTGCCTGGCATGTGTGAGGCCCTGGATTCGAATCTCAGCACCACATGTAAATACAATAAAGGTCCATTGACAACTTAAAAAAAATTTTTTTTTTTTAAATGGAAGGACCAGGGATGTGGCTCAGTGTTTAAGCACCACTGGGTGCTTATGCAAGATATGTATCCCCACACCAGCTTCTTTGCCCATTTTTAAATTACTGTATTTTTTTTTGTATCACTGAGTTGTAAGAGTTCTTTATTTTTTATTCTTAATGTTTTTTTGTGGCTTTTTTTTTTTGGTACCAGGAATTAAACTCAGGAGTACTCAACCACAGAGCCACATCCCCAGCCCTATTTTGTATTTTATTTAGAGACAGGGTCTCACTGAGTTGCTTAGCACCTTGCTGCTGAGGTTGGCTTTGAACTCGAGATCCTTGCTTATGCAAGGTATTATGCATACCTATATAGCATAATATCATCTATTCAAAGTCAACAAATGATTAACAATAATAACAGCTACAAAACAGCCACACCTAGCTTAGTATTTAATTGAATAGGGGAGACCAGCCAAATCAACACATAAAACTCACCTTCACGGTGGTGCAGGCTTATAATCTCGATGATTTCAGGGGCTGAGGCAGGAATATAACAAGTTCAAAGTCAGCCTCAGCAACTTAGTGAGGCCCTAAAGCAATTTAGCAAAACCTTCTCTCTAAATAAAATACAAAAATGGCTGGGATGTGGCTCAGTGGTTGAGTGCCCCTGGGTTCAATCCACAGTACCAAAACAAAGAAACAAAAAATGACCTTCTTGGGATATAGGAACAACGTTTTTATATACTATTGAATTTAAATGGTATTCTTTTATCAAATGGTGCTAAACAAATGGATACCCATAGGCAAAATGAAGTTGTACACCTACCTCAGACCACATACATAAATTGACTCAAAATAGATCTTGACTTCAGTGTAATAGCTAAAACTGATACCAGTCTTGGAAATTAGGACTGAGTCCTCATTTCCCTGATGTTGAAGATTAAACACCAGAGAAAAAGCATAGAAAGCATGTTTTATTTAAGAGACAGAACAGGAGTAGCAGACTTCTCTGGAGAGAAGTCAGGGCCCAGAGCTGGGTGCCTGTGGGAGGGGGTATGTCTTGCCCTTTTATAGGTCCCAGATTTCCTCTCCTTCTCCATATTCTCTTTCTTCCTTGCATATGTGCCTAAGGGCAGGAAGAAGCAGCCCAGGGGGTAATTGCTTCTGTTGGAAAGTGCAAATCTCCCCCAGAGGGGATGGGTGGAGGTGGTGGATTTGGAGGTGTTAGCAACCTATTTCTTTTTCTTTGATAATCAGCCCTCACCTTTCCTACCCAATCATTTACTACCAGTCCTTTGCTACTTTCTCAAAACTATAAAACCCTTAGAAGAAAACAAAGGGGTAAATCTTCACAACTTTGAATTAGGTAATGGTTTCTTAGCAATGACACTGAAAACACCAACAAAAGATGAAGCACCTGACTGTAGAAAGCAAGAAATTTAACTGTAACAAAATTAAAAACCTTTATGCTTCAGGGCTGGGGTTGTGGCACAGTGGTAGCGTGTTCACCTAGCATGCGTGAGGCACTGGGTTCGATCCTCAGCACCATGTAAAAATAAAATAAAGATACTCTGTCTGCCTACAACTAAAAAATAAATATTTAAAAAAAAAACCTTTATGCTTTAAAGGATACTGTGAAAGTGGAAGACAAATTACAGAATAGGAGAAAACATTTCCAAATCACGTATCTGACAAGGAATTTGTATATGGAATACATAAAGAACTCTTACAACTCGCCAGGCGCATGCCTGTAATCCCAACAGTTCCGGAGACTGAGATGGGAGGATATCGAGTTCAAAGCCAGCCTCAGCAATGGCTAGGCGCTAAGCAACTCAGTGAGACCCTATCTCTAAATAAAATATAAAATAGGGCTGGGGATGTGGCTCAGTGGATGAGTACTCCTGAGTTCAATCCCCGGTACCAAAAAAAAAAAAAAATTAAAAATTAAAAATAAAGAAAGAACTCTTACAACAGGGATACAAAGAAACTCTTACAGGGATACAAAGAAAAATACAGTAATTTTAAAATGGGCAAAGAATCTGGGTATGGAGGTACATACCTGTAATCCCAGAGAGTTGGGAGACTGAGGTAGGACAATCACAAGTTCAAGGCTAGCCTCAACAATTTATCAAGAACCTGTCTCAAAATAAAAAATAAAAGGACTAGGGATATAGCTTAGTGGTAAAGCATCCCTGGGCTCAATCCCTAGTATCAGAAAAAGAAAAAAAGAGGAAAGAATTTTTAAAAGGTAAAGAAATTGAGTGGACCTTTATTGCTCCAAATAATATATAAATGGCCAATAAGAACATGAAAATATGCTTACCATCATTAAGTCATTAGAGAAATGAAAATCAAATTCACAGTGAATTATTACTTTATAGTCACTAAGATACAACATATGTATCTTAGTGACTATAAAGTAATAAAGCACATATATATATATATATATATATGTATATATAGACAAACAAAAAGATGGGGGAGGTAAGACATGGGAAATGGGGAGAAAATGGAATGAGATTGACCAAACTATCCTATGTACATATATGAATATACCACAGTGAATTTTACCTTTATATCTACCTATTAAGCACTAATTTTTAAAAACTATAAACAGGGCTGGGGTTGTAGCTCATGGTAGAGCGCTTGCCTCGCACATGTGAGGCACTGGGTTTGATATTCAGCACCACATAAAAAAATAAATAAATAAAATAAAGGTATCTTTAAAAACTATTAATAAATAGAGGGAAGACCAGTAGAGTAGAGGAAAGGGAACAGATGAAGGGAGGCAGAGAGGGAAAGGAGAAGCTCTGGGAACTGAATTGGAGCAAATTATATTTCATGCTTGTATAATTATGTCAAAATGATCCCCAATATTATGTATAACTATAATGCACTAATGAAAAATAATTCAAAAAGAACAACCCCTCCCAAAAAATATTGAAAGGTACAAAAAAATAAAAATAAAAACCAAGAGTAGGAAAAACCATAGAGAAATTTAAACCCTCTTACATCACTGGCAGGAATATAAAAAGGTACATCCACTTTAGAAAACAATTTGGCAGCCTTTCAAAAAGTTAATCATAGAGTTACCACCTGATTCAACAATTATACTGGTAGATATATAACTAAAAGAATTGAAAACACATATCATATAAAAACGTACACAAATTTCATAGCAGCATTAGTCATAATAGTGAGAAAGAGAAATGCAGGCAAATGTTCACTGATGAATAAATAAAACATTGTATGTCTGAATAATTCAGCTGCAGAAAGTTTGAGGTATTAATACATGCTAAAACATTGATAAACCTCAAAACATTATGATATGTGAAAGAAGCCAGACACAAAAGGTCAAATATCCTGTAATTCCATTTATGTGAAATGTCCAGATCTGGCAAGTCCATAGAAGCAGAAGGTGGATTAGTGGCTGCCAGAGCCAGAGGGACAGGATTAATGGGAAGTGCCTGATCATGATTACAGACTTTTTTGGAGGGTGATGAAAATATTCTAGAATTAATGATGATGGTTGCATAATCTTGTGAATTTACCAAAAACACTGAATTATACATTTTAAAAGGGTAAATTTTATGGTATGTGGATTATATGTCAAAACATTTATTAAATGATGAGTATGTTGATAAACTTGATTGAGTTACACATTGTAAATATATGTGATTTTTATTTGTCAAGTATACCTCAATAAAAATCTTTTTATAAAAAAATGATGGAGCATGTTGAAAGACACAGGAACTGACTTAAAAGAGCACCCAGAGCCTAAGTTTGGACAATCTGAGCAACAAAACAAATCATGATCCCCAGCACCGAAAGAAGGAGAGAAAAGAAAGAAGGAAGGAAGGAAGGAAGGAAGGAAGGAAAGAAGGAAGGAAGGAAGGAAGGAAGGAAGGAAGGAAGGAAGGAAGGAAGGAAGGAAGGAAGGAAGGAAGGAAGGAATTGGATTACAACCTCCAGAATAAAATAAAAATATCCATCAGCCCATATTGAGATAAGTACATAATCGAATAAATACATGATGGAAAAGTTCTTCCTTACAGTAGAATTTCAATTTTAAAAAAGAGGAGAGATGGAAACATAATAATCATTAGACAAATACTACAATAAGAATTGTTGCAAGCCAGAATCCATGAATGCTAATCAGCTAATCAACAGGTAAAAGTAAAATAAGCACAATCTCAGAAGTATCTCCCCATAATTCTTTCATTTATTTATTTGTTTACTTATTTATTTATTTATACATACCAAGGACTGAACCCAGGTCAGCCAGAGGTGCTTAAACACTGAGCCACATCCCAATCCATTTTAATTTTTTTGTTTTGAGACAGGGACTTACTAAATTGCTCAGGGCCTTGCTAAGTTGCTGAGGGTGGCTTTAAACTTGCCATCCTCCTGCCTCTGACTCCAGAGCCACTGGAATTACAGGTGGGCGCCACCACGCCAAGCTCTCTATAATTCTTATGACTTATTAATTATAAAGGGAAAAATACGAACTTTACAGTGAAGTCTGACAGACACATAACCAAGAAATGGACATTAGCATCACTTTTGACTAATAAGACATCAACATTATGTATCCCTTGATGTGATGCACTAAGAACACTGTAGTATTCGTCCCAAAGATGTATTATCTCAGTCTAATCATGAGAAATCAGACAAATTATGGGGCATTCTACAAAATAACTGGCCAACACTCTTCAAAAGTATGAAGGTCAAGAAAGACTGAAGAGCTGTCACAGTTTAGAGGAACTCCAGGGACATTATAGGAACATAGATTGCCTCTTGAACAAGAAAAAGGCTATGAGTGAGAAAACTGGAAAAATTCAAATTATGTACAGAGAGTAATTAAAAGTGTTGTATAAATGTTAATTTCCTGCTTTTCATAATTGTACTACGGCTACGTGAGGTGTTCCTCTTAGAGGGAAATTTGAATAAAAGGTAAATTCCTTGTACTCTTTGTGCAACTTTTCTGTACATCTAAAATTATTTCGATATATAAAAACCTTAATTTTTACTATGCAACTATTTCTAGATAAAATTTTCTCTGAAAGCACTGCTGTCCTTTCTTTGCTATACAAGTTGCTAACAAAATTATGTGAAAAGTGGCAACCCAGAAACTTGTGACAGTACCATAGACCTTAACTTCCAGATCACAGCTCCTTACATACACTTTGGCCAGTAGATGGCAGCACATAACCACTTTCCTATCAGCAAAATCCCAGAAGAAAGGAAGAGATTGAAAAGAGGTCAGTAAAACAATGAGATATCCCCAATACAGGAGCTAAGGGAAAGAACATTATTATTTGATGTTAATTCCCTATAAGGAGATGCCATTTGTATGGACACTTAAGTGATGGGACACGTAGAAATGAACTAGTAAACAGTGATGTAAGCCTTAGAGGCAAAATTATCCATCCTCATCTTATCTCCACCCACCTCCCACTCCTAGCCTGGAGCTTCATGAAAGAGCCCTAGGCATCACGCCTCCCTGGTACTTAATGACACACTGTTGAAAGAATAACAAAGTGGCACACGCTTGTAATCCCAGCTACTTGGGAGTCTGAAGCAGGAGGTGGTGGTGGTGGTAGTTTTTTCTTGGAATCGTGGTTTGAAAGGAGCTCCACTCAGTTCTCTTCTGTCTTCTTTTCCAAATCCACGTGTTCACGTCTATGTGCAGTTGCCCAAGTTCACACCCGACCACAGTTATTCAGTTATCTCAGCTTTCTTTATTAGCCACTGAGCCCCAGAGATCAAGAGATTGTTTAAAATACCAACACTACCAAGTGCCAATGTTAGGACTTAAAGCCAAGACTGGCTGAGTCCATTCCTTTCTTTTTTTTTTTCTTTCTTTCCTTTTTTTTTTTTTTTTTAGGTACTGGGGATTGAACCCTGGGGTGCTTAACCACTGACCCACACCCCTAGCCATTTTTTAAATATTTTATCTAGAGAAAGAGTCTCACTGAGTTACTCAGTGCCTTGCTAAGTTGCTGAGGCTGACTTTGAACCTGCAATCTTCTTGCCTCAGCCTCTCAAGCCACTGGGATTACAGGCATGCGCCACCACATCTGGCTCCATTTCTCTTTCTATAGAGCAGAAACCTGTTACAAGCTGGTGCCCTTTACCCTAAAGAATGGGCTCAAAGGGGACAAGGACAGGGGTTTCTTTCCAGCAGTGGGCACCAAAGATTAATGATCAAGGTGAGAGGTGCCTACCAAGCCAAACCTTCCCAGCAAGGATTAAGACATATAGAAATACATGGAGTTGTTGGTTTTCTTTTCCTTTTCGTGGTGCTGGGAATTGAACCCAGGGCCTTGACCATACTAGGCGAGTGCTCTACCACTGAGCTACACTCCCAGCCCTGAAATATGTATTTTAATAATATTTCATATTTTTATTTTCCTAGACTGAGAACTTCTGTCCCTCACTTCTGTCCTCCACCCAGCTAACCTTGTCTTTTCCATGTTCAAGTGGAAGGATAATGGTTGTGAAATGTAAAACCCAAAGCCTCCGACCAGAGCTTCCTGCTGCTTCTGAAGCTTCTCCCAGAGTGACCTCAATCACTAGGCCTCAAACCAAACAAACAAAGAAATCTATTTAAAGACATCCTTTCTACCACTCCTAATCCATAGCCTGCTGCTAATTGACAGATGGGCATTGTGGTGCCTGCTCAGAGAGCTCCCCTATGGCACTGAAACACTCAGTTTACACTCTGCCCAGCACCCCGCAACTCCCCCAGTGCACTCAGCAAGGTCAGAAGGATGGGTGGAAGGACATGGTCTCAAAATCAGCCAGAGCCTGGTGTCCCTGGGGCCTAGGCTTGAGAGATATTAGGACAGACAGGGATGAGCTTTTTGAATTTGTTCCAATAGGAGCTGTTCCTGAGTTTCTGGTCCAGACAGAGATTTGGACTACTGTGAGCTGCTGTCTCTGTGGGAATCTCAAGAGTTAGTCCAAATTGTTCAGCCTAGCAAGCCAGAGGGCCCAGATATACGTGATTCTTCTCCCTGGTTCTTCTTTAAAAAGAACTTAGACTGTAGAGGCACAGACATGATTCTGAAGTCCGTGCACGCGGGAGAACTAAAACCCCCAAATGCATCTGCCCTCCCTCCCAAGCAGGAGTCCTGGTGGTTGACTTTGAACCTCAACACACTGCGATGGGAGGCAGTCCTGGGGCAGGCCGATTTTGCTGCTTTGGAGTTTCTTGCCACACATGCTACTGAATGTGATAGGATGTGGGTAAGAGGGCTTGAACACTGTGATGCAAGAATCCTGACTTTATATAACACATGCCTGCCTTGCTGACGGTGCAAAACTTAATACAAGAACTCAATACGCACAAGAGGCAACTCGAGGATGTCAGCCTGCAAACATTTTGATTTCCTGTAATTTCTTTCCCACACATCTTGTCCCAGGTTGTCAATGACACCTGTTTTTAAGCAACCAAAACAAAAAGGGAAATGTAGCACAGCCATGTTTACCCTAACCTGGTTACCTTTGTTTTAAGTACTTAAAGCTCCAGGGAAGAAAAAAAGAAGTTTATTTTTTAAACTTCAGGGCACATCTTTTAAAAATAAGAACACTTTTCTAGAATCAAAATAATATTTCTCACATTTAACTGAATTAAGTTATATAATTACATTCCTTAAGATCATATGATTCTCAGTTAACATTCAAATTCTCCAAATTATCACTAACAAATGTCCTTTATAGTTGGTCTGTCTGAATTAGTATCGAATACAAGACATACATTGCACCTGTTGTTTATGTCCCTATGGTCCCTAAACCACAGCAGGTCCTTTTTGTCATGCTGCTGAGTTGCTGCAGACCTGGGTCCACTGCCCTGCAGGGTTCCAGGCCTCCTGGGTATATTGAATGGCTTCTTTGTGATGCTAGTTAGTTTGTTTCTCTACCCCTTGATTTTCTTGTAACCTGGAAGTGAGGCCTCAAAGTCTGAGATTCAAATTAAATGTTTCTAAAGTGCCAGAACTCCAAGTATATTTTATAAGGGGAAAAAGTGTCACATAGAAAAGCTGAAATCATAAATGATGAATACACGAATTATATAAAGCATTTAACATCTATCAGATTAGACAAGCCTACTTGTTTACTATATGGATGGGAAGCTACTTATAACTCTGCTTTTATTTTTTTATTTTTTATTTTTGGTACTGGGGATTGAACTCAGGGGCACTCGACCACTGAGCCACATCCCCAGCCCTATTTTGTGTTTTATGTAGAGACAGGGTCTCACTGAGTTGCTTAGCACCTCGCCATTGCTGAGGCTGGCTTTGAACTCGTGATTCTCCTGTCTCAACCTCCCTAACTGCTGGATTACAGGCTTGAGCCACCGTGCCCAGCTATAACTCTGCTTTTAGACTGTAGTAACTTATAGACATATGATCTTTACATGACTCGGAAGAAATCTACACAAATGATATCAGAACATTGAAATCTTCTACAGGAAACTCCCTTGTTTTCTCTTGAAAGTAGATTTGCCTGTTTCTACTTTTTGACTCAGCCCTACCCCGACCCCACTTCTGGTGCTGATCATGGTCCAACCCTTTCCACTTCACATTGCCTCTGCCTGGTCTCTGTCCTGGCCCCAAACCCATAAGTGCCACATCAAGAGCAGACATAAATCCAGCTAGGATGAAGGTTGGATATGAAGGTCTACCTTGTTCTCAAAGTTTACAAGAGCATTTAAATTGGGGTGGTCCTGAGGATCAAACTCAGGCCCTCACATGTGCTGGGCAATCTCTTTACCACCATGCTACACACTTAGCACCAAGAATTTCTGATTTCAAAACAATTTTAAATAGTTTATCAGCTTTTGTGGAATAAATAATTTGTTCTATGAGTTTGTATCTTATGAAAACAAGCCACCTTAAAGTGACCGTGACCACTACTTCTCCTGAGGACATGTTGAGCCATTGGTCATCCTTAAGCCTCTGCCCTCTGTGGTGGAGACCAGAGAACTGCAGGCAGAGCTGGAGTCTCCAAGTACTGAGTGACCCTTATGAGCAAGTCAGTCTGCGAAGAAAAACAAGGAGGTAATAAAAAGGACGAAAGAGGGAGCAAGGAAACTCAAGTGTGTGCTCATGCTTAGGTTAAAAAAAGGGAGGGAGCCGGGCGCGGTGGCTCAAGCCTGTAATCCCAGCAGTTAGGGAGGCTGAGACAGGAGAATCGCGAGTTCAAAGCCAGCCTTAGCAATGGCGAGGCACTAAGCAACTCAGTGAGACCCTGGCTCTACATAAAACACCAAATAGGGCTGGGGATGTGGCTCAGTGGTCAAGTACCCCTGAGTTCAATCCCCAGTACCAAAAAAAAAAAGGGAGGGCAGCTACAAAGGGCCACAAGTCATACATATGCCCAAGCATGTACAGGACATTTCTGGGAGGTTATGAATGAATGATAAGTATGATTGCTGGTGGGCAGTGGAGAGGGAGGAATTGGGGGACTAAGGGTATGAAGTGGGAGAAAGACAAACTTTACTATAACCTTTTATAATGTTTTGGTTTTTGTTTGAATTGTTTTGTTTTGTTTTTAACCATGAGTGATTATGACATTTTTGGAGGCAGGGATACTATTGGGGATTGAACCCAGGGATGCTGTTGCTATAGCACTGAGCCACATCTCTAGTCCTTTTTATTTTTTATTTTGAGACAGGGTCACACTAAGTTGCTTAGGGCCTCCCTAAATTACTGAGGCTGGCCTTGAACTTGCGGTCCTCCTGTCTTAGCCTTGAGAGTTGCTGGGATTATAGGTATGCATCTCTGCACCCAGCACACTGATGACTTTTTAAATAATCTCAAGTTTTTGAAAAATGTATTGATAGATAATATTGCCATTCTTGGGAGAATTTGCATTTTAACATGACTTCAGCTAAAGACAGCTGTGATAGGAGTTTCAGGTGCCAGTTATCAGGGTGGGAAAATATTTTACCCGGAAGAAAGCCTTTCCCAGTCCGTTCTCACAATGCTCTGGAGGAAGTATATGGTGGGCTAAACCTTTATATGGGTGGCTCTCCAGCAACAGTGTCCAGCAGGTGTGGCTGTGGCCTTTACTATCCCTCTACAAGTTGCAGTCCTGCTTTACCCCAGCCAGCAAGAGAGGCATTTTTAACCTTGGTGTTGACTTACTTGGGGTTTCAGGTATTCTCTGGGGTGTACTATGAGATAAGAAAGCTGAGACATGACACTTAGACTCATTTGCTCTACCTCAACGTGCTGGTTATATGCACCTTGGAGAATTGGACCATAAAAGCTGTAATAAACGAAAGCTATTTATTAGGCTTCCCAGAAGCCCTTTGGAAATCGTCTTTCCTTTGTTTCTAACACAGAAGTGCAGTGCAGAGATGGGTAGCCAGCCTCACCCTTGCGTCCATGGGGAAGAGGATGGAAAAATTACCTATGCATCACCTGCCTTAACTAGACCAGGAAGAGAAACCAGATGTGAGTCTATTACAAAAGAACTAGAATTACTGGTAGGTTATTTAGTCCTCTTCAGAAGGTGGCATGCATTAGTCATAGTATCTAATGGCATATGTGTGAGATAAATCAAATCAACAGGAAATTGATCATGTTGTCCATCAGATGAGGACAGAAGTTTAAGTACGTGCGCCGCACAGAAAAGGTCTTTGAAAATTGAGGGAAGGTGATTTCTTTCTCACAGAAGAGAGAGTGAAAGAATACTGATTTGTAGACATTTTATTCTATTCTATTATTTATTTATTGGCACCAGGGATTGAACTCAGGGGCACTCGACCACTGAGCCACATCCCAGCCCTGTTTTTTTGTGTTTTATGTAGAGACAGGGTCTCAGTTGCTTAGTGCCTCACCGTTGCTAAGGCTGGCTTTGAATTCACAATTCTCCTGTCTCAGCCTCCCAAAGTGTTGGGATTACAGGCATGAGCCACAGTGCTTGGCTTATTTTATTTTATTTTTGAGGCAGGGTCTTGCTATATTTCCCAGTCTGGCCCCAAACTCCTGGGTTCAAAAAATCATCCTGCCTCCACCTCCCAAGTAGCTGGAACTACAGTTATGTACCACAGTGCTCATCAGGATTTACAGATCTTTTTTAGTGAAAAAGGAATGTAGAAATATCAAATAAACATGTATCTCCACAAGCCTCCAGTAGAGTAAGTGCTGGGGTGATAAAGAACTTTAGTTTGTAAACATTTAGGAATAATTGCCTCTTCTCTGAAGAGAAAAGGCTAAACTTGAGCAGGTAATGAGTTGGGTTAAAGAAAACAGCAGAATAGGAAGATAAATCTATGGAGACTACCATAGTTCCGATTACAAGGCTATAAATTACCCTTTAATCCCATGGCCTTTTGGAAAATGGAGCCCATTCAAGAGTCTAAATCAAACGCAGTCTAGGTTTTGGGGGTTCACACTGGCCTAAGATTAAGCTTGAAGTCCTAGCAGTCTCTTGGATCAGGGTTAACTAGGAACTATATCCTGTATTGTGGACTGAGAATATTCTACCAGTTGCAAGGTAGGGTCAGGATTTTGTATAGTTTATAGTGGTCTATCTTGTTTTAGATTACAAATGCATGTTTGGAACCCCTTAGGAAGTCCCACAAGGCTGGAAGTCCCACAAGGAGGAAGGTTGCTTCTAGATTTCTGAGTCACCTGAATAGGTAGCCTTGGTAGCTGACTCCTTTCAACTGTGGAATCTATTTTACATTCCAATTCCCATCTTTCCACCCTTCAGCTTACTAAATACTCATCCTTCTTCCTGATTTGGTTTTATCTGTTGGAATTTTTAAATGAAAATTTACCTATTTATTTATTTTTTATTTTTGGTACCTGGGATTGAATCCACGGATTCTTAACAACTGAGTCACACTCCCAGTCCTTTTTCAATTTTTTTTTTTTAAATTTTGAGACAGGGTCTCACTAAGTTGCTAAGGTTCTCACTAAGTTTCTGAGGCTGGCTTTGAACTTGGGATCCTTCTACTTGGGATCCTACTCCTGAACCACTAGGATTACAGGTGTGCACCACCACGCCCAACTAAAAGTAAAATTTTAAAGTAATAAAACTGTTGTGACTATGTGGTTATATGACCATTTCATCTTTCCCTCATTCCTTTCTATTTGTTCAGCAATATGAAATGACACAATTACTTGCAGAATCCTGAGATTTCAGTAATTTTTAAAATTGAAATTCATTTACTAAGTCCTCACACTGTAAGTAACTTTATGTAGTTATGGTTTAATACATATTGCCACACAGGCTTCACAATCTTGGTCCTTCTGCCTGGCTTTTTAATTGGAAGAAGAATCTGGAAATCATTGCTAAATAGAATGTGTGAGTCATAACAGGTGACTGTGTTTTCCTTTCTGACATGGAACAGTACAAGATAAATTTAGTTTCTACTATTTGTGTTGTTTTTCAGGAAGATCAGGATTTATTAAATAAATTAGGATTACCCATCTGATCTACTTCAATTGCCATTTCCTTCAGGGTTTTTTTCTGACCAATAAACCAAAGATTTTCCTGTGTGAATCAGGCCTAAGAGGTGATCATTTTTTTTTTGTACCAGAGATTGAACTCAGGGGCACTCAACCGCTGAGCCATATCCCCAACCCTATTTTGTGTTTTATGTAGAGACAGGGTGTCACTGAGTTGCTTAGCACCTCCCCGTTGCTGAGGCTGGCTTTGAACTCATGACTTTCCTGTCTCAGCCTCCCTAAGTGCAGGGATTACAGACATGTGCCACCGCGCCCAACTGAGAGGTGATCATTTAATTGTTAAAACATGTTCAGTCCATTTGATAACCATAATCAGTTCTATGGTTCATACAGTCTATATTAAATAGACTAACAGATTTCTGGTTATTGAACATGAAATCAATGCATACTGTGGCTAGGATTGCCTTATAAGCTGCCTGAGAGAACTTGGTCTAAGACCTGACCTGTTTTAGAGGATATAGTTGGTGGCTAATTCTCAGGAAGCTTAAATGGCAACAAATAATGTATGTACAAATGCTAAGAGTTTAAGAAGGGAAAGATTCTTATGGAAGAAGATAACTTGGGAAGATACCACAGAAGAATAAAGATTGAAATTCTCCTTTATGGCTGAGTAATATTCCATTGTGTGGTATTACTCAGACACAAAGAAGAATGAAATTATGGCATTTGATGGTAAATGGATGAAACTGCAGGATATCATGCTAAATGAAATAAGCCAATCCCCCAAAACCAAAGGCCGAATGTTCTCTCTGATATGTGGATGCTAGCATACAACAAGGGAGGTGGGGGGAAGAATAGAAGTTCATTGGATTAGACAAAGGGGAATGAAGGGAAGGGAGGGGATGAGGATAGGCAAGACAGTAGAATGAATTGGACAGAACTTTCCTATGTTCACATACGAATACATGATCAGTGGAACTACACATCACGTACAACCTCAAGAATGGTATCCTAATTAGAACACGTTATATTCCATGTATGTATAGTATGTCAAAATATACTCTACTGTCATGTATATCTTTTAAAAAACTAATTAAAAAATAAAATTTAAAAAAGAAATTGCTCCTTTAGAAAAAAATAGAATTTGAGACACCTCTGGCAATATGGCAGATTAGAGGCTCTGAATAGATACCCCAGTGGAACAATCAGACCTGCAATGAAACATAGTTTTATTTGCATCAGTGAGCTTGTAGGAATTAAGAGAATTTTCCCAGGCTCAGAGATAAAAACGTGAACTGAATCCAAATAGTGAACAATAGGTGCACAAGAAAGCTGTAGTTATTCTGAGGGAGAATCCCAACAAACTGCCCTAGAGAGCCCATATTAGTCTGTCAGGGCTACTATCACAAAATCCCACAACTGGGTGACTGAAACAATAGGAATTTACTTTCTCAGGGGTCTAGAAGCTGGAAGTCCAAGATCAAGATCCTGGGGAGGTTAGGTTCTTTGGAAGTCTCTCTTCTCAGCCTGAAGATTACCCTCTTGCTGTCTCTCCAGTGATCATTGTGCAAACACACTTCCCTAGTGTCTCATCCTCCATAAGACATTAGGCTCAGCCAGGCATGTGGTGTAGGCCAGTAATTCCAGCCAACTCAGGAGGCTGAAGCAAGAAGATCACCAGTCAAGGCCTGCTTTGGCAATTTAGTGAGACCCTGTCCCAAAACACAAAATAAAAAAGGCTGGTGACATAGCTCAGTGGTAGAGAGTCCCTAGGTTCAATCCCCAGTATCCAAGAAAGGAAGGAAGGGAGGGAGGGAAGGAAGGAAGGAGGGAAGAAAAGGAAGACAGACATTAGGGTCCCACCTAAAGGGCTTTATTTTTTAAAAAATATTCTTAGTTGTAGATGGACACAATACCTTTATTTTGTTTATTTAATTTTTTCATGTGGTGCTAGGGATTGAACCCAGGGCCTCACATATTCTAGGCAAGCACTCTACCACTGAGTCACAACCTTAAACCAAGGTCTTCATTTTAAGTTAATCATTTCTTTAAAGTTCTTATCTTCTAATATGGTTACATTCTGAGGTAATGTAGGTTGGGAATACAACATATGAATTTGGGAGAGGACACAATTTATTCCACAACAGAACCTCAAACTTGGCCAGCAATAAAGTGAATGCTGAATCTTAGACTTCAGATTAAGCCAAGGACTCTGGAATGAGCCAAAAGATGCCAAGTAGGAAGTTTCCCCAGTGTGCAGATGCAAATGAAAATTTCTTCTGAAAGAAGTGAATTAGCTAGCTAGTTAGTTAGTTTAGGTCCTGAGGGTTCCTACAGATTAAAATCAGATTAGTCTCTCCTTTTCCTTGGGGAATATATTCCAAGATCCCTAGTGGATGCCTCCTAACTATAGATGGCACTGAGTCCTACATCTTTTTACTTAAAGGAAATACTTATGACTTCCTTTTGGCATATCCAAATTGCCAACATCACTACTCTTGCACTTTGGGGTCATTATTAAGTAAAATAAGGTAAGATAAGCACTGTGACACCATAACCGATTAAGATGATGACCAAGGAACAAAGGCTAACTACTAAGTGACAAAAGGCAAGTACCAAATATAGTGTTGATACACAGGATGAGGAAAGATTCATGTCTAGAGTGGGACAAAGATTCTACCAGGCTGCTCAGAATGGTGCCCAATATAAAACTTAGGAATTATTTATTTCTGGAATTTTCCATTAATATTTTCAGATCACAGTTGACCACAGGTAAATGAAACTATGGAAAGCAAAAATGTAGGGCTGGGGGCGGCTACTGTATACATTCATTACTAAAGATCAGTAAGGGGAAAAATCATCATAAGTGAGCATTATCAAAATGACAGAGCCTCCCCCAAGTAAGTATCAGAATTGTCAGATAAAGAATATAAAATATGAAATATATAAATAAATAAAAGTTGAGCAGGACATGGTGGCACATGTCCTCGGCTCTGAAGGCTGAGGCAGGAGGATCTCAAGTTCAAAGCTAGCTTCAGCAATTTAGCAAGGTCCTAAACAACTTAATGAGGCCCTAAGCAACTTAGCAAAACCCTGTCTCAAAAACTAAAAAGGACTGTGGATGTGGCTTATTGGTTAAGCACCCCTGGGTTCAATCCTTAGTACCAAGAGACAATAAAACATAAGAGAGTTGATTGGAAAAAGATCCACAAGAACTTTTTTTTTTTTTTGTACTGGGCATTGAACTCAGTGGCAGTTTACCAATGAGCCACATCCCCACCTTTTTTCATTTTTTTATGTTGAGACAGGGTCTCACTCAGTTGCTTAGGGCCTCACTAAATTGCTGAGGCTGACCTTGAATTTGTGATCTTCCTACCTCAGCCTCCCAAGTTGCTGGTTTAGAACTATTAATTAATTAACTAATTTAGGGTACCAGGGATTGAACTCAGGGGCACTCAGTCACTGAGCCACATCCCCAGCCCTATTTTGTATTTTATTTAGAGACAGGGTCTCACTTGCTTAGCCCCTCACTTTTACTGAGGCCTGGCTTTGAACTCGTGATCCTTCTGTCTCAGCCTCCCAAGCCACTGGGATTACAGGTATATATATGGGGCCTGTCTTAGAACTTTTAAAATAAAAAAAGAATTCAAAACTGTTTCAAACATTCAGTTGAGAAGTTAAATAGATTAGATGTAGTTGAGACATAAATTGGCTAACTGGAAGATAAATCTTCAAATGTTTTATTTGGCATACATCTAATTAAAATCTCAAAGGAAAAAGCAGAGAGTTTGCAAAAGAGGCAATATTTAAAGAGATTGCTACTTAGAATTTTCCAGAGTAATGAAAGGTAAGAATCCACAGATCTGGTAAGAATAATCTGTGCAAAGCAAGACAAATTTCTTAAAAATTCAAACCTAGTTCTATCATAGTGAAGTCTGCAGAACATCAAAGACAAAGGAAAGATCTCTTCTCATAGAGAAAAGACAGATCACCTACAAAACAACAGTAATTAGAATGACAGTTGATACGGGCATGGTGGCACCCGGCTGTAATCCCAGAGACCCGGGAGGCTGGGGCAGGTAGAGGCCTGTTCAAGGCCATCCGGGGCAATTTAGCAAGGCCCTCAGCAACTTGATGAGACCCTGTCTCAAAATAAAAGATAAAAGGGGCTAAAGGTAGCTCAGTGGTAAAACATCCCTGGGTTCAATCCTCAGTAACCACCCTTCCCCCAAAAAAGAGACTGCTGACAGCGGATAATGCTTTCAAAGTTTGAGAGAAAACAGCTGACAATCTATCACTTATATCTAGCAAAACTGTTTCTCAAGAGCAAGAATAAAATGAAAACATTTCAGAAAAACACAAATTGAATTTACCACCAACAGACCTATAGTAAGAGAACTTCTGAATGAGCTTACTTAGTTCGGGTTCCCCCTGAAGTCTACTTTGAATTTCAGTGCATACCTTATTCAAGAAGTGATCCCAGTAAACACTTGCAGGTAAGTAGAGAAATGAGAGAGGAAAGGAAAGGAAGCCAAAAAAGCCACATCATCAAGCAAGTCACCATGTGAGCAACTGGAGCTTAATCCAACTGAAGAAGAAACCTGGAACCAGTGAGAAAATGTTCCGGAATTTTCCTGTCTAAAGCACAAGAGAGAGAGGCGATCAACATCTCCCTTCAGGTCTTATTTGAGGGTTGCTCCAAGGAGGTATTCCTATCCCCTCACACATTTTGTCTGCTCCTAACAGTAACAGAGGGACTGGAGCAGCCAGGGAGAGCCCTCCGGCAGAGTCACAGATGTGGAAAGGTGGAAGGACAAGCTAGGGTGGAAAATGTGTTGAGGGGATGTGAAAGGGCTCCCGGCAGACTACTCTAATGTACTGCAGGAAAATGAAAAATGATTGTGGAAGGAGAAGCACTGGTGTACAAGAAATAATGAGTCCACATATTGGCTACTAGGTTGTAAGTCTAAATAAATATTTTCAATATAAAATATAATGTTAGCATCTAATTTGTAGACCAATACAAAATGGAAAAGAATTAAATAATAATATTAATTAGTTATTAATTGTAATAGTTATTATATTTATTATTATTATTATTATTATTATTATTTACTGTGGATTGAACCCAGGGACAATTTGCCACTGAGCTACACTTACCCACTTATTTATTTATTTATTTTTTAAATTTTGAGACAGGGTCTAAGATGTTTAGGGCCTCACTAAATTGCTGAGGCTGGCTTTAAACTTGTGATCCTCCTGCCTCAGCCTCCAGAGTCACTGGGATTATAGGTGTGCACCACCACGTCTGGCCAAGAATTAAAATATTAGATACAGGCATAATTTAACCTAGTACCTGTATCACTATTATGGGCAAGAAATAAAACATTAGGAACCATATTTTTTTTTTTTGGTAAAAAGAATAAAATGACCATGTAGGTTGGTGGAAGAGGGAACAGGTCACCTGAGATTGCCTAATAGAAGTGAAGTCAGGAAGGGAGCCTGATCTTCCAGAAATGGCAAGCTAGGATGGAGTGAGGAGCTGTGGTGGAGAATGGCTGGAGGGGTAAGTCAAGAGGAGGATAGCTGGAGAAGATCTAACAATTAATCTTGTAGATCAAGAGTCCTCCAATCTTTTGAATCATCTCATTTATTGAAATGGTTTGACTCTGTGGCCCTGTGTATAATATTTATACTATCTTACTCATATGTACAATGTAAAACATACTCAAAATAATTTTAAATAACGTACCTTAGATAATATAATACTTAAAAATATTTATTTTAATTAGTTTAATTTTATTTTCTTGTTGTGCTAGAGATGGAACCCAAGGACTCATGTATGTTAAACATACATTTTTTTCACTAAGCTACCATCTCATCCCCAAAATAATATTTAATTATTTGTCCTTTCTTAAAACAATATTAATAAGCTGGGTGTGGTGGTGCACGCCTATAATTCCAGTGACTCAGGAAGCTGAAACAGGAATGTTACAAGTTCAAGACCAGCCTCAGCAACTTAGGAGATCCTGTCTCAAAATTTTAAAAAGGGCTGGGGATGTGGCTCAGTGGTTAAGCACTGCTGGGTTAAATCCCTGGTACCAAACCAAACCAAACCAAACAAAAAGGCAATATTAATAGTTTCGTTGTGAGCAATAAGTTGGGCTATGAATCATTATTTTGAAAATCTTGACTTATAGAAGACTGGTATATTTTGACATGAGTTTTACTGGTTGTCATGGCTGAAAAATGATACCTCACCAAAGCAAAACAGATCCAAAGGAATAAATGTACTTATAAATCATGATAATTACTTTTCAATCCCATATAACCATTATGCAAGCAATTTTGTTGAATTCAGCTAGGAAATTTTCATATTCTCTGATTTCAATCAGTGGTAATAGCATACTAATCAGACAGGGGTAGATTTAAAGTTTTTTAACAAATGAGTCCAAAACTCATGGAAATTCTTCACTGGAATGAATTTTAAACAAATTAGAAAACTACGTTTCTGAGTGTTTGAAGTAAGTCCTGCTAGGAGGCCTGCAGGTGCCTGGTAGGAGGGCTAAGGGCCTTCAGTCAAGAAGTGGGCTAGAAAGGATGGTTGGGGACAATTGGGCAGGATTTGGTCATGACATGTGGGAAAGAGAAGGGTGGATGTAAGTGCCTGTGTCCATCAGGTTCCTTTAGGTTGTGATATGCAAAATAATAATAATAATAATTAACTACTTCATGAATGGGAGTTTACTGTAAGGGTACACGAGAACCTTAAGAAGATAGGAAACCATCTCTGTATTTGCATTGTTGACCTCTATATATTTTTTTCTCACACTTTTTAAACTACTTCCTCCATTTTTTTTTTAATAAAAAGAGTCCCACAGCATTTATTTTCATCTGGTAATAACATAAAAGTCTCCAAAACAATGTGAACAAATGTTTTAGAACTATATTCCCAGCAAAGGACACCTAAAAAAGAAAAATAAAAGTTAGCCTTCTCTGTAATTTCTCACTTCATGGATCATTTCTGGTTGGAGACACTTTGCAGCAGAGTAATATTACCTCCTTTTAGCATGATCCAACCCAGTTGTTTTCTTGACTTTGTTTTAGAATGAATCTCTTCTGCATCATCTAATACAAGATTCATGTATTCATCAAAACCAATAACACAGCCCTCCACCCGCATATTCACTGGCTCGTAGAGCCACATCTGAATCCGGGATCTGTTTTGCAAGCATCTGAAGATGAGGTTCTGCATCACAGTAGTTAAGGAAGAAATACATAAACAGCACAGACTCTGCTCCTTGAAACTGAGGATTGACCCAACCCTCACCTCAACTTTGTTTTCTGAAGGCAAGGTCTGGTGCCTACTGCAAGAAGTGCAGAACTGGGCATTCACTGGGGGCTGGGGGTTCCCTCCACACTCTGAAGGAACTCACACTCTCTCATTCTCCTGGAATCTCCTTGTTGCTGGCATCTTCATCCTGCCCTAGACCCTGAACTCCTGCTTTCACTCCGCATCTTCCTAAATTTGTCTCTCCTCCTCTCACCTGGCCATTTCTGCACTTCCCCTGCAAGGGTGGTCCAAGCCCACCTCCCCCCTTCATTTTCTTTTCACAGCCAATTCTAGGACTTTCTAATCTGATAAAACTGAAAGTAAAAATTCTGGAAGAGGAAATAATTCTTGTCAGAATATTATTTTTATTTCTCTTGCTACTATGTTTGTTTCAGGATGTTTGTTATATTATCATAGTTTGATTGATTTTCCTCAGGAGAAGGTCAAGTTCTCTGGAACATTCGATGTCATTATTTAGAAATGAAATAGTTATTGCATGTTTATTAAAAATGATCCACAAGAGTGACTCAGAAATTGGGAGGCATACATTGGTATTTTTCACTTCAGTAATCTTGCTAGCATGCTTACATGCTCAGATTTGAATGCTGGTTCAAATTAATATTTCAAGTATTGAAACTATAATGCTCCATTGTGTTCACCAATGTAAAGGTAAGCAAATCATCAGGATATCATTATACTTAAGACTGAATACCCTAATTTAAGGACAAATTTACATAGCAACAAGCCCCTTCACTCCTGGGAAATGTGGTCAGCTCACTTCTGAACTGGATCCCAAATTGTCCTTCCCCTGTCACCACAATGATCCTCAGTAGCTTCATCTTCAAGAAAGTCTAGTTGGGAGCAGGTGCAGATCCCCTCTCTTTCCTCCCTTCCAGGCATCAACCAGAGAGCCAGGTTGGTGACTCATAGACCATCTTTCCTTCCCAAAGCCCCAGAAGAGAAAGGGCCGTCTCATGCCTTTCTAGTTTCCCCTTCAAGGGGACAAGCCACTTGCACAATGATCAACCTCACCAGCTCTTTTTCAGCATTACCATGGTGCCAATCACAGAAGCAGATGCTTCCCCTTTTTCCCAGTGGACCAGGTTCAGGTCAAAATGCCACTATTGATAGGAGAGAGGCAGAAATTTCACATCAGATGGTTTAGAGGGTCAAGGTTCATACATCCAGATCAAACTTATCATGGGGGGGGGCTGGGGTTATGGCGCAGTGGTAGCGTGCTCGCCTAGCACGCGGGAGGCACTGGGTTTGATCCTCAGCACCACATAAAAATAAAATAAAGATATTCTGTCTACCTATAACTAAAAAATAAATATTTTAAAAAAAAACTTATCATGGGGCCATGAAGGTGACACCGTAAAAAAGATGTTTCTTTCCTTCCCATTTTTATACCATATCTGACAGTCTTTTAGATTAGCAATATTACCATCTAACACAGCTCCTCCTTAATCCTCATGTGCTCCAGGACATGGAGTCAAATGGACTCATAGGACCCTGGTATCTCCCAGCAAACTTAAGCATCCATACCTATACAGTGCATAGGATCATGATCCTGTGGCCCTCCTCCTTGTCACTGCAGCATTTTCTTTTTTTTATAAATTATTATTATCATTATTATTACTTTAGTATTGGGGATTGAACCCAGGGTGTTTAACCACTGAGCCACATCCCCAGTCCTTTTTATTTTTCACTTTGAGACAGGATCCTGCAAAGTTGCTTAGAGCTTCACTAAGTTGCTAAGGCCAGCCTCAAACTTGTAATCTTCCTGTCTCAGCCTCTCGAGTTGCTGGGATTGTAGATATATCACGTCCAGTTTCATAGCAGCATTTTCTACACCCCAATTAATATAATTCTGGGTGCTGAGGGAAAAAATAACAAAGAGATTTTTCCTTGTGTATAATCTTACTAGAGAATTAAGACTAGCAACAGGAAAAAATTTGAAAACACTGCAAGATAACACTCATCTATTCATTTGAGAGGCAGTCTTGCTATGTTGTACAGTCTGGCCTTGAACTCTGAATCCTCCCATCTTAGCCTCCTGAGTAGCTGGAATTACAGGTACATGCCGCAGTACCGGCTTCTGTCAGGCACATTTAATCAGAAACTCTAACTTAAATCAGAGGGACCATATGGTACATGCAATGCCTCCCTGAATGTAGGCCTTGGGTAAAGTATTTATTCTTTCTTGACCTCAGTTTTCTCATTGGTGTTTTTTTTAAGACAGGAATAATATTAATCCCTTATTATCTGTTGAATAATCCTGTGATACACAAATGAAACTAAGTCTGTAGGGTCACTTTGACAATTTTAGTACTATTCCAATGTAAAGTGTTTATTATTATTACTGTGATCATTATTCTTATCATTATTAATATTGTATGTGGAATTCAGAAAGAGGTGAGATCCTGGTACTCAAGGGAGTGTAGAGAAAGATGTATCTGAGTACTTGGGCCAGCTTTGAAGGATGTGCAGAGTCCAGAAGGGGCAGAAAAGGCCCTGGGTTGGGAGGTAAGAGCAGAGGCAGAGAGAAAGCAATTAAGGACAGGAGGCATCAGTGAGGAACCAGCTTGGCTGAACTGAAGGATTGCCTGGGGGAGGAACAGAATACATATTTGGATGGTAAGAAGACTGGCCCAGGGCAGACCTCAGCAGGAGAGAGAAGCATGCTCCAGAGCTCTGCAGCAAATGAGAAGTTGACCTTTGTTCAAGACTCAGATTTTGCTTAGAAAAAGGGAAGTCTACTCACCAGGTAAGTGTCCAGAATATTAACCGGTTTCATTCTACACCCCTTCCCAGCAATGTCCCATTCTTCCTACAGAGTGTATTCTCTTCCTCAGGCTTTGTTTCATCCAGCCCAGGACTTGGCAGATAACAAGTACCCCCAAACTACTGGGAGTTGAATCCACACAGCATCATCTTTCATTATCATTACTTCTCCCCAGTTTCTTTAAGTTACCAATGACCTCATTCTATACCAATCAATGGTCATTTCTTTGTCTTCATCCTTCTTGACCTCTGCTGAATCTGTGCCTGGTCCTTACTCATTCTCTCTTCCACAGAAGGCTGTATTGTCTGCTCCATGCTGAGAACAATTTCATCTCCAATTCCCAAATAGCTTCAGAATTCTGCCTGAAATTTATACCGATATCTGTTCATATAAACACACTGTTCTTTTAAAACACAAATGCATTCAAGGTGTCTAATGAGACTCACACTTCATTGTTAATTACTTTAATTAATTAATTTTTCTCCTATCATCTACCTGTGAAGTGCACTTGCAGGAATGAAGGAATGCCTGTTTTTGACCAGTTTGGGTGGAGGGAAGGTCACCTGAAAGATGAAGGAATCATAAAGGAGGGCTTTGGTCAAAAGAAGGGAAGAATGAAGGTATCAGAGATAAACCTGACTTTCACACACTTTTGCTGAAACTCAACCTTGCCCTCCAACATGCTCTAGATACCCCCACCTCAGCCTCGGGCTTTTCTCCTTCTGATTGACAGCCTCAGAAGAGTGACACATCTCTCATTCCTCAGAGCAGTTTAAAGTAAAAAATAAACTACTTTCTTCTCTTCACACAAGTCCTGCGAGGTTCTTGGGAGCAAATCCTGGGCTCCTTTCCAGGATTGATCTCAGAGTTTCAGTTGCAAAACCTTAGACTGCAAATTACATCTGCCTCCCCCCATGTATGCACCCATGAGCAACGGGGAGTGGATGTGAGCCAGCTCTGCTCTGATTAAAACTTGAGCTCATTTAGAAATCTAACGTCTGGGACCCACCTGTTCTGGAATGTTCTTCTGAGAGGATAAGACTGAGTTACATGCCAGCCAAGGGAACAATTCTTTCCTTCTTATCCTGTTCCATCACTGGCCCCTAAAATAGTAACTTCTACCCACACTATGTCCTTTCAGAGAAGTGAGAAAGCTGCTCCCAGCTCTGCCCTTTAGGAAGGAGTGACCCATATGACCAGGCAGATGAGGGTAAAGGTCATACTGTTTGCTCATTCTCTCTGGCTGAGACCTGCCTGCACGCTGTCCTCTGATTTTGTTCCCATGCATTAGGAGAGCTTGCTGAAGGCTCAGGCTCTACTTCTGGAGGGCAGTGTCCCCCTGGGTGTCCCTGTTTGATAGGGAGTAAGGCTGGAGACTCCCTTCTCAGCAGAGGTGGGTAAAGTGTGTCCTAAAGAGCAGCTCTCTCTGCCATAGCATGGAAATCTGGTTGGTAGAAGGTCGTGAAAAACAGGAATTCACTTGATGCTTTGACTAGATCCTTTGTGGCTTTGAACTTACATGGTTTTTTTCTTTTTCCCAAACTTCTTCTCCCTGACCTTGCCCTTAACCTTCTCCTTCCTGATTTTCTTTTCCCTTCCCGATTTCTCTTCCCTAACCTCATTTTCTATAAATTACCTCTTTAAAAACTCTTCTGTTCCCCATGATGGGCAGAATCTCAAACTTTGGGGTAGGAGTCCCCTTTGTTTCTCCTTTGCTAGCAAAGCAATAAACCATCTTTTTCCTTTTTCTCAAAACCATGTCCTGGTTATTGGATTGGCATCGGGAACAAAGACCGAGCTTTCAGCAACAGTCCCTCAGGACCAGAGGTGAAAGCTATGTTCTCCACTCCAGCTTCCCCATTAGTAAAGAGGTATTTTGATTTCCATTGGACTGATGTGCCTATTTCCCAACTGATTCAGAATCAGAAGGGAGGAAGCATGTGATTGCCTGTTGTCCCTAATTTGTCAACAGCAACTCCAGGTAAATGGCTTAGCAAGGAATTCTACTCCTTCTCAGTGCTCCCTGCAGAACAACAATCTATTCTGATACATTAAATCTATGCATAGTTAAGTGTGGAACATTGTGGAGAGGGGTTATTATCATTTTATTTACTTATTAATGTATTTTTAAATTGACACATAGTAATTGTACATATTTATGGGGTACAGTTGACATTCCAATACATGAATATAATGTGTAATGATCAGATTAGGGTAACTGGCATATCTATCATCTCATACATATCTCATTTCTTTGTGTTAGTAACATTCAAAATCCTTTCTATCAGATATTTTAAAATATTCAATTGTCATCAACCCTACTTATGCTACTGTGTTGGAGAATATTAGAATCTGCTCCTATGCAACTTAGCCCTATACCCATTAAGCATTCTCTCTCCATCCCTTCCTCCCCCACACCCATTCAAGGCTCTGGTAACCACCATTCTCTTCTCCACCTTTATGAGAACAACTTTAGCTGGGCAGGGTGGCACACGCTTATAATCCCAGCGGCTCAGGAGGCTGAGGCAGAAGAATAGTGAGTTCAAAGCCAGCCTCAGCAAAAGCGAGGCCCTAAGCAATTCAGTGAGACCCTGTCCTTAAATATAATTTAAAGCAGGGCTGAGGGTGTGGCTCAGTGGTTAAGTGCCCCTGAGTTCAATCTTTGGTCCCCCCCCAAAAAAAGATTACAAGACCAACTTTAGCTTCTACATGTAAGTGAGAATATGTGGTATTGTCTTTTTGTGCCTGGATTATTTCACTTAACATAATGACCTCCATTTCCATTCATGTTGCTGCAAAAGACAGAATTTCATACTTTTTTAAATGGCTGAATAATATTCTAGTGTGTATACACTCCACATTTTCTTTATTCATTCATCCATCCATGGACGCCTGGGTTAGTTCCATGCCTTTGCTATTGTGCAAAGTGCTGAGTAGACAACTTAGTGAAGACGTCTACCTGACATACTGATTTTACTGACCAATGCCTGTGGCCGATACATACCTAGTGATGGGATTGCAGGATCATATGGAACTTCTATTTCTAGTTTTTAAAGAAAATTCCACAGTGTTTTCCATAACGACTGAAATAATTTATGTTCCCACCAGCAGCAAACGAGAGTTGCCCTTTCTCTGCATCCTTGCCAGCTGTGTTAGTCAGCTTTCTGTCTCTGTGACAAATACCTGAGATGAAGAGCTTAAAAGGAGGAAAGGTGGGGCTGGGATTATAGCTCAGCGGTAGAGCGCTTGCCTCGCATGCGTGAGGCCCTGGGTTCGATCCTCAGCACCACGTACAAAGCAATGAAATAAAGACATTGTATCCATCTACAGCTAAAAAAATTAAAAAAAGATTAAAATAAATAAATAAATAAAGGTATTGCGCCCATCAACGACTAAAAATATTTT
>CM053401.1:87451826-87469657 GCA_028644305.1 Xerus rutilus | reverse complement strand
AAAAAAAAAAAAAAAAAAAAAAAAAAAAAAAAAAAAAAACAAAAAAAAAAAGGAGGAAAGGTTTAATTTGGCTCACAGCTTTAGAAATTTCAGTCCATGGTCAGTTGGCCCTGTCATTTTGGGCCTGTAGAATCATAGTACATTCATGACTGAGGAGGCCCGTTTAGCTCATGGTGGCCAAGTGAGAATGGGGGCTTAGGGTCCCAGTATATCCTTCAAGAGCACATCCCCAATGACCTCACTTCCTTCCACGAGGCCCCACCTCCCAAAGGTTTCACCACCACCCAACAGTGCCACAGGCAGTGACCAATGCCCTAACACATGAGTCCTTGAGGAACATTCCATATCCAAACTGCAGCACATCAGTATTTTGTTATTTTTTGTTTTTCATAATAGCCATTTTAATTGGATGAGATAATATCTCATTGTGGTTTTGATTTGCATTTTCCTGATGATTAGTAATGTTAAACATATAATTTTTGGTCATTCACATAACTTCTTTTGAAAAACATCTATGTAGACATGTCTATTCAGGCCATTCTCCCTTTTGTTTTTGTTATTTGTTTGTTTACTTGCTTTGTGCTGCGGATTAAACCTCAAGCATGTCAATCACGCACTCTACCACTGAGCTACTCCCCAGCCCCATTTTACTTTTTAAAATCAGGTCATTTAGTTTTGTGCTATTGAATTGAGTTCCTTATGTATTCTGGAAATGAACCCTTTGCCAGATGGATAGTTTGCAAATATTTTCTCCCATTCTGCAAGTTGTCTATTCACTCTGTTGATTGTGTCCTTTGCTGTACAGAAGTTTTTAGTTTGATATAATCCCATTTGTCAATTTTTGCTTTTGTTACCTGAGATTTTGGGGTCATATCTAAAAAATCTTTGCCTACACCAATGTCCTAAAGCATTTCCCCTATATTTTCTTATAGTGATTTCAAAGTTTCAAAGTGTTATAGATAAGTCATTGATTCATTCTGAGTTAATTTTTGTACATGAAGAAAGATAGGGATCTAGTTCCTTCCTACTGCATATGGATAGCTAGTTTTTCTAGCACCATTTAGTAAAAAGGTTTTCCTTTCCCATATGTACATAAATGTGTGTGTGTGTGTGTGTGTGTGTGTGTGTGTGTGTGTGTGTATTTGCTTATAATGAAAATCAGTTGAATGTAAATACATAAACTTGTTTCTGGGTCATCCATTCTTTTCCATTGGTTTATGTGTCTATTTTTATGCCAGTTCTCTGTTACTAGAGCTTTGCAATATGTTTTGAAGTTAGATACAATAATACCTCTGGCTATGTTCTTGTTCAGGATTGCATTGACTATGTGAGGTCTTTTTTAGTTCCATATGAATTTTGTGGGGTTTTTTTTCTGGTTCTGTGAAGAATGTCATTAATATTTTGATAGGAATTGCATTGAATCTATAGATTGTTCTGGGTATTATGGGCATTTTAACATTATTAGTTTTTCAAACCTGTGCACATAGGATGTCTATCCATTTATTTGTGCGTCCTCTTTCATTAGTGCTTTGTAATTTTCATTGTCGAGATCATTAATTTCTGTGGTTAAGTTTATTCTATGTATATTTCATAGTTATTAAAAAAACTGTCAATAATTTGGTTTTGGGGCTGGGGTTGTGGCTTAGTGGTAGAGTGTTTGCCTAGCACGTGTGAGACACTGGGTTCAATCCTCAGCACCACATAAAAATAAATAAGTAAAATAAAATTATTGTGTCCATAGACAACTAAAAATTTTTTTAAACAAATAATAATTTGGTTTTAGTGTATAAAGAGAAAAAAAATATGTTATTTATTTATTTATTCATTCATTCATTCATTCATTCATTCATACTGGGGATTGAACCCAGGGCATTTCACCACTAAGATATATCCCCAGTCCTTTGAATTTTTTGAGACAGGGTCTCACAAAGCTGTTGTGGGTCTAAGTTGCTGAGGCTGACCTCAAACTTGTGATCCTCCCGCCTCAGCCTCCCAAATTGCTGATTACAGGCATGTGCCACCACACCTGACTAAGAAGCTATTTATTTTTGTATGTTGATTTTCTATACTGTGACCTTACTGAATTTGTTTATCAGTTACAACAATTTTTTTATGGAGTAGTTTGGTTTTTCTATAAATAACATTATGTCCTCTGTAAACAGGGATAATTTGACTCCTTGTTTCCTCTTTGGATACCCATTCTTTCTCTTTTTTTATTGCTGTAGCTAAGACTTCCAATATTATATTGAATAAGAGTGGAGAAAGTGGAAATCCTGGTCTTGTTCCTGAAGGAGTGGGGCATTTTTAAAACCCTTACTACTCTTTAGGAAAAACCATTTGGGAATTCTGTGGTTATTTTCATAAATGAAACTTTATAGGACTAAAAATTTTTCTTTCAAGCAAACATTTAATGGATTACTTTTAAAGAAAGATACACTTTTGCTTCTCCTATCACAAGTAGATTTAGAACAACTATTTTAGAATTTGATTACATTCTCAGAGTTATCTGGCACAAACCATTATTGCAATGTCTCATAAAAAGCAATGAAATGAAAAAATAATCATTATTTTATGACTGGATGATTACAGGCTGGTTGTCATGGCCACACTCCAATCAGAACAATTATAATCCCTCTATCCATTTCCCACCTATTTTTCACTGGATTGATCTGTGATAGGAAAGGACATGCCTCAGACTTTTAAGGACTCAAGCTTAGTAAAACCTCACATCATTCCACCCCAGAAGTGGACTGGTAGACCACTTAACCTAGCATGCATAAGACCCTAGGTTTGACCCTAGCACCATAGAAAAAAATAGTGATAAAGCAATTTTAATGAGCCACTTTTACAGCTGATCAAATTCTTATCCATAAAGGCAGAAGAAGGAAGCTCATCTATATGAGTTGAGGTGATATAATATTTAAATGAAAATTACGGGCTGGGTTCGATCCTCAGCACCACATAAATAAAAATAATGAAAGCAAAAACAAACAAACAAATAAATAAAAATTACACATTTTCCTAAAGTGTATTACTATAAGATATTGCTGTGAGGCAAGTATACCTATCTTGCATGGAGCAAATGCTTAAATATCTGCACTATTCTGAACATATATGAATGGTAACAATTCTGTGTGAAATTATTTGGAAAGACATGTTTCTCAGTTAGGAAATCCTCATACATGTTAACATAAACAGAAGATTTGGTCCCTAAGTACCATAAAAACTTCCTCATGTGACTTTTATTTTATTTTTTGGTGATTGAACCCAGGAGCCCTTAACCATTGAATCACATCCCCAACACTTTTTAGTTTTTATTTTAAGACAGGGTCTTACTAAATTGCTTAGGACATTGCTAAGTTGCTGAGACTGGCCTCAAACTTGCAATCCTCCTGCCTCAGCCTCCTGAGTCACTGGGATTAGAGGCATGCACCACCATACCTGGCTAAGATGTTCTCAATTGCCATCCTTTTCACTTCTCTGATTACAGCCTTCTGATTAGGACTTTTTGTTTCCTTTTGTGGTCCTAGAGATTAAACTCAGGGCCTCTCATATGCTAGGCAAGCATTAAGCTACATCCTCAGCCTTTAAAAACATTCTTAAATTGGTGTATAATTATGCATAATAATAAGATTTATCATGACATATTCATACTTGTACATAATATAATTTGGTACATTTCATTCCCCGATATCCTCCCATGCCCTCCCTCTCCCTGATCACCTTCTCCTACCCTAACTGGTCTCTCTTCTATTCTCATGAGATCCCCTTTTCCCTCCTTTTCTCTCTAGCCTCCACAGATGAGAGAAAACATACAACTCTTAACTTTCTGAATTTGGATTATTTTGCTAAACATGATGCTCTCCAGTTCCATTAATTTTCTGCAAAAATTACATAATTTTTTTCTTTGTGGCTGAATAAAAATCAATCATGTATATATATATCACATTTTCTTTTTTCATTCTTCTGTTAATGGACACCTAGTCTGGTTCCATATAAACATGGGTAAGCATGTATCATTTTTAAAATTTATTTTTCTTTTTATTTATTTATTTATTTATTTATTTATTTATTTATTTATTTATTGATACCAGGGATCGAACCAAGGGACACTTAACCACTGAGCCACATCCCCAGCCCTTTTTTTGAAAATAGTTTTTAATTTAGAGACAGGGTCTCGCTGAGTTGCTAAGTGCCTCACTGATTTACTGAGGCTGGCTTTGAACTCAGAATCCTCCTGTCTCAGCCTCCCAAGCTGCTGGGATGCCAGGCATGCACCACCACATCTGGCTTAAATTTATTTATTTATTTATTTATTTATTTATTTATTTATTTATAATTTTTTGGTACCAAGGATTGAACTCAAGGGCATTTGACCACCAAGCCATATCCCCAGGCCTATTTTGTATTTTATTTAGAGACAGGGTCTCACTGAGTTGCTTACCACCTCACCATTGCTGAGGCTGGCTTTGAACTTGTGATTCTCCTGTCTCAGCCTCCCTAAGTGCTGGGATTACAGGCATGCGCCACTATGGCTGGCTTTAAATTTATTTCTGAGACAGTTGTTCATTAGGTTGCCCATCCTGGGCTCAAACTTGTGATCCTTCTACTTCGGGTTCCTGAGTAGCTGGGGTTATAAGTGTTCACTACCACATAGACTCACTGGGATTTTCGAGGAGCCTCTCACTGCAGTCCCATTCTTAAAAACAGGCAAGAGGAGCCACTGGCCTGCCCTCCTCTGGCTGTGCCTCTCTTCGCAAAATGAGGACACTGCAAAGATGAGGTACATGCCACTCAGAGTCAAGTCTCCACTTTCAGACCACTACTAAAATACCATTTTTTGAACTCTGAATTTCTTCATCAGAACAGTCCTGAGCCTGCTTCCAGAGCCTGTTCAGGTTCTTTGCTGGGGTCTGGCTTCCTGTGATGAATATGGAACCAGTATGCACACCCCCAGGTCTAAAGGGTGGCCTAGCATGGCTGTTTTGAAGGGGCTGTGGACATGCAGTTTGGATGTGGGAGGTGAGGCATCTACATATATGTGCCAGAGGTCTTCTTGGTGCAGGATGGTGTCCAGGGAAGAGGAGCGAGTGGGCTATGGGGCGAGGGCCACGGGTCTGGGTCTGGGGGCCAGGTTCAGCTCTCTCTGTGATGCCATAGAGAGTGAATCTATGAGAATCTGAGACTTTTAAATTTAAACTCAGATTTCCTGGTTGTTACAAAGGTACCCCCCGTTTTTTAACACACAGTCAGCATTTTTTTTTACAAATTCTAAATATTAAGATATATGGCATTTGGGCCTGTTTGTATTCTTGCCCTGAGCCCTACAAACATTAGTGGCAGGACTGCTTAACTGTTTCTCAACACACAGAATTTTTCAAACCAAACATAAGATCCTCCAGCTCCTAAGCACAGCAGGGAGGTATCTGTGATATCTGGGGTTTTATCTCTAAGAATCTTTGGAAACGTGCTTTGCAGTTTTTGCCCTCAATTATTCATTGTGTGTCACAAAGAGGTAAAAAAGAGAGCAGCTAGTTTAAATGACCAGGTGCCTTGGTGAGTGCACCACCATCTCAAGCCCCTCGAATTATTAAGGAATCTAGAGTCACATTTCTATGGACTGAGAGAGCTACCTATTAGCAAAGAGCATCCAAACCCATCAACCACCTTATTTGCATAATACCCTCTGCAAAGTTTATTCAAAGTGCTTCCACAAACATTACCTCATTTGATCCTCACAATGACCACATAAGACAGTCAGGGACAGTACCGTTCCCATTTTACAGACAAGAAAGCAGAGGCTTGGGGAAGGTGAGTGAGTTAGTATGTTGCCTAAAAATATGTAGCATAAATGGAGAAGTTTCCTAAGGACTGATTCAAATTTTTGATTTTAAGGGGTGCAGGATCTAGGCATATCTTAAAATACACGGATGCAGTTTTTGTATTTGGAATAGCTGCTCTCAGCAAGCACACTTGGCTTCCACTTCTGGCTTGGCATTGACAAATGTTTCTCGCGGTAGGCGCCCAACAGAGGTTAAGCCTCAGTTTCCATCTTTAAGATAAAGGGGTTCAAGTATATAATCTCTAAGATTTCTCCCAGCTCTGGTTCTTCTCCAATCCATGCCCCAGATTGCTTTTCACAGTTTTCAAGGCTGTGAAAGCAGCCTGTTATATTAACGGGCCTTTATCAAATGGCCTGGGGTGTCCATTGGAGCCTCCTCAGGAGACACAAGGCCCAAATAATAGTGCATTTGTTTAACAAAAAAAAAAATGTTCAGGGACTTCAGAATCCTAAAACTCTCAGGATACCTGACCCCATGTCTAGAAGTAGGACTTAACAAAATCAAGTGCCTTAAGGGGCCAGATAGGTCATGGATCACATAGAGACTCCAGGGTCTGGAGAAGCTTGAGGGTTCCAACAAGATTTCCTGTGTTTGACTTTGAGAGGGAAGTGATCTGGTTCCAATCCACTTGTGAAACTTTAAGGAAGACGCGCTGGCCTACTGCAATCCCTTCCTCATGCCAGGTCTCTTTTACAAGCTCCAAAGAACACTCAGAGCCCTAGGACATTCCCAGAATCTGTATTCTTTGGATGTCGAAATGTGGATTCAGAGGTTATTCTCAAGCAAAACACGCCAAGCCTGAGAAATACGCTGGTGCTAGGGCAGTCTTAACCAGACTCCTCAGCAAAAAAGTTAGTCAACTAGACATGAATTATTTGGTACTTCGGATCTCATCAAGTTTCTGGGAATAGAATTCCTTTATCAATTCACAAACATGAGGCAGATTCCACAGAATTCTGGGCTTTGTGACTGGAAGCTCGCCTCCCCCACCAACACTGTTATATACATTCATAGCACTCTGAATAAACTTCGGTATTCTATTTGTTTGTTTGTTTTGGTTCTGGTGATTAAATACTGGGAAGCTTTACCATTGAGCTACATCCCTAGTTCTTCTTTTCCTTTTTTTTTTTCCCCCTATCTTTCCAGACAGGGTCTCATTCAGTTGCTTAGGGTCTCACTAAGTTGCTGAAGCTGGCCTCAAACTTGTGATCCTTCTGCCTCAGCCTCCCAAGTCACTGGGATTACAGGTGTATGCCACCATGCTCAACTTTGTTTATTGTTTTAAAAACATAATTTCAATTTTTTGGTTATTAATTTAATGGTTTTCTTCCCTTCTAGACTAGGAGATTCAGGGAGTCCTTGCCTATCTTGCTTTTGGATTTTGTATCTGTTTTGTGGTGCTGGGGATCAGGGACTCGCCCATGCTAGGCAAGTGCTCTACCACCGAGCTATACCCCCAACTTGCCTATATTGTTTACTGTTGAATCTCCAGCATTCAGTACAGTGCCTAGCACACACTAAGTATGAAATACTATTTAATCAATGAATAAATAATGTCCCATTCATGAAGTCACTATGCATACAATAAATACATACAATGTTTTCAGGCATTATTCCTTGAAATTGGGGATAACAATAAGCAATACAGACCACATTCTGCAGGAGAATACTGAAGATCAAGTAAATAAATGCAGTAATTTCAGATAGTGTTAATAGCTACAAACAAAACAGTGTACTGTGAAAGAGAGGAGAGTCAGAGGAAAACCATAGAACAATTGTGCTCCTATAAGCTGACTAATAAATGACAGGGAGCCAAATGGTTAAGTAAAATAAGGGTCAGTCAGGTGAACGTTCCAGAAGCAGAAATAGCCAGTGCAAAGGCCCCGAGGCAGAACTCATTTGGCTTATCTAAGCTACATGAAACATTGAGAAGATAGTTTGGCAGGAGCACACATGGTAGGAGATAAAGTTGAGAGGTTGTCAGGGACAGAGCAGGGAGGACCTTGTAGGCCATGATAAGATCGGATTCCAGGGAGCACAGAACTGCAAACAGTAGCAAGAGTCAAAGTTGCTGGTGGCCCCAGCCTGTTTTTCATGAACCCAAAATAATATAAAAACATATATAACAGGAACAGAAACTTGAAGTTACAGCTGCAGTCTTCCAGGTGCTAGTTCTCATACTTGCCCATGGGCCTCTGAACGTCAGGACACCTGATCTCAATGCTGCCTTTCTTTGGCCTCAGCTGCCAGGTACACGGCACAGTAGGGATTGCTCATCTTCTCACCAGCTCTGGACGTTGGTTAGTTCGGTGTTCTTGTGGGGAAAATATTGACTCAACAACACAGATGTCAGCGTATAAGGTTCAACATCATTATCGTTATAATCCTGAGAGGAATTGGGCTGCAGTTTGGGGACTCGGCTTTAACAGCATAACTATTTTAGGTTAGCCAGGGCTCTGGCAGATTCAAGCCCCTCCTCCTTCAGTACCCAGGACTCTCTGGTGGGCAAGTCTCTTTAATTAACTTCCCTCTCCGGGCTCCTCCCTGCCAGGCTCCGCCCCATGCCTTGCTCTATCTGCCGTAGAAGCATCGACCTGCTCTGCTGCTGCTGCTGTCTTAGGTCCTCAGCTCTCCTCCCTTCAGTGGCTGGTATGGATATGACCTGGTAGGTGTCTGTCTGGAGAAAAGAGAGGAATGAAAATGGGCGGTGGAGATAAAGACATAAAATAGGAAGGGATGCATGGGAAGGATACAGGATGGGGGCGAAAAGGTTGAAGAGGCTGCGGGGTATGGAGCTTTGTGATAGATTTGTAATAGGATGAGGATGAGGTAAGAAATTTGGGGGACAGCGGGCAGTGAACTTCGTGCAGACCAAACAAAACACATACAAGCCAGTGGGTCAGCTTTGTCCCTCTCTATTAGAAGATGTTTAAATTCCTTTTCAGCTCCCAAATCCTGTGATGATGATGATGATGATGATGATGATGATGATGATGATTCTTTTCTGTATTGGATTCTGAACCCAGGATGCTCTACCACTGAGCTACATCCACAACCCTTTTTATTTTTTCTTCTGAAACAGGGTCTTTCTAAGTTGCTGAGGCTAGCCTGAAACTTGTGATCCTCCTGCCTCAGCCTCCTGAGTCTCTGGGATTGTAGGCCTGCACCATGGTGCTTGGCTCCTGTGATTATTTTGAAGTTTCATTTGTGTCTTGGAAACTGGCCTTCAGCCTCTTTCCCAGTATTTATTAGCCCGTATGCTCTTGCTGCTCACCTAGCATTGCAAAGTTGCTGATTTTAAGGGAGTAGGGTCTTTACTACCGAATGAGAAGTCTACATAAAATGTTTTTCATGTTCACTGAAAGCAGGGCTAATGGAGCCTCACTTTAACCTCCTTCCTTTCTTTTTGTTCATTTTTCATTTTGTCCTATTTATGACTGTTCTAATTTATTATTCACTGTGGCTTTCCCAGGATAACTCTACTCTTCTTTCCTGAAGTCCCAGAAAGGATCCCTAAGCCTCCTGTGGTTTCGGCCTCTGGTAACAAGGTTTCTGTGACATAGGCATAGTGTGGATTTGAGACTAAGATTTTCCTGGCTATCTAAAGCAAAACTGAATTCAGGAGCTCACCTATAAAAGGCAAATTAACAATGCCATTTTGTATCTTTAATAAGCATTTCTTATTCTCACAAACATACTTTTATTAAACATTTATTTACAGAAACCTTCTAAGAATGCTAAAGAGAATTTCTGTATAACCCTGACCCCAGATTGACCAATTTTCAAAAATTACCTTTACCTTTATTTATTTATTTATTTATTTATTTATTTATTTATTTTTGTATTGGGAATTGAACCCAGGGGCACTTTACCACTGAACTACATCCCAGACCTTTTTTTAAAAAATTTTTGAAACAGAGTCTTCCTAAGTTGCTTAGGGCCTCATTAAGTTGCTGTGGCTGGCTTTGAACTTGCCATCCTGCCTTGGCCTTCCAGCTAGCTGGGATTACAGGCACCCAGCCCATATTTGCTTTCTCATTCTGTCTCTTTCTCTCTTCTTTGCTCCCTCCTTCACTATCCCTATCACTATCTTACAACTTTTTAAAATGACTCATTTGAGAGTAGATTGCAAATATCATGGTCCTTCAATGTATGTTTCCTAAGAACAGGGTATTCTTTTACATGTCACAATATAATTAGCAAATTCCAGACATTTCATTGAAATTTATTCATTATTTTATCTAATCTATGGTCTATATTTCCATTTTGTTAATTGTTCAAAATGATAAAAATTTCTCACTACTATAGGATTAAATCATGTTACCACCTGTAATCTGGACTAGCTCCTTAGTCTTTGTCTTTCATAATGTTGCCTTTGCAGGGTGGGGAGGCAGGTACTGGAGATTGAACCACTGAGCCACACCCTCAGCTCATTTTATTTTATTATTTAGAGACAAGGTCTTACTAAATTGCTCAGGGCCTCATCAAGTTGTTGAGGCTGGTTTTGAACTCGCCATCTTCTTGCCTCAGCCTCCCAAGCCACTGGGATTACAGATGTGTGCTGCTGCGCCTGTTGATGTTGATATTTTTGAAGAATGTAGGTCAATTATTCTATATGACCTTGAATTGGCTTATGGTGTTTCCTCATAAGTAGATTCCAAGTATGAATTACTGGTTGGATTATTACATAGGTGATTTTGTATCCTCAGAATGTCACTTCTGGAGACACATGATATCTGTCTGTCCTTATTAGATGATGTTAATTTTAATCACCCGGTCACTGTCTGTTTTTTCACTACTTGTTCCCTTGAAACCCATAAGCAATCATGGAAAGACAATGCGACAATGCAAATATCCTGTTTCTCATTAAACTTTCCTCTCCAGATTTAGCATCCATTCTTGTTCAAACCATTCTATATAATGGTTGTAAAACGGTAATTTTCTAATTATGCCACTGCTGACATTTATCACAGGACATTCTGTTGTAAGGAAGTCTTCCCCTTGCTCCTGTTTATTTACAGCGTTGTTGAGATGATTTACATGCCAGACAATTCACCCTTTTAAAGTACACAGTTCAGTGGTTTTCAGTATAGTCACACAGATGTACAGCCATCACCACAGTCCATTTCATAACATTTCATCACTCCACAAAAAGACCCCACACCCTTTAGCAATTGCTCCTCATTTCCTCCCAGCCCTAGGCAATCACTAATCTATTTCCTGTCTCTACAGATTTGCCTTTCTGGACATTGCATATCAATGAAATCAGACAATTTGTGATTTTTAGTGAATGGTTTCTTTTACTTGGGGTGATGTTTTCAAGGTTCATCCATGTCATGGCATGTGTTGGTACTTTATTTTATTGCTAAATTATTATTTGTTATACATATGTACTTATGAATTGTTATTTTTATTCATTAGGTTATAATCATTATTGTTATTTTAATATTCAGCTTTCACAGATTTGGGACTTTCAGGGAGGTTTCTGTGTTCTTTTGACATGTCCTCATCACTTTTTTGAACAATTTATTAGATCCAAGCTCATTTTGCACCTTCCTGAATCTAGTTCTGTAATGAGCCTTTTCAAAGAGCCTTTAGTGGGGAAATAGTATTGAGAAACCTAGATCAGGTGATGGCACTCTCCTTGCCACTATGACGTCGGTACTTTTCTGCCTGTTATGGTTTATGTGAGGTGTCTCCCAAAAGCTCATGTGTGAGACAATGCAAGATGGTTTAGAAGTGAAATGATTGGATTATGGGAGCCTTAAGCCAATCAGTGCATTAATCCCCTGATCCCGATTAACTGAGTGGTAACTGTAGGCTGGCAGGGTGTGACTGGAGGGGGTGGGTCATTGGGGCGTGCCTTCGGGGTATGTATTTGGTGAGCTGGGCTTATGGGCTCTCTCTGCTTTCTGCTCATGTCCTGAACCACTTTCTCTGCCACACTCTTCTGCCATGATGTTCAGCCTCACCTTAAGCCCCAAGAAATGAAACCAGTTGTCTGTGACTGAGGCTCTGAAACTGTAAATCCCCAAATAAACCTTTTCTTCTGTAATTGCTCTTGACAGGCCTTTTGGTCGCAGCAGTGGAAAAGCTGATTAAAACATGCCATATTGGAAATCTTGAATCCCTACTAATAACTCCATTCTAGTGTTAAAAAAAAGTATAATTGAAGGCAAACAAACAAATGAATCTAGGAACCTAATTCTATTTCAACTGAGAAATAAAACTATAATGAAGAGGAAAAAAGTAATAATTCAACTAACCAGTGAATATTGTATTTTGAATGTAGACTCAACGTATGGACATTCCTCTTTTACCCCTTGTAGGGAGACAATTTTTTAATTTTCTGGTATGTTCTTTCTATCTTTTCTTTTCTTTTTGCAAAAATAATGGATCTGTGTTTTTTTTCTCTATTTTTTTTCTTATTAAAAGGTAACATATTTAGTTACTCTTTTTCATTTTGCCTTTTTCCTCTTAATAATATGTCCTGGAAGTCATGCCAAATCAGTTCATAAGACATGGCCTTCTTGTTTGTTTTTTTAACATAGCTACATATTACTCTATTAAATATATGTACCATGTTTTAGTCAACTAATCTATGCTGCAGAATAACCTTGTGCATATGTATTTTTATATGCTTAATTATCTATTTTTAAATAGATTTCTAGAAACAGAATTGCTAGTTGATGTTAAACATGTAGGTAGGTTTGATAGATACAGCAAATTCCTTTCATATGGGTTTTATTTCTCTAGCCTCTCCAACAGGATATATCATCATTGTGTCAATCTGATAGACAAGAAATAGTATCTCAGGGTAGTTTAATTTGTATTTTTCTTATTATAAATGAAATTGGATATCATTGAAGCATGATTATTTGTGAACTTTATTGAAGTATAATTGAAATCCAACAAAATACATGTATTTAAATTATAAAATTTGACAATATATAAGCCATTATCACATCAGTATAAAACATTTTCATTACCCCCCAAAGTTTCCTTGCAGCTCTTTTTAAATCAATCCTTTTCTCTACCTTCCATCCCCATGCCCAAGCAACTATTGATTTACCTTTTTTAAAAAAAGTATATATTTTTAATTGTCACACAGCAATTGTACATATTTATGGGGTGCAGTTTGACATCTCAATACATATACACAATATATAATATAAAGGGAAATTCATCACCTTAGATGTTTATTATTTTTTAGTGTTGGAAACATTAAAAAATAATCTCCATTAGCTATTTTGAAATTTGCAAGTGATCATTAGCAATCATAGTTATCCTACTGTGCTATAGAACATTAGAATTGATTCCTATTAACCAAGCGTGATCTACTTTTTGTCATTATGCATTATGGATAAGTTTTCATTTTATAGACTTGTATAAAAACAAAATCATGATATGTACTCATGTCTGGCTTCTTTCAGTATAGTGATATTTTGAGATTTATCCATTCCTTTTTATTGCCGAATAGTATTCCATTATGTGGATATACATGAACAGTTAGGCTCTTCCTAGTTCAGAAATACTACAGATAAAGTTACTATAAACACTTGTATACAAGTCTTTGAACATACTTTTTTTTTTCACCTTTGGGCAAATACCTGTGAGAAGAATAGCTTATTACAAGTGAAACTGAACATCTTTCAAATGCCATTTTTCTCTTTCTTTCTTTCTTTTTTTTTCAGTTCTGGGGATTGAACTCAGGGCCTTGCACATACTAGGCAAGTGCTCTACAATGGAGTTATATCCTCAGTCCTCAAATGTCATTTTTCTTTCTTTTGTGATTGTATCTTAATGTCTTCCATAAAATTTTTGATCTTTAATTTTGAAATTCTTTATATATTAGAGATATTAAACCTTTATAGTAATATGTTATAAATATATTCTATTGGTTGATCTAATTCATGTGCCAGTACCACCTTCTTTTAAATACCCTCTCCTCTTCCTCTCATTGATCTTCCTTTTCTCGGTTTTCTAGCTGTTCTCATGTGTTTATTTCTCTACCTGAATTTTAGTGTCAACCTGTCTAGCTCCAGGAAAAAAAAAAAAAAGCTTGTTATTATTTCTATTGGGATCATGTTAAATATATAAGTTAACTTAGGGAGAACTGACATTTTGATGTTTGAATATTCTAATCAAGAGCAAAGAATATCTTTCCACTTGGCAAAGTCTTCTTTTCTTAAACAAATATGTTTGAGAAAATATGTTTGAAAACTGAACCAGAGATTACTTTCATGAGAAAGGTAAAAATAAGAAGTCTGTCTTACTTTCCAATAAATAAAAGCAGCAATTTGAAAACAATAGAGGCTGGAGGTGTAGCTTAGTGGTAGAATGCATGCTTAGCATGCACAAGGCCCTGGGTTCAATCCCCAGAATCAAAATAATAATAATTTATACATCCTAATTATCTTTGTGTTGAGGAATCATAAGCATCTTGTTCTTATGCATTCAAGTTGTTCTGCAGCATTCAAGTTGATTAATATCACTTCCTTGAGTGTGCTTTATGAAAAAAATTGCTTTTAGGTATGAATACTAAGCCTAGTAACAATTTTTGAAGAGGTCTTGGATCTCATGAGCATTTGAAAGCTATGGACTCACTTTCCATCAGTATGGAAACTTTACACAATTTTTCATAAGGTTGGAGGGGAAGGCATTGACTCCTTGAAACCAATCCCTAGATTCTAGTTTTGAATCCCTGCCCTATGGGTTATATTTTATAGGACCATAGACCTAGAGATGGGTAGGCAATATTTGGATTTGGGCACTTCACACCCTGACAGTAATACCTATTATTCCTGCTTCCCTGTTCCTTCTGAGGGTTTTATCACTTAATTTGGTTTTAAGCAAGTTTTATTTGGGCAAGCAAAGTTCCACCAAGAAGATCCTAAAGTAGTTCCTGGAAAAGTGGTAGGAAAGGAAATAAGCATCTCCCTATACTGATGGTTCTATGAATTCCATGTCAAGAATCTAAACTTTAGGGTGGTAGATCCCTTGCCTAGAATGCAAAAGGCTCTGTGTTTGATCCCCAGCACTGCAAAAAAATTGAAACCTTAGATTCAAAATGATTTATACAAGGCTGGGGCTGTAGCTCAGTGGTAGAATGCTTGCCTAGCATGTGTGAGGCACTGGGTTTGATCCTCAGTACCACATAAAAATAAACAAAATAAAGGTCTTGTGTCCATCTACAACAACAAAAAATATTTTTTAAAAGATTTAAATGGAGCCGGGCGCAGTGGCACACGCCTGTAATCCCTGCACTTAGGGAGGCTGAGACAGGAGAATCACAAGTTCAAAGCCAGCCTCAGCAAGGGTGAGGCGCTAAGCAACTCAGTGAGACCCTGTCTCTACATAAAACACAAAATAGGGCTGGGGATGTGGCTCAGTGGTCGAGTATCCCTGAGTTCAATCCCCAGTACCAAAAAAAAAAAAAAATTTAAACATTGAGGGTTGGGGGTGCAGCATAATGGTAGAGCACTTCCCTGGGTTTGATCCCAGGTAACACCACAGACAGACAGACAGACAGACACAGATACACACACACCCCTCAAGTGGATTTTTACACTGAGAATAAAGTACTTGATGACGTGCTATACATATTCTGAGCATTAGCAGTGCGTGTCATGTTGAGTTTCATTTCCTTCAGGTTATGACATCTCACTCTAGAGCTGACAATTCAATTGCTACTGATGTCAACACTATCCTTCAGATTCCCACAAACACTAAATCCAATACTACAGTAAGGAGCAACAGAGACACCCTTAAAATTCTGGGGAATTGTGATCCTCTCCAAGCTACACTGGATACATTCTCACTTGGTCTCAATCTCAAGACTTGCATGAGATGCTTGCTGGGAGAGGGTGATATGTGTGCACATAACATCATAGGCTTTGTTTACTACCATAGAGTTCTTTTTTTGTTTTGTTTTGTTTTGGTACCAGGGGCCTGAACTCAGAGGTACTCGACCACTGAGCCACATCCCCAACCCTATTTTGTGTTTTATGTAGAGACAGGGTCTCACTGAGTTGCTTAGCGCCTCGCCATTGCTGAGGCTGGCTTTGAACTTGTGATTCTCCTGTCTCAGCCTCTCTATGTGCTGGGATTACAGGCGTGCATCACCATGCCTGGCTTATCACCATAGAGTTCAAATTTTATTGAGACAAAAGGAATCACTGTCATGGAATAGTATGATCAGATCTGATTTGGGGGAGGTAAATCACTCTAATGGCAGTATGGAGAGATCTTCTGAGGCAAAAAGAAGGCTGCACTAGAGCAACAATGAGTGTCTTAAAAGACAGTGGCTGCCACGAAATAGAACTAAAGGAATTAGTGGACTAAATGGTGCTTGGATACATTTGACATGGGGGTTGTTGGAACTTGGAGGTCCAAGTCTCTTTATCCCTAGCCAAATGATCTCATTCAAAGACATTTTCCATCTCCTGCCTGTCTACAACAGAAATAAAAATGTTCTTAAGTCCCAAGTTCTACTAGTGTGCAGGCACAGACAAGAAAGAGAAAAGAGAAAGGAGATAGTAAAAATGTACTTGTGATTAAAAGGCTCCACTATCATGATGCATTATCATGTTGCTTTGTGATTTCTGAGATATTGGGCTTACCCCAGGCTTTTTCTTTGTTTTTTCAAGTAGTGAGGATGAATCCAGGGCTGTCTACCACTGAACTACACCCCCAGCACTCTTTATTTTTTATTTTGAGATAAGATCTCACTAAATTGCCCAAACTGGCCTCAAACTTGCAACCCTCCTGCCTCAGCCTCCTAAGTTGCTGGAACTATGGGTTTGTGCACTTGGGTGAACTCAGGTTTTTATTTGTCCAAGGCAGAGGCAGGCTTATGCTAACTGAACATTTATGTAGTGTTTTTAATTTTCAAAATAATTCTGTTTTAATTCTCCTTTTTACTCATGCAGGAATAGCTTATTTGTTTCATTGGGTCAAATGGCAGTTTGTTTTAAAACTGATTTTCAAAGTTTTACCTTGGCTCGAGTTTCCAAATCACTACAACATTTGTGGATTTATCCAAGATTATTATTATCCAAGATTATTATTTTGTTATTTAATGAGTGATAACATACAAACAGTAAAGTGTGTAAACAGTACTATTCTTAAGTGTATAGGTTGAATTTTTGCATATGTACATATCTAGTTAATCACCACTTGGTTAAAACTATAGAACATTTTGTATACCCCATAATGTTCTCTTGTACACTTTTCAGTCTAGTCTCTGAAAGGTTAATCACTATTCTGACTTGTATAAACATTTAAGACTTGCTTCTCTTAACCTTGGTATACATAGAATCATAGACTAGAACTCATTCATGTCTGGCTTCTTTCACTTGACATAAGATTTGTGAGGTTTCTCCATCTTGCTGGAGCTGATCTGTCCTTCCTTCCCTCCCTCCCTCCCCCCCTCTTCCTTCCTTCCTTCCTTCCTTCCTTCTTTTCTTTTCTTTTTTCTTTTCTTTCACTAGTGAGTGAATCCAAGGTCTCACAAATGCTAGGCAAATGTTCTACCACCAAGCTACATCCGCAGTCCTCAACTCTCCACCCTCCATTTTTTGAAACAGCATCTTGCCAATTCGCTGAGGCTGCCTTTGAACTTGTGATCCTTCTGCCTTAGCCTTCTGAGTAGTTGAAATTACAAGTGTGTGCCTGGCTTGATTATTTCTTTTTAAATTGAGATGTAGTATTCCATTGCATAAGTGTACCACAGTTTATTTATGTCTATTGATGAGCATTTGGGATACTATGAAAACAACCATTAAAACCATGTATTACACAAATGAGAGGATGTATGCATTCACTTATGTATAAAGAATAGAATTTGGGAATCAATCTAACAAGAGAGGTGAAAGACCTCTACAATGAAAATTACAAGACACTAAAGAAAGAAATTGAAGAACATCTTAGAAGATGGAAAGACCTACCATGCTCCTGGATAGGCAGAATCAATATTATTAAAATGGC